>CM076584.1:1568595818-1568915055 GCA_034641835.2 Pinus albicaulis
GAAAGTAAATTAATTATTTATACAAAATAAAATTAACTCTAGAAATAATGATCACACTCTTCTTGAAATAAAACTTCACACTCACACCTTGCTTGAAATGAAATCACTCATTCACTTGCTTTTGAAGAAAATCACACTCGCTTATAAAAACCCACACTTGTTCAAATGGAAATCACTCTTTCTTGAATAGAAATTACACACTTTGCATAAATGGAAATTACTATTTTTTGGAATGGAAATCACTCTAAAATCTCACACACACTTGCATAAATAAAATTTCTCCTATTTAAATGGAAATCACACTTTAAAATGGATATGCTTCAAAAAGGATAATTAATTATACAAAATAGAATCTTATCTATCTCCTTACAGTATTAAACTCTATTCTACCCATGCGCATCTAAAATATCTGAGATAAAAAATGATTAGAAGAAAAATTTCGAACTTGTATCTAAAGGAAATAAAAATGTAAATGCTTAACCAAATTGAAAAAAAACCTACAAGAAACATAAGCTAAAATGAAAATTGTTAATAAAAAAATACCTTACTATCTCGAGGGGGGGGCTCTACGAGAAGTAGGTAACATTGTGACATTCTCAACCAAGCACTAACCACATATTGAACACTTACGGAGAAAACAAAATTGCAATAAAACAGAGTATCAATAAGAAAATATTCAGTCTTTCTGTCATTGTTTTCATTTTTGTCGAGAGGCATATTTATAGAGCTCATGGAAATTCATTATTTAGAGCTATGCGCCGAAAACTAATCAACAGAAAATATTTTTTACTTTGAAAGATAACATCATATAATTTTCTCATGATTTTATATTATCAAAGCAAATCATGAGGCACAAATGTCGTTCTCGCTCGCTTGTTTCCGATTACAAAGGTTGACCTTGCCTTTGACAACATTATGAGGACCTATTTCCATCGATCTAGCTCATGAGAGAAGGAGGAAATCATTGTGTGCATCAATTTCCACCTACCCATATATTTCGCTCTCGAGCTAGCATCTTGGAACCCGTCAAACTATGGACTTGGCTGCAGAATCGTGTATTAGCTACAGAATCATTATAATTTAGTAGTTGAAGTAAAAATTAAACTAAATAATAAAGAACATTACCATTTTATGAAATAAGAGACAATTGTTTACCTACCATATCATAAACCTTGTAATTTGATACCCAATGTGACATTATGAAGGTCAGGAAGAAGGAGATGGAGTGAAAAAGAGTGTCAAAAAGAAGAAATCGTGAATTTCAAATTATGATGGGCTAATGTCCGACTTTGTTGACAAGACAAAGTATTTATGGTTAAGTATGAATTTAGAAGAATAGTAATGATTATTTTAAATGGCGGTAGCAACGTCTACTTGTATTTCATACTCTAATGTTTTCTTACCTTTATTATTTAATTTAACATTTACATACCTTTAGATTCATGATTCTAATGTTTTGATTGGTCTTTTGTAGGTTTTTCTTGGATGTATTTAGCTGCAAACTTGATCAATTTATTCTTGTGCTAAGATCTTCAATTGTCTTGATTGAATCCTGTCAATTCAGCTGCATAATTTTGTTAATGCTGCAAATCTTCATCAATTATGTACCTGCTTATTTTCAAAAGAAAAAGAGGGTAACAAAGAAGCTGGGATTAGAATAGGGTTTATAAATAAAATATAGGTTGCCAAGATTGCTTAGTTTTCATCCTAAATTTTCTGTATAAACATGCAAGTAGTGTTGGTTTTCATGTTTATACAATTGTCATTATTTTTATATTTTTTCTTCATTTTTTTATATACTTTTAAAAAAAAAGAAAATAAAGGCTTTTGCGAGTTAAGTTGGAGAGGAAGTAGAATCAATGTTGTCTTGCACATGTTTAACAAAATCCTCCCTTGTTAATGGCTTATGATAAATTCGTAATCGATGGCCATTTACAAGGAAGGTTACTCTTTCTTCATCAATGGTTATGATTCTTACTGCACCATTATCAAAGATAGTTTCAATCTCATAAGGCCCAATCCAATGAGTTTTAAATTTCCCTTGAAAATATTTAAACTTTGATTCAAAAAGTAATGCCCAATCTCCTGGTTGAAATTTCCTTTCTTTTATGAACATGTCATTCCATCTAGATCTTTGTTGTTGAATTATGTTAGTTATTTGAATAAAAGCCTGTCTCATCTCATCAAGTGCATTCAATTTATCCATTTTTTGTTTTTGTGCTTCTAATAGATCAAGACCTAATTTGACTGTTTTTTGTAAGTCTTTATCTGGAACTCAATAGGAAATAGGACTTGCTTCCCATAAACAAGTTCATAAGGAGTATGTCCTGTGGTGTTTATGCATGTGGTACAGTATGCCCATAAAGCTTCTAGAATATTTTTTTCCCGATATCTTCTATGCAGATGCATAGTCTTGGTAAGAATTGTTTCAATTACTCTATTGGTAGATCTCACTTGTCCATTTGCTTGTGAATGATATGGAGTGGATTTCTGATGTTTTACTTTATATTCCTCCATTATCTTTTGTACCAAATTGGATGTAAATTTAGTACCTTGATTTGTCACATTTTCCCTTGGGACACCAAAAGAGTAAAAATATCCTCAAAAAGAAATGAAACTATAGAATTTTCAGTAGAAAAAGAAAGTGCTTTAGCTTCTACCCATTTTGTAACATAATTAGTGCAAACAAGAATGTATCTTTTTTGTCTTGATGGTGGATTAATTGGACCAACAAAATTGAGAGCCCATTTCTCAAAAGGTTCAATGAGTACCTGAGGTTGTAGAGGCATTTCATCCGAAGGAACAAGTTTCCCCATTCTTTGAAAACTATCGCATCTCTTAACATATTTTTTGGCATCCTTAAAAAGAGAAGGCCAATAATATCCTAACAGAAGGGATTTGTTAGTTCTTTTATCAAAAAAATTTCCTCCACATGGTTCATCATTACAAGATTTCAATATTTCGGGTACTTCATCTTCTCTAACACATCCCTGAATGATTAGGTCAGGTCATGTTTTGTACAATTCTTCATTTATCCATGAGTAATATGCACTAGTTTGAATTACCTTTCTCTTTTCACGAGGAGATAAGTATGCTGGTAACTTCCCTGTAGCCAAATAATTAACAATATATGCAAGCCAAGGAGATTTAATAGATACTGCAAAAAGATATTAATCACGAAAATCATCCTCTACAGGAATATCATTATTATCATTTTGGATTCTAGATAAGAAATCGACAATTGTGTTTTGTTTTCTAGGTCTATCCAAAATAATAATATTGAATACTTGCAACAATAGTAACCATATTGTAATTCTGCCATTTGTAATTGATTTATTTATTATATATCTAATCACAAAATGATCTGTGTGAATAAAGGTTTCATAACTAGTAATATAATGTATGAATTTTTTGATGGCATGTACAACTACTAAAAAATCCTTTTCACTAATGGTATAATTTAACTCTACATGAGTCAAATTTTATTTGTATAGTAAATGGCATAAGGAGTCAAGTTATTTTGTCCTAACACAACTTGTAGGTTTTAACCCTGAACATAAATTATCTACAAATGAATCTTATAACAGAAAATAAACAATAGCGAGATCAAAATAAAACATAAAATAGATAAACACAGAGATTTTCCCCTGGATCCCAAATCGGGACGACCAGCTTGATTTTTCATTATTTTCCTTTTAGTGTTACAACACATATATATACATGCCGAAGCATATATAAACCCCAATCCATTAACCCTGGATTAGAACATAACCGTAGTTCCTTTGACCGGATCTACAAAATACCAGGGGCCAAAAACCATCGTACCCCAAAACCATGTGCAAACTCATGCACAAATCATGGGTGGGTCCGCCTATGAGTGGGACCGCATACCAAATTTTTTTTTTTGCCGGGGCACTGCCCCCCCTATGACCCCCCCCTGTGCCCAGCGCAACGTACAACGGATGTGGCTAGTCGTGGAAAGAATATAACACATACCCAACACAACTCCCAAAGTTGTGTCTAAGGCATTAGTTGAGATGTGAAAAGGTAATTTCCAATTTGGTTCTCTTAAAATTTGTGCTTCTAAAATATTTTCTTTCAAATTTTCACAAGATTTCTGGAAAACAGAATTCTAGATGAACTCACAATCCTTTGTAAGTAATTTTAAAAGGGGAGAGGCTGTTTTTGTAAAGTTTTCTATGAATCTTATATAGTAACCAATAAAGCCAAGAAAACTTCTAACTTATTTTGGACAGGTTGGAACTGATAATTTAGAAATAAATTCTACCTTAGATGCATCCACCTTAATTCCATCCCCTAAAATATGGTGGCCTAAAACAATTCCCTTAGTAAACATCATATAACATTTTTCATGGCTTAATGAGAGATTTGTTTCTTTACACCTAATGAGAAATTTTTACAAATTTTTAAGAGCTTCTTCAAAAGAGTTTCCATAGACAGTAAAATAATCCATGTATACTTCCACACAATCATGAATTAGATCAGAGAAAATACCTAGAACTTCCCTTTGGATTGTTGCAGGTGCATTACATAACCTAAAAGGAAGTAATCTGTAAGCATAGTTTCCCCATGGGCAGGTAAAATTTGTTTTATCTTAATCTTTTGGAGCTACTTGGATCTGGTTATATCCACTAAAACCATCCAAGAACAAAAAATACTTTTTACCTGCTAATGTATCATGAAATGTATCAAGAACTTGATCTATAAAAGGGAGTGGAAAATGATCTTTTAAGGTAGCTTTATTCAGTTCTCTGTAATCAATGCATACTCTCCATTCCCCATTTTTTTTTGGAACAATTACCAATGGTGAAACCCACTGGCTTTCTGATAACGGATAAATGAAGTTCACATTTAACAATTTTTGTAGGTCTTCCTTAACAATCTCCCTTAAGTTTGGATTCATCCTCCTCTAGGGTTGTCTAATTGGTTTGGAATTTTCTTCAATATAGATATGATGGATAAAAATATTGTGATCAATTCTTTTCATATCAATGTATCCCATGCATAAGCAGAGCAATGTTCTTGTAGCACCTTTACTAATTCTTTCTTTTGAGATTCTTCCAAATTATCATTAATATTCAAAGTTTTTTCCTGGAAAAATTTCTATTAAAGAATTGCCAAATTTTTCCATAGAATGTAAAGACATCTGACAAGATGATAGATATTCAATATTACATTGCTCTTGAAAATTTTGACTAGATTCACAACATGAGGAAGATTTATTATTTTCCATTAGATTTAAAATATGATCTTCTTCATCCATTTGTGGAGTAGAAAATATTGGTTGTATATCAATATCATAATCTATCCATTCTTCACTTTCTACTTCTATTGCTGTTTTGCATGAGGATATAATGTGAATTTATTTGTTTAATTTCCATCAGAGATAAACATATCACCAGATATACAGCTTATAAAAGCATCAACTGTAGATAACCATGGTCTACCTAGGATCATTCGGTGTCCCCCCATAGATTATTCTTGGGTGTTAAGATCATAAAATCGACAGGATATTCCCAAAAATCTAAGGATACAAACACATATTCTAATACACCATCAGGTTTGATAACAGATCTATCTGCTAATTGCAATAGTGTAGGTGTATCTTGAAGATTAGGAAGTTTCAATTGATCCATAGTTTGTTTACTCATGATATTTATGGATGCTCCTAATTCAATCAATGTGTTTGGGATCTCGATGCCATTGATGTGTGTTTTCACAATGGGACTTACTGGGTCAATATATTTTTGAATTTTTGTTTTTCCCATCATGACATCTGCAATCTTTCCAACCAATTGAATTCTTTTAACTTCTTTTCTTTTCTTCCAAGTATTTTGATGCTCAACTCCCTAATTGTCTTTGCAATTATTGGTATTTCTCTGATAGCTTGTAAAAAGGGAATCTTTATGAAAACATTCTTCAGCTCATCCATTATATCATAATTGGGAAACATAATATGTTTTTCTATCCCCTTGTCAATTTTCAATCTTTCAAGAAAAGGTGGATTTTGCATAGAAAGTGAAGGTTGTTCTACAATAGGAGTTGAGTTTATTGGAATGTCATCGATATGTACAGGGGTGGTTTGTTTTTGATAATTTTCTCCCTGGAGAAGAGATGTCTCTTCCTCAGAGAGGTTTTCTTTTTCAGGTTCCTGAATAACAACGGATGATGACTTATTTTGCAATGTTCTACCAGATCTAAGTTTAACATTGTTTAGATCTAATGGAGTTATCATGTAAGTTTGAAATTTTTTTCCTTCCACATTGTAGACATGTTTTTTTTTTGGATTTGGAAGTGGTTGAGCAGGTAGTTGGTTTGGTCTTTGTGGAAATGGTAATGAAAGTTGTGGATTTGGATTTTGAGGTTGAGAGGGTTGAACAGGTTGAGGGAAATATTGTGGTATAAAATCAGGGTAAGGTTGAGGATATTGAGGATATTTTCCATAAGGATTTTTCCATCCTTGTGCCTAGGGTTGAGGCCAAGGATGCCAAGGCATAGGTGCAGTCCAATTTTTTTGTGATGGTTGTGCATATGTTTAGGTGTTGAAACCTCGAGTTTGTGAATTTTGTCATGGTATTTTAGCAACAAAACAAAGAGGATCTACTTGATTTGGTATCACTTCCTCTTAATAGACAACTTTAAGACCTGGTATTGATGGACACTTTGGTATCATGATTTTCTGCACATATAAAACATGCTTATACACTTTTTAATTCAAGAGGACATTCTCTTAAGGCATGTTTTTTTCTACATTTTAGACAAAATATAGATAAAGCAACATTTTTATCTTTTTTCTCGTTTTGTATTTTAAGAGTGTCTATTTGTTCACTAAGATTTTCCAAAATATCTATCTTGAAATGATCAAGCAAATTTCCTATTTTAGCTCTACTTATTGTCCCAACTACAGATTTATTAGTCCTAGAAATAGCAGGATCTCTTAGACTTTTTCCAGTTCTTGACCTTCCTCTTGAAATGTGTATGCATAACTCATAAATATCTGGTAATGAAAATGAGAAATATCCCCTTTACCCATCAGGTTGAGAATATCTATCCATTCATCCCTGATGGATTTTAATAGGAGATATTTCAAAGTTTCTTCATCTAGATTTTCCATTTTAGCTCTTTTAATATTATAGCTAAACCTTTCAATCAAATCCTCAATATTTTCATCGTCTTTCTGCGTCATCTTAAATACTTCATCTTTAAGGTTATGGGGCATACAATAATATTTATATTTTTCTAGGAATGCATTCTTCATTTTTTCCCATGCTCTGATAAATTGTGTTCCTAGGCCCATAAACCATTTTAATGTTGCATCTTTAAGAGTAGATAGAAACAATTTCAACTTTTGAGTATCGAGAAAATAATCATACGATCTACATAAGACTTCTAACTGAAAGAGAAATGTTTTAGGATCCTCACTTCTTAATCCATGGAAATTAGGAGGATAGAGGGTGATATATTTTTCATTTTCGTTGTGGTATTTTCATCGAAGATGGGAAATCCAAAAGGTTCTGGATCTCCTCTACCACCTCCTCTTCCTCTTCCTCCACCTCTTCCACCTCCAATCCCACCTCCTCTTCCACCTCCAATTCTAGGTTGTTCACTATTCACATTGTGTACTTCTCCTTCCCATTCTCCAACCATTGTAGATTCTTCAGAAGTAATGTAAGGCTCCAAAATTGGATTCTCTAGTTCCTCTAGTTCTTCTATCAATGGAATATTAAAGTATGTTTCTTCTTCTTCTTCATTAGGGACTTCTAGTTCTTGTGCTATAATTTTCTCTCCAGTTGAATATAGAAAAAACACTCCTTCTGTTGGGGATGTAGGATCTTCTTCTTCTATTACGACCTTAGTTTATTAAGTTGATGAATCTATAGGTTGGATTTCAGATCTAAGTACCCCAGGAAGTTTATGTCTACATGCGATGGATGGAATACAAGTTTGGGTGGATGGTGTGGCACTACGAGGTCATGATTGGGTGAGTGGTGATGTTGGAATCAAACTTCTACCTCTACTTATAAATCTACCTCTAGAATCTCTTTCCCTATGCATTTCATTTTTGTGTTTTTTTAATGAATGAAAAAAACACCTATATACACTTCCCCAACAATGAAACCAAAATGTTTGGTAATTTAATTGATGTTAAATTACTTACATGAATTATCAACCAGGGCTAGTAAGATGATGAAATGAATGTGTACAGTATGTGGTAGGAGTCTTTGTTACTCACACAATTTCTAAGTTAAATTGAGTTATCAAAATGCACATGTGTTTTTAAGGCTATGTAAGTAAATTAAATATTTAAACAAAATAAAATTAACTCTAGAAATAATGATCACACTCTTCTTGAAAAATACTTGACACTCACACCTTGCTTGAAATGAAATCACTCATTCACTTGCTTTTGAATAAAATCACACTTGTTCAAATGGAAATCACTCTTGCTTGAATGGAAATTACACACTTTGCATAAACAGAAATCACTCTTTGCTGGAATGGAAATCGCTCTAAAATCTCACACACACTTGCATAAATGAAATTTCTCCTATTTAAATGGAAATCACACTTTAAAATGGATATGCTTCAAAAAGGATAATTAACTATACAAAAGAGAATCATGTCTATCTCATTACAATATTAAACTCTATTATACCTGTTAGTGTCGGTATCTTCATCCCTCTGTCAGAGATCAAATTTCTCTTGTTGCATTGCATATTAGGTGTCTCATTCAGTCAGCTGCATTCCATTAGGAGCATGGATTATCTGACAGTAGTGGCTTGTCGCTCATGTCCCTCATGTCCCTTACCTGCTGGCCTATTTATGTTCATTAAAATCATTTGCAGTCATTTTCGGTCTCATAGTTTGCAAAGAGTCATTTTTAGGGTTTTAGT
Source organism: Pinus albicaulis (assembly GCA_034641835.2). NCBI lineage: Eukaryota > Viridiplantae > Streptophyta > Pinopsida > Pinales > Pinaceae > Pinus > Pinus albicaulis. The sequence goes on from CM076584.1 coordinate 1,568,604,734, forward strand.
CTCATTAGGTCTAGGGTTTCATTAATCAGGTTTTCAGAATGCCTAATAATGGTCAGCAGGCACATGAGGAGGTCTGAAATAAGGTTTCAATGCTAAAAGTCTCATCATCATATGCTTAATAATGATTTTTCTTCAAAACTCCATTTTGAAGAAAAATAGAGTTTTCATCTTTATGTATAAATAAATGTAATGTGATTTTAAAATTTTCTCAGTTGTAATAATACTTTCACTGGCAACCCTGGTCGCCTTTGTCAAAGCTCTAGCCATCCATTCCCTACAATACAGACAAGAAAGTACATCATTCAGTCCAAAAAGCCAAAATGAAGCAAAACAGAGTTTTTGAAAAGTGTCAAAAATTTGAAACATTGCAAAGTGGGTTTTTAAAGAAGAATTAAAATCCTTGGTATATATATCATTTTTATGTTTCAAGACTTCATTTGAATGCCAAGAGAATAGTAGTGAACCAAGGATAACCTGTGAAGAGCAAAAGCAAGCATTTGAAGGCAGGCTGTGTAAAATTTCCTTGCGCGACGCATTGGGTGGGTGTCGCGACGCATTGGGCAGGCGCGACGCATTGGGTCGGCCCCCACTGTTGTGAAATTGTTCATGCGCGATGCATTGGGTGGGTGTCATGACACATTGGGCAGGCGCAACGCATTGGGTTGGCCCCCACTGTTGTGAAATTGTTCATGCGCGACGCATTGAAGCTGTGTGACGCACTAGGTTTGTTGCGCGACACATATGGCAACAAGCAAATTCATTGCCATTTCTTCCAAATCTTCAAATCGACTCAGTCCCTCTTTGTTCAAGTAAGTCATGCAAACTCTCCATTGTCAATGATCCAGTGTTTTGTGTTGTTTATGAGAATTTAAATACAAAAAAAACAATCAAACCCTATTATCTTGTTTGAAGAATGCTCCTTTAGGGTTTATGAAATTAGTTTTGTGCCTATCACTTCCATTCTCCGCCTTCTTTTTTCCCTCATCACTGTTTATCTTGTTACAACAACCCATTTTCCTATTCCCTTATATCCCTAAAGCACTCATTTCCTATCCCATTCCCATTATTCCACATCCCAATTATGAATTTTCCCAAACCCCAAGGCTATCCCTAGAAATCAAGTGACTGCCCCAAAACTCTTCAATTGATAGATTTCACTTGGTAATATTCCATCATTTCCACCTCCCTATCCCTCCATAGTCCCTCCCATATTATCACATATTTGGCAATAAAACCAAAGACATAAAACTTCTCATATACATCCAAGACAACATAGACTTTGGAAATCATGGAGACCGATACATCTTATGACTGAGACAGTGACTCCACAACTGAATTGCATGCACCTAGAAGACCTCATAAGAGTGGCAGATGTGTGAGGGAGGAGCCCACTTCATTGGCTGAATTGCAGGCTTGTCCACTTGCTATGGCATGTTTTCAACAACAGTCTTGTTATCAATTTTGTGAAATGGTTGCTAGGGTCCATCACCATCAAGAGCTGGACCGTTTGTTTGTGTTGCATTTACATGATGGTCAAGTCACCCTTGTAGGTGTGAAATTCACTTTAACACCTGAAACTATCTCTCAAGCAACCAGAATACCAAATGTTGGAGAACAATGGAACAAAAGGCAGCAGGTTGACAAGGTACACTATGAGCCATATATCAGGCCTAGTTTTGTGAGACAACTCAGCAGAGTGTTTCCCTTCCGGTTCCTAAAGGATTCATATGCTCCTCTGATGAAACTTATTATCAAATATTTCAGTTGTGAAGGTCGGTTTTCACGTCTCTATGCTTATCATATCAGGTTACTGATGCATTTTACCAGGGTGAGGATGATGAACCTCCCTTATTTCACGTGCCGGAATATTGAGAAGATGACCACTCTCGTGCAAAGGAAAACTCCTGAGCAGCAGTACAACAGTATCTACCACTTTGCACTTATCAAAATTGTGGTTATGCATCAGCTTGGCTTGCAAGGTATTTCATGGGAGGATTTCAATTCTAATGATTTCTTCACAGCTTCTCAGGTACCTTCGGAGGTTGTTCATGAGGCAGGTGAACCTTCATATCAGCATGAAGGTCATGAGACATAGACCACTAGTATGCCGATGTTCGTCACTTATCAGAGAGGCACTAGAGGGTTATTTGCAGCAGTCAGGCGAGTATTATCTCCACTCGGAGTGGAAGGGGTCTCGCTTCCATCATCAGCAGCACAGGTACAGGTACAGGACAAGGGTAAGAGGCCCATGTAGGATGAGGGGCCTTCAGGAGGCCAGGATACCGGTTTCATACTCATTGATGAGGATTTGGGCTCACCAAGCTCAAAGTTGAGAGAGATTGTTTAGGAGCAGAAGGCGGAAATAGACACTTTGTCCGTCAAGTTGCAAAGAGCCCAATGGATTATCAAATACCTTGAGCAGTGAAAAAACAGTTGGAAGATCAAAAAACTATCATGGAATTGCAAAATATACGTGAGAACTGGCAAGCTACCCAAAGGAGCCAAACCGAGATGACATCCATTGAGCGAGAGATTGAGGTTGATCGAGAAACTTGGCTCGAAAGGGTCAATATTCATTTGGAGAAGCTGTTGGAGAAGGAAAACAAGGAAAAGAACATGTTGAGGCACATGAAGAATCATTATTAGGCAAGAAATCATGTCTGCAAGGCACGAGTCAAGATCTTGAAGGCTAAGTTAAAGAGGGAATTAAAGCGTCAGAAAAGGCAAGATAGACTTCAAATTTTGGCCAAAGCTTCCTTGGCCCAGCATAGTGCATGATGGAGGACACTCAACCCAAATTTCAAGAAATTTGGGACACATTTTGCAAATTTTGTTTTTTTTTGGCCTAAACACAAATTTTTCAGCCCGACGCGTCGCACCACTTGGCGCGCGCTTATGATTGGGAGCTCCTCTTGGGTAAAAATTTGTATTTTTGGATTTTTCATGAAAATTTAGGCCTGCCTACCCATTGCCCAAGTATTTTTACAAGTTTTGGGTTTCCAGAAGGGTCAAAAACACCCTAAAAATGACCTTTCTGCCGCTTTTTGGACACACAGGAAGAAGTGTTGGGAAAACTCATTTGTGGAGGAGAAAATGGAAACCAAATTTGGAAATTCTACTTGTGTTGGAAAGTAGAGCTTTCCAACGAGCTATCTTGCGCTCAATTTTGACACCGGGAAGGCCTTCAAAATCGGCTCCAAATAGGCGCGACGCATAGAGAATTCAGGCACGACGCATTAGGGATTTTGGTTCATTTTTCACTCAGTAACTCTGTTTTTCGCCTAGTTTTGGCCAGTTTGAATTTCTTACTTCCACATGTAAAACTCTTGATGTAATTTGATGTAATTTCATGGCTCTTGATGTAATTTTGGCAAACTTTTACTCATGAAAGTAGATTAATTCATCAAAAGGTGAATTGCAACTGAATGAATCAGTTTCCTATCTTATAGAGGCAAGCTGTTCCATTGCCTATTTTCCAGTTCTTAGTTTAGATCTTGTTGAAATAGCTCCTAAACTAGTGACCTCGACCCCTAGAGGCATGGGGATGAGTTATTCTTGTCTATATCTTGTAGTTTTTCAGTCATTTGTATGGTTGGACACTTGGGATTGCTTGGAGCTTCATTGTACATTTCATCTCTACAGTTTGGCAAAGGAATAGACTAGGGTTTGCAGCACTCCTTGGGATTCATGTGGCTCTTTGTTTTGATGATGTGTTTCTCTTTGTTAATGTAAGTTTATTGGTGCTTTATGTGTATCATGTTCACTCTTATTTCTTCTTAAATTAAACAAACAAGGATAAAGGTGGAATTCATTAGATTTGCAGTGCTCTACCTTGAGTTTTGTTTAATTTTCTATGTTTTCAACTATCTGAAGAGGATTCTTGAAAGTCTCTTGCCCTCTTCAACTCCTCACCGGTCTGAGCTATCCATTTCATTCAAAATTGAAACATCAAAATAGTTTCCTACCTTGCCCCATTTAGATCCCTGCAAAACTGCTCATTTCCCATACCCAAAATCTGTCTTTCCCTATGATCCAAAAAACACCTTCAAATTGAATCAAACTCTCTTACATATATACCTAGCCTAAAATCAGCCTTTATTCAAGTCATCTCAAGCCTCACTGATCATATTTTGCTGAGATTGACCATGAGAGAGCCCTCTCCGAATCTGGTAGGGCTAGCTACCAGATTAAGCGTGGTTTGATGTTACCCTAGACTCTGCCTTTCTCAGCCTGACGTAGATTTAGGCTATAACAATACCAATGTACATCTAAAATATCTGAGATAAAAAATGATTAGAAGAAAAATTTTGAACTCATATCTAAAGGAAATAAAAATGTAAATGCTTAACCAAATTTACAGAAACCTACAGAAAACATAAGCTAAAATTAAAACTGTTAATAAAAAAAAGACCTTACTGTCTCGGGAGGGGCCTCCACGAGAATCAGGTGACATTGTTACATTCTCAACCAGGCACTGACCACACATTGAACACTTATGGAGAAACCGAAATTGCAATAAAACAGAGTATCAATAACATAAAATTCAGTCTTTCTATCATTGTTTTCATTTTCTGCCGAGAGGCATATTTATAGAGCTCATGGAAATTAATTGTTCAGAGCTATACGCCTAAACCTAATAAAAATAAACTATTTTTAACTTTGAAATATAACATATTATAATTATCTCATGATTTTCTATTATCAAAGCAAATCATGAGGCATAAATCTAATTCTTTCTCACATGTTTTCGACTATGGAGGTTGACCTTGCCTTTGAATGCATTAACGGGACCTCTTTCCATCGATCTAGCTAATGAGAGTAGGAGGAAATAATTGTGTGCATAAATTTCCACGTAACCATATATTTCGCTCTCCAGCTTACATCTTGGAACCTGTCAAACCATGGAATTGGCTGCAGAATCCTTATAATTTGGTAGTTGAAGTAAAAATTAAACTAAATAATAAAGAAAATTATCATTTTATGAAATAAGAGACAATTGTATACTTGCCATATCATAAGCCTTGTAATTTGATACCCAATGCGACATTATGAAGTTCAGGAAGAAGGAGATGGAGTGAAAAAGAGTTTCAAAAAGAAGAAATTGTGGGATTCAAGAGTTTGTATTGTGTAGCCTTGTGTTGTGCTATACCATACTTATTACAAAACTCTTTAAATTCCTTCCCGTAGAATTCTCCACCCTTATTTGTTCTCGACAAATTTATTTTCTTTTGTCTGATTTTCCACTAGAGCCTTAAACTCTTTAAATCTATAAAATACTTCATATTTATTGCTATGGAAATATATCAATGTATTCATCAAGAGGTCATCTATAAATGAAACGTAGTACACAAATTTACCAAGTGATGGAATTGACACAAATCCTAACAAATCACTTGCACTAGTTTTAGTAATCCCTCTGGTCTTTTAGCACTAGAGGATAATCTCACTTGATTCCACTTCCCATATAAAGAATTTTCATAGAAATAAAAATCCAAAAATCAATATGGAATACCTTATATCATACCATTATCATGTAATAATCAAAGGTCCTCCTCTCCAATATGTCTCAATCTTCAATGCCACGTCATAGTATTTTCCTTAGAGTCAATGGGAGTTTTTCTTTATTTTTCTCTACTTTTAGAAACAATGGAGCTGTTTCACCCATCACTAATGGTACTTCTCAATAGTTTATAGAAAGTTTCAATCTGAATGGCCCTCAAACCATCCTACAAGTATCATTTTCAAACATTGTTTTTACACCTACATCACTCATATTGTTTTAAAAAAATAAAATTTTTAGCCAATTATGAGATGTGCATAGCATTATGTGTTGGAAATGTTGTCATTGATGGCAAAGGAGGTAGCAGATGCAGAGACAGGAACGGTTACAAGGAGACAAAGACAGACAATGGAGGTAGCAAAGAGGAAATGAATATAAAGGAGAAAGGCAGAGGCAGAGGAAGCAGATACAGAGACAGAGTCGTTATCATAGCAACAGAGGCAGAGGTAGAGCGACAGAAGCAACAGAGGTAGAGTAGTTATAAAATTCAAAGCCGGGCGTTATTTATATATATATATAAATAAAGTCTGAGAATCATATCCTGTGTGTGTATGAACTATGTAACGGAGCGATAATACAATGGAGATTCGGACGGAACCTTGTGTAAATAAGACGGAACCAGCGCATGTTTGATGTTGCCCAGAGTTAGTGTTAATGCGAAGAAATTAACGTTAAAATGGTGCATTGAACTATACGACGGAACCTTGCGTGGAATGAGGCAGAACCCGGGACTAAACCCTGAGTTAATGTACGCAAGGGAGATTGTATCTCGATGTAACCCGGGTCAACCTCGTACCAAAACTGGAAGCGGAATCGCAAGAGTGGATTGCCCCATTTCGCACCACTTTTGGTACGGAGGCGGTATTTCTGGGTCGACGAGCGATTCCATACAGGAATCGACACGTGGCCTATGGACCCATTACAAAACCGCTTGTTAAAGTGCACCTTCGCTCGTTAAAGCCCGTACCAGGACGCCGAGCGAAATCGAGGAGAGCCGTTGATTTGGGGAAGGGCCATCGGACGGTGACCACTTGATGCAGATGTGCGGACAATAACCGAGATGCGCGGAGGTTAGAAAAGGTACAGTGCATGCATTTTATTGGCTATTGGTTATATAGGTGGGGCCCGAACCCTAATACATGGTGATTATTGATATTAACCAAGGTCCAAAGGGTTTTTGTATACGGTCGGAATTATATACACGTGGAAGTTCGGATGGTCAATTAATATGGTAGTATGTCACGTATTATGGTTGTAATCCTAAGGTCTGGGAACAGGAATCAAATCTGCGCTAATTCTGAAGTTAATCCCTGGTTGTGATATGTTACAATTGGTGGTGACCATAATATTTGAATACAAGCAGTTGGCACAGACTTATGATTACTCTGATTTTGAGTATAAATGGCATCAATCGGAAATGAATATTTATATGCATTGGTGAGCATAATAGTGGGTTAATACATTGGATTTCATAACGCAGCGAAATAGTAACTTAACACATATACGCTTAGTGTTAGTTACACGGAGATGGATTGTCATGTTATAACTATAGAGGAAAGTTGAATTAATATCTCAATTCCCTGAATTGAGATATTAAAAATACTCAGACTTGTTTATTTAAATGTGCCAGCGTAGAATAAGAAAAGCATTGAAATTGCCCAGATCGACATCTGGATTGAGTACAAATTTGCTGTATTCATTTTATATGCACCCAGAAAGAGGAAGTATGAGGCCTGATATAGGAAAACAAAGATTGCAGAGTTGAAGAAATGTACAACAAAGGGATTAAAAAAGTGCAGTGAACAGATGGAATATGCAGATGTCAGTGAACAAAGAGTATGCAGAACAGGTTCTTAACAGCAGCAGGAAAAGACAAATCCAATAAAGCCAAAATCCAGAAAAGGAGCTGAGTGAAATTGAAATATGTAATTAAAAATGTGAATGTAAATGTTGTAATTATTTTTATTGTTTGTGATGCAAAGGCAAGTATCCTAAGGAAAAGACAAAATTTGAACATATTGTAGTAATTCTAAAAATGAGTTGGAAAAAGGAATAAGAAGACAGAAGCCAAAGAGTCATGACTGTTCACTCCAAATTCCTTGTGAAATACAAACAGTCATGTGAGAATTTCTATATATAATATCAATTCAATAAGCTCAAGAGCGAGAGAGAGAAAATATAGAGAATGCAGAATATAGAAGAATAAGGCAGAGAAGATTAAGAGAAGAAGAGCAGAAAAGAGAAGCTACAGAACAGAGCTGATATCTGAAGTAAATCAACAAACATTCAGTTTGATAAATTGAGGAAGTTGGAGCTTCCCTATCAAGTTGCAGCTTGATAACTGTCAGTTATAGCTAACTAAGGTTGAAGCCTCCTGTAGGTTGGTGCCTGCAGAAAATTGAAGGGAGTTGGTGCTTCCTTGCAAGTTGTAGCTTGCAAAATTGAGGTTGGAGCCTCCTGTAAGTTGGTGCCTGCAGAAAAATAGTGGAGAGAGGGAGTTGGAGCTTGCATTTGCATCACAACAATAATAAGATGTGGTTTTGTCCCTTTATGGGTTTCCACTTATATTTGATGTCTCTTTGCATGATATTTATGTGTTGATCTGATTTATATCATCTGCTTAATACCTGCTGCTCTCATATTAAGTCTATCGTTATATTATACTTGCCGCTTACATTCGAAGATTACTCACATATTAAATTAGATATGAAATGAAAGTGTAAATAATTTTAATGAAAAGTTTTAAAAGTTAAGGAATGTGTTAAACCGATTCACCCCCGTCTCAGCTTAACTAAAGGTTCAATAATTGGTATCGAGCAAGTTCCTTTTATATCAGCCTAACAACTGAAAGGAGATCCTAGGCTCTCAAGATGGCTAGTCAAGAAGGAAGCTCAACCAATAAAGCCCCCTTTCTTTGCTAGTGCAAATTATGCCTTTTGGAAAATCGAATGAAAAGCATATATAATGTCTTTAGGATTAGAAGTTTGGGATGTCGTGGAATTTGGATATGTCACAAAGTCAACTGATTCGTAGAAAGAAGCTAAACAAAGCTTTGTAGCTAATGCAAAAGCAATGAATGCAATCTTAAATGGACTATGTGAAGTCGAGTTTATCAAAATAATGCACAAGAAGACTCGCCAAAGATATGTGGGACACTCTAGAGAATATCCATGAGGGAAATAAAAAGGTAAAGATCGCCAAAATTCAAATATATAGAGCCCAGCTTTGAAAATTTAAAAAATGAATGATGATGAAGATATTGGCGACTTCTCTTCTTAAAAGTTGCGAAATTGTTAACAATATGAAAGCTCTTGGAGAAACCATGCCGTAAAGTATAGTTGTGCAAAAGATTCTAAGATCACTCTCATCCAGATTTAATCCCAAGGTGTCTCACAATAGAAGAGACAAAGTTGATTGGGAGACTTTGACCATGAACCAACTACTTGGAAATCTAACAACATATGAGATGAGGCTCCCACGTAAGAAGCCAAGTACAAGGGAAGCAGCTTTTTAAAACAGAAAAAAGAAGAAAGAAGAAAAAAGAAGACATATGCTCTTGCTCTGATGAAGAAGAAGCTAAATTTGTCAAGAAACTAGATAGAGGCTTAGGTAGATACAAAGGTAAACTACCCTTCAAATGCTTTAACTATGGAAGAGTTGGACATTATGTTGCTAAGTGTCCTCACAAGAAAGTAAGGAATCGGGCTCAAGAATCGTAGAAAAACACATCAAAGAACCGTAGAAAGGAAAGAAATTCGAGAAAAAATCCTTCTATGCTCAACAATACAAAGAGTACATCCGAAGACTCGGATGAATCCTCCGGAGAAGAGGGAACCTCCGAATTTTTATCGATGGCCATAGAAGATCTTGAAGGACTCTTACTAGAAGATGAAGAAGAAGAAGTGGAAGTCGACCTTGAGGGGGAGCTAAGAAGTGCTCCGGAGGAGATTGCACAGACTCAAACTAAAATGTAGAAAACAAAAAGAGATTCTCCTCAAATGTGTGAAAGAAGAACAAAATTCAGAAGTCCTCATGCAAATTGAAGGTAAAGCTTGAAGAAGCTAAGAAGATAGAAGATATGTTACTTCAGCAAATCAAGGATAAAACTCGAGAACAAGAGAAGTCTGGAAGAAGAAATTGTATGTCCGAGGAAGAAATTAGAAAGAGCTCAACGAGAAAGTGTATATGAACTCCTCTCAAACAACAAGCTCGGTAAGTTGGATGAAATTTTGGATGCTCAAAGATCTCCTTTGATAAAAACTAGAATAGGCTATGAAGGAGAATCAAGTAAAAGCAAAAGAAAAGGAAAACGAAAAATTATCTTTGTAAAAGCAAAGAAGAATGATGAAGCACCTCAAATAATGCCTACAAAAGAAGAAGCAGTGTAAGGAGAGAAACAGAACGTAAGAATCCTCTAATAACAAAGAATGAAAGAAATACTCAGACAACAGAAAAAGGTTCATATACTCCTCGAGTCTGTCAAGCTTGCTAAGCCATCAAAGGAGATTCTTCCCTCCTATGAAGAATGCCACCCTGTATATGTCCGCCACAAGTCGGGACACATTGCTCGCATATTGTCATACAAGGAGGAGTAATTCAAACCCGCAAAAGATGCAAACAAAGTGAAGAGACTACCTCAAACAAGCAACTGGAGAAGACAACCTCACATCAGTATGCAAACCCGTTTCTATGGTTACTCGTTTTTATTGTAAATAATTTGGCCATAAAATCATTGAATGTAGAAAGTATGGATAAAGATTGTTTTTTCTAAACACTTCAAAGGAGGTTTCTGAATCAAAGAAATTTTGTTCATACTCACAATTCTCGCAAAAACTATGATCAGATGATTCATGTGCAATCAAGCCGGGACATATGCCTTCCAAATGTCCTCTAAAAGCGATGCAATTCATCACTTTAAAAAAGATATCAAACGTAGGATGCCTCCATGGAAAAAGAAGGAGAATAAGTGTGACTCGTCTATAACTCGCCAAGATCTCAAAAGCCGCGGTATTTGGACAAGTGCTGCTCTAAACACATGTCTAGAGACGAAGCAAGTTTATAACTCTTGATGAAAAGAAATCAGGGCAATGTTACTTTTGGCAATGATAAATCAGGAAAGATCAAGGGAAAAGGCTCGACCAAGCATAGACAATGGCAGAGGAAAGGCCCAAGATGTACTATTTGTGGATGGACTGAAAGAAAATTTACCGAGTGTGAGTCGATGTGTGACAAAGGGTGTGAAGTTCTTTTTAGAGCACAAGATTGTGTGTAGTCAGTCAAGTACATAACAGAAAGAATCTCGCTCAAAGGTATTCGAAACAGAGAGTAATGTGTACATAGTGAAAGAGGAAGATGAAGCTCTGCCATCTTAGCAAACTTAAGGAGTCATGGTTATGGCATAGGAGATTGGGACATCTCGCTTCCAACCATATCATTAGATCGAGCAAGAAGAAAGTCGTCAGAGATATGCCAGAAATAAAAAGACCTTCAAATACCATATGCAAATCTTGTCAATTGGGGAAACACACTCACACATCCTTTAGATCTAAAGATGAGCTATCAACAAGAAGACCACTCCAGCTTGTGCACATGGACCTGTGTGGACCTGCTAGAACTAAGACACCAAGTGGAGAATCCTACTTCATGCCGATAATAGATGATTTCTCCAGAATGCACATGGGTTGCATTTTTCTCAAGAACAAATCAAGCACTGAAAAAGTTTAAGACATTCAAAGCATTAGCAGTAAAATCACTGGATGCAAGCTAAAATGTATCGGATCGATAGAGGAGGAGAATTCACATGATTATGACTTTGCAGTACCTATGTAATGAACATGGAATAAAGCAACAATTTACCATTGCAGGGGACACCTCACAGAATGGAGTAGCAGAGAGACAAAACAGTCCGTACAACAAATGGCCGAGCTATGATGCAAGAGAGTAACATTACTTAAACCTTTTGGGCGAAGCGCACATAATAACAAGACATATTCTAAACAAAAGCTCATTTAAGACCTAACAGTGACAAGACACCTTATGAGCTATGGCATGGTAAACCTGCATCAATCAAGCACTTTAGAGTCTTTGGCAACAAGTGATACATAAAGAATAATGATGAAAATCTGGGGAAGTTTGATGCAAGAGAAAATGAAGGAATACTCTTAGGATATGCATCCAAGAGTAAAGGATACAGATGCTACAACAAGACTCTTTGAAAAATTGTAGAAAGTATTGATGTAAGATTTGATGAAGAACTTCCAAACAAGACAAGAGATATAGATTGCAGCAGCGATCCTGGAAATCATGAAGAAGAGGACCAAGATGATGAAGAAATAAGCAAAACATCAGAAAATGCTGAACTGAACTCAAAAACCCCCTCAAGATACACTCAAAAGAACCATCCAGAAGATCAAATCATAGGAGACAAGAGTGTAGGAGTGCAAACAAGAAGGCAGCTAACTGAACAGACATAAGAAGTATACATAGCAATGTTATCACAAATAGAGCCAAAGAAGTTTGAAGAAGCCAGCAAGGACAAGTATTGGGTAAAAGAAATGAATGAAGAATTGGACCAAATTGAGAAGAACAATACCTGGGAACTAGTTCCTAGACCTATTGAGAAAAATATTATTGGTTCAAAATGGGTATTCAAAAACAAAATGAATGAGCAAGGACAAGTAATCAGGAATAAAGCCAGGCTGGTCTGCAAAGGATACTCACAAATTGAAGGACTTGACTATGATGAAACATTTGCACCTGTAGCCAGAATGGAGGCTATCAGAATGTTCCTGGCATTTGCATGCTACCAAGACTTCAAGGTATATCAAATGGATGTAAAGTTTGCTTTTCTTAATGGAGATCTAGAAGAAGAAGTGTACATGGAACAACCAGAAGGCTTCTCATTGACAGACAAAGAAGACTATGTATGCAGACTGAAGAAGGCCCTATATGGACTGAAACAGGCTCCTCGTGCTTGGTACTCAAGACTGGATAAACATTTGCAAAAATAGGGTTTTAAGAGAGGTGGAGTAGACATCAATCTATACATAAAAGCCCATGAAAATGAACTCCTGATTGTTGTAGTGTATGTTGATGACATTATGTTCGGAAGCAACAAAGATGAAATAGAAAAAGGGTTTGCTGATGAGATGAAAATAGAGTTTGAAATGTCTATGATTGGAGAGCTCAGTTTCTACTTGGGACTGCAAATTCAACAAAAGAACACAAGAACCTTCATCTCTCAGGAAAAATACTTAAAAGAAATGCTGAAAAAATTCAAAATGGAGGACTGCAAACCTGTGTCAACTCCCATGACCACAGGTTGCAAGCTATGTGCTGATGATGGGTCTGCTGATATAGATCAAAAACTCTACAGATCCATGATTGGAAGTCTATTGTATCTGACTGCATCAAGACCAGATGTCATGCTAGCAGTAGGACTAGTGGCTAGATATCAAGCAGCACCTAAACAAAACCATCTTCTGGCAGTCAAAAGAATATTCAGATATCTACAAGGAACAACACAGTATGGACTTTGGTATCCTAAAAGCAAAAACTTCACTTTATCAACATACACAAATGCAGATTGGGCCAGTTGTGTGGATGATAGAAAGAGTACAAGTGGAGGTGCATTCTATCTAGGAGAAAATCTAGTGGCATGGTTAAGCAAGAAATAAACATCTATCTCCCTATCTACAACTGAAGCAGAATATATAGCAGCAGCAGCATGTTGTACACAAGTCATGTGGATGAAGCAAACTCTTCAAGACATGAAGGTAAGCATTGATGAACCTATTTCAATCAAATGTGATAATACAAGTGTTATAAGTATATCTAAAAATCCTGTACTTCACTCAAAAACTAAACATATTCCAATCAAGTATCATTTCCTCCGAGAACAAGTGGCTCAGAAGATAGTAAAGCTGGAATATGTACCAACAAAAGAACAAACAACAGATATATTTACCAAACCTCTTGCTAGAGCACCATTTCAATATTTGAGAGATAAACTAGGGGTAGTATCTGCAGATGCTACTCTCTGATATAAAGAGAAAGCATAATTTCAGGGGGAGAACAAAAATGAAAACAACATTCCAGGGGGAGAACAGCCAACAAGGAAAGAATGAATCAGGTCCTCAAGATCAAAGGATTAAGGCAAAAGAACACCAAATTATTATTCTAGAGTTATCTGCATTATTCAAGCATGAAAAGGTCAATTAAAGAGCAAAAGGATTAGTATCGTGTTCTGAAACATTATATTAAGAATCAGAATCGTGATTATCTTTTGAAGCCTCTCAGCATTTTAGTTGTTGAATCCAATCATACATCTCATTCTATGAAGTATCATTATTCTCACTTTTAGTATCAAAGCAACCCTTTGCCATTGATGTCAAAGGGGGAGGAAGAGCAAACAACAGGAGGAAGAGCAGGCAAACAGGAAGAGCAAGTAACAGGAGGAAGAGCAGGCAAACAGGAAGAGCAAGTAACAGGAGAAAGAGCAGGAAAACAGAGAAAATGTATTGCCATCAATGCCAAAGGGGGAGACTGTTGGAAATGTTGTCATTGATGGCAAAGGAGGTAGTAGATGCAGAGACAGGAACGGTTACAAGGAGACAAAGACAAACAATGGAGGCAGCAAAGAGGAAATGAATATAAAGGAGAAAGGCAGAGGCAGAGGAAGCAAATACGGAGACAGAGCCGTTATCACAGCAGCAGAGGCAGAGGCAGAGCGACAGAAGCAACAGAGGCAGAGCAGTTATAAAATTCCAAGCCGGGACTTATTTATATATATATAAATAAAGTCTGAGAATCATATCCTGTGTGTGTATGAACTATGTAACGGAGCGATAATACAATGGAGATTTGGACGAAACCTTCTGTAAATAAGACGGGACGAGCGCATGTTTGATGTTGCCCGAAGTTAGTGTTAATGCGAAGAAATTAACGTTAAAACAGTGTATTGAACTATACGACAGAACCTTGCGTGGAATGAGGTGGAACTCAGGATAAAACCCTGAGTTAAGGTACGCAAGGGAGATTGTAACCCGATGTAACCCGGGTCAACCTCGTACCAAAACCGGAAGCGGAATCACAAGAGTGGATTGCCCCATTTCGCACCACTTTTGGTACGGAGGCGGTATTTCTGGGTCGACGAGCGATTCCATACAGGAATCGACACGTGGCCTATGGACCCATTACAAAACCGCTTGTTAAAGTGCGCCTTCACTCGTTAAAGCCCATACCAGGACGCAGAGCGAAATCGAGGAGAGCCGTTGATTTGGGGAAGGGCCATCATACGGTGACCACTTGATGCAGATGTGCGGATGATAACCGAGATGCGCAGAGGTTAGCAAAGGTACAGTGCGTGCATTTGATTGGCTATTGGTTATATAGGTGGGGCCCGAACCCTAATACATGGTGATTATTGATATTAACCAAGGTCCGAAGGGTTTTTGTATACGGTCGGAATTATATACGCGTGGAAGTTTGGATGGTCAATTAATATGGAAGTATGTCACGTATTATGGTTGTAATCCTAAGGTCTAGGAACAGGAATCAACTCTGCGCTAATTCTGAAGTTAATCCTTGGTTGTGATATGTTACAATTGGTGGTGACCATAAAATTTGAATACAAACAGTTGGCACCGACTTATGATTACTCTAATTTTGAGTATAATTTGCATCAATCGGAAATGAATATTTATATGCATTGGAAAGTATAATAGTGGGTTAATACATTGGATTTCATAACGCTGCGAAACAGTAACTTAACACATATACGCTTAGTGTTAGTTACACGGAGATGGATTGTCAGGTTATAACTATAGAAGAATGTTGAATTAATATCTCAATTCCCTGAATTGAGATATTAAAAATACTCAGACTTTTTTATTTAAATGTGCCAGTGTAGAATAAGAAAAGTATTGAAATTGTCCAGATCGACATTTGGATTGAGTACAAATTTGCTGTATTCATTTTTTATGCACACAGAAAGAGGAAGTATGAGGCCTGACAGAGGAAAACAAAGATTTCAGAGTTGAAGAAATGTACAACAAAGGGATTCAAAAATTGTAGTGAACAGATGGAATATGCAGATGTCAGTGAACAAAGAGTATGCAGAACTGGTTCTTAACAGCAGCAGGAAAAAACAAATCCAATAAAGCCAAAATCCAGAAAAGGAGCTGAGTGAAATTAAAAAATGTAATTAAAAATGTGAATGAAAATGTTGTAATTATTTTTATTGTTTGTGATGCAAAGGAAAGTATCCTAAGGAAAAGACAAAATCGCACTGTAGTATGGAAATTTGTACATATTGTAGTAATTCTAAAAATGAGTTGGAAAAGGAATAAGAAGACAGAATCCAAAGAGTCATGATTGTTCACTCCAAATTCCTTGTGAAATACAAACAGTCATGTGAGAATTTCTATATATAATATGAATTCAATAAGCTCAAGAGCGAGAGAGAGAAAATATAGAGAATGCGGAATATAGAAGAATAAGGCAGAGAAGATTAAGAGAAGAAGAGCAAAAAAGAGAAGCTACAGAACAAAGCTGATATCTGAAGTAAATCAACAAACATTCAGTTTGATAAATTGAGGAAGTTGGAGCTTCCCTATCAAGTTGCAGCTTGATAGCTGTCAGTTGTAGCTGACTAAGGTTGAAGGCTCCTGTAGGTTGGTGCCTGAAGAAAATTGAAGGGAGTTGGTGCTTCCTTGCAAGTTGTAGCTTGCAGAATTGAGGTTGGAGCCTCCTGTAAGTTGGTGCCTGCAGAAAAACAGTGGTGAGAGGGAGTTGGAGCTTGCCTTTGCATCACAACAATAATAAGATGTGGTTTTCTCCCTTTATGGGTTTCCACTTATATCTGATGTCTCTGTACATGATATTTATGTGTTGATCTGATTTATATCATCTGCTTAATACCTTCTGCTCTCATATTAAGTCTACTGTTATATTATACTTGCTGCTTACATTCGAAGATTACGAACATATTAAATTAGATATGAAATGAAAGTGTAAATAAGTTTAATGAAAAGTTTTAAAAGTTAAGGAATGTGTTAAACTGATTCACCCCCCCCCCCTCTCAGTTTAACTAAAGGTTCAACATTATGGAGTTTTATAATCCTTCCACCCATGATTTTCAACTTGAATTTTCCTTCTCCTACGATTCTAGCTTTTGATTCATCTCCTAGGAAAACATCACAACCATCATATTTTTCAAACTCGCAAAGCCACTCCATGTTGGGAGACATATGAAAGGATGCCCTTGAGTCAACTAACCATGCCTCGTGATCTACATGTATACTTCAATAATCCAAGTACACATGCCCTCCTTCATCCATGGAGGTTTTTGCTTCCACAAAGAGAGCATCATAAAATCCTTTCCCTTTCTCACTAGTTTTGGATCTACATTCTTTCTTGTAATGAACTTCTTTTCCACATTTCCAACATACCTTGGTAGATATTTATGGAGATTTAGATATCCCTGTAGATTTAGATCCCCCACATGAGGAATTATTTGAGTTTCTACTCTAAGAACATCCTGTAACAAACAAGGCATATCCACTCTGGATTTCCCTATTTTTCCATCTCATCTCCTCCAATAACAATGATGAGAGTATTCCATCAAACTTTAAAGTAGTTGCATTACTACCTATGACCAAAAAAAAATCCCCACAAGTCTGGTAGAAAACATAAAAAAAGGATGTACTTATCTTCATCTAAAATCTTAACATCAACAAATAATAGTTTACTTATCACAATATTGAAGAAATTCACATTTTGTGTCACTTTGTCTCCATTCTACATCCTTAGGTTATACCAATTTTTCTGCGAGAAAAATTTATTCACCAAGGATTTAGACTAATAAAAAGCCCCTAACTTGTCCCATAAAGTCTTTTTTGTAGCTTCCCCTAAAAAATTTAGGAATATCAGAGACAAAATTGTATTATGCTCTTTTCCTTTTGATCTAACTTGATTTAGTCTTCTATTGACATTCATATCGGTACAATACCTAGATCCATAGTGATCCATTGATCTTTGTCCACCAACAAATCTTCCATTTTGAGCTTCCGAAAGTCAAAACTTTTCCCATTAAATTTCTTGATCTATATCTTTGGATTTCTCGCCATTTCCTTTCAACCACAAATATCACTTCTACATATCTCCCATTGTAATATGGTCTACCATAGGCTTGATTCAAATCTCTTAGCCATAAAGGCATCCCCTTGTAGCCAAAACTACTATGATAACATGTTGGTTTTAACTTTGCACAAATAATTCTTGCAAACAAATTCTTAATATAAACCAAAAAATATTCAATAGCACATGCACAAAATTTTCAAATATGTTTTATCTTGGAAACCCAAAACTAGGAAAAGTAGATTGTTTTTTATATATCTCCTATTGATTCCACAGCCGCTATGTAATTCCCTCTTAAAATAGGGTTGTTTTCTAGGGAAAACTACCCTAACATAAATTCTACCATTAGATCTACAACCTAAATTACTATGAACGGTCTATATTAAATATGAAATTACAATATTTTACAAGGAGTTTTTTCTAAAACTTTCACTTCGAGGGTGATGCTCTTGAAATTCCCATCATAGGGGTTCCGTAAAAGTGTCCCCACCCCCCTTGGACCCCCCATGACCACAACTAAATAGGGGAAAACACCCCCATTAGGAACTACGGTCCAACAAAACTAATCATGCAAAGAATATAACACATACCAACCAATATGGAAAGGGTATCATTGCTTATCAACCATTAGATAAGCTATCACCCAACACATGATAAGGCCCCTTACCAAAAAATGATGTTTTTTGGGATTGTTAATATTTTTTTATGAATATTTGGAGTTAAATTTCCTTTTTTGAGTTCGTCGCCTCCTGAAACCACATGCGCCCCCCGACCACCCCACCCCCCCCCACCATGCAACATGGAAAAGGATAAACAACCTCCCTTCACATCATATGGAAGTGTATTCTTGTATATGGACCTATCAAGTCTTGTAAAGGATGGGATGGAAGGAACAATGATGTAGATATGAATGCATGTGAGTGGGAGTGTAGGGTTTCTCTGTGAGGCCTAAGCATTACAATATTAATTGACCTTTGGCACAAGCTAGCTGATTTGGAATTTTGGAAAACCAAATTTTCACTACTTAAGGGGACATTAAATTATAATGAGAGATTGTGGGAATGAGAATATTTAGGAGCACATGGGAGAAATTGGCAGCTACATCCTTAGTACTCCTTGTGTGAAGGTATAGATATGGTCATCCTTTGTCATTCCTTACCTAGCATGATTGCATTAATAAATATATTTAGCTTGGATTTGGGTGTCATGAAAATATGTATAAATGGTTATTTCCTTGGTTGGATTATGGAATATGATATGTTGGGGATACTCGGTTGGTCTATCAAGTCCTCACTTTGGTAGTAAAGTGTTAGTTTTTGGTATTATCAGGCAGGTGTACTAGTCTTTATGGTGTCTAAGAGGCTAAGGAACATAGGATCTCCAAAACCCAAAATAAAATCAAAATAAAATCCTTAGAAACACCTCAATTAGATTAATTTACCAATAATTAAATTTCTCCCAGTTCTAACTTAGGAAAAGTAGTTAATTAAATCAAATTAATTGGGGGAAATTTATTTTTCTTTAGATACTTCTGGAAAAGTAATTTGATAGACTCAATATGATCTTATCCATCGATTGAGATGTGATCATGGTATTTGGTTTCCCAACAAAATATTGTGATCTGAAAATGGAATGTACTTGAAAAAGGGTGCAAGGTATCCATTTTCATTTATGTAAATGAGTGCAAATACTCCAAATTTTAAATCAAAAATGGAGAACTTTTATTTTTAATATTAAAAGATAGATTTCGTAGGTAACTGATTGGATATGTCACCTTCTTAAAGAAAGGAGAATCCAGCTACCTAGCCCTCATAGACTCTGCCTCTAAAGAAACATGTAGAAGTAAACATCTAAACTTAATAAAATGACCTTACCCAAACCTGACATTATGCACTTTACTAAAGAGGTATGTATTTTCTTCATGCATTCCCGTTTTAAGTTTATCTCACATAAAACTTAACATGTATATCAGTAAACACATCAGCTATAGAATAACAAAACACAACAACAATATAATATAGAGCTCCACCCCAATCCTTGGGCTACATCTCCCTTTGAGCCAATAATGACGGGGACTCTTTGGGATTAAGGTACTTAAATTTTTAAAGTTCTAAAATAATCAATGAATAATAAAATGATTCAAAGGGCTGAGAATACCATTTTAAATCCTTTAATGGCTGTCCAAATTCTCAAACAACTTTTAGGCTTCCTACCACGGGACACATCCTTCTGCTGTGCACTAAGTTTATGAGCTTCTAACAACACAAACTCCCCGCATTTCTGCTTCGCTCCTAAAACCACTACTTCGCATCCAATAATGATTAGATATCAATGAATAATTGATAAATTGTTTACATTGCCGTCAGTATCCCAAAAATGCCTCCCTAAGTGGTTTTCTCTGTATGCCTAATACTCTCATATCAACTTTCTAAGTCAGAGAAGTACCTAAAATGATCTCAAACCACTTGCATTGTCTAGACCACCAGAAATAGTCAAGGAGAGCCATAAAAACGCCCTCCGGCTGCTCCGGTTTCGCTCACACTTCCGTTTAGTACGTATTTCTAGAACTTAAATGAAGTTTTTGGCTTTATTAAGTTCTTAACAAAGCTCTAAAACCATCTAAACAATATTCAAAATCAAAGAACAGCTTGCCAATGCCTATTCATTTACCTTAAAATGTGAGAAACACAAATGAAACATAGCTCTCTTCTCTTAAAGTCTAATAATTCTTTCCATCTTCTTCATGTTTAAACCCAGAAGATATCCTCCTATGATTTCAGACTCTACTCCATTAAGTCCAAGGGTAGACTGTCGAAGAGACCAAAATAAATAAAAAATCACTCCAAAATATTCCCATGTGAAAGATATGCTCCAAATTGTATTTTTTTCCCAATGTTAGGCAAAAATCCCACTAATTGTGGCCAACCGTAGTTAATCGGAGCTGGAAAAGCAATTCGCCTAAAATGGAGGATGGCGCTAAACTTGGTGACATTTTCCGTTGGCAATAAATGTCAAAATATGTAACGCAAATCCTGGATAACCATGTTGTAACTGCCAGACAGGCCGTGGTTCGGGCCACGGTTATGTGCAGAGGGGCTGGCCTCACGCCTTCAATCTCAGCTTCGCTAATATCAGCATACGTAAACCTTTGAATGGTGGGTTTTAAATCAGTTATATTTATACTGTCTGTTTTGACTTTAAACTCAACATATAACTTCAAATCCATACACGTTCTATCATTTGATTTTCTTTTTTGGGGTTTTAATAACATGTGGTTTAATATTAAAATTTTAAATAAGGTTTAATTAAATGTTTTAATAATTAATTAAAACATATAATTATATATATATGATTTAATAAAAAATCATAAAAAAAATCATAAAAATATAATTTAATTAATTTGATAACCTTTTAATAAAAAAGTTAAAATATCTCAACACATAATATTAAAAATTTCTCTTTTCAAAATTGGAAAGTTATTGGGCGATTTCCAAATGCAATAACTTTCATACAATGCTTTATTTTTAGTGCTGCTCACAAATACAGACTGATCACCGAGGCCTATCCTTACGTTTTCTGTGTTCCAACTTCACTTGAGCAACTTTCATTTTTGGAGGCTTTTTCCCCAGCTCGTATTTGAGCTCCGATCACACCAACAGTAGGCTTTTGGTCCCCAAAGCCATCGAAAATGAAAAACCTAATCCGTAGCACAGCAACAGAGAATAAAAATCTCTCTTTCTTAGCCCTTCTAAATTATTTTTCCTTACAGCAAGTGAATTTGAACCACAAACAAAACAACTACATTTCCTTCCCACTGCGCTTGTCCACAACTGCCCCAAAACTGCCTTTTCTTGAACTTATTGCAGAGATACTGCAAGAAATTCAATAAGAGGGAAACTACATGCTAACGAGCCTTGACCAATGATTCAAGGTGGCCTAAAACAAAAAATATATTACAACAAAATACATGCATACATCCTAATTGCATATGGCTTAAAAGGAGTACGTCTTAATTGCCAGAAGTCCATCACTTCTCACCAAGCCAATTCCATGGCATTTTTGTTGGTTATGTAACTTTTCCTCATGGGCAGTCTCCTTTCCACCAATAATGGAATCCGAGGTCTCACCTTCGCCAACATTTTTGTCCTCATTTTTAATGCTGGACGACATAGTTGATGCAATGTCCAACAATGATATAATGGTCATTATTGTCCCTTATTTTGGCAAAAGTGCAACTTGTTCCCCTTTGAAGGCTCAAGCTCGTCCGCTTCTCGTGTGCTCTTCTTCCTTTCATTCTATCATCTCTAAACATGGATAAGGAAATCACCACAATATGTACAAGAAATCTTCTTATGTTGTTTTGTATGCTTGCCATAGCCATACCACTATCTTCTCATTTTACAAAGGCTTCTAAAACAATGGTAAGGAAGATTGCCATCATGACATTGATGTAATTGAGAACTTGGAGAAATTTTCTCAAATTTGTACCCATTCTTGAATGCATGTGCTCAAAGCTCGCCATTAAGCTGTTTCATAGCAGCTGTAAGACCAATATTTCGGACGCTCCACAACACAAATAGGCTCAACAATGCTCGTGCATGCTTGCTCAAACCTTTGCCTCTCTTGATGTTTCCATTTTCAACAACATCAATTTGACCCACACTTCGTATGCCTTTCAAAATAATCTGAAACACACTTCTTTTTCATGCCTAGAGGAAATCAAGACAAATCGACGATTTACCTCATGATTTCCATCATGAAGATGAGGCATTTTCTTGGACAAAGCTTTGTTTCTGAAGAAGCCTCTAACTCCACATCACAGGAAGTATTTGAAGAATGGCTTCTTTCTCTTTCTTTGCATAAGCAGAACAAAACACACACTTTGATCCTCAAGGAGAATCAGACCATGTCCTTCACCTTAAAGAACCTATTCTTCGAAATATCATTGAAGAACTTTGAAGGAGGAAACTTCACTTGTAGAAGAAGTTGACATTATGTAAATGTTCAAACAAATCAAAGGAACTTCCAGAAAAGTCCTCTCAAAGCTTTCAATCAAACGACAAGTTTCTTAGCCAATGTCAAAAGACCCTTTCATTCAAGCAAACACATAAAATAAAATATTGGAGTTTGTTTTCCAAAGATAATCTTGAGGTAATTGCAAAGGTAACAGTTCTGAATCCTTTCAAGACTCTGCACGACAACAACTATCCTTCCAACTCAAATAAAACTTCATATATGCAACTATTTTGCAACCAATAGCAACAAGAACTCTTACACTGTTTTAAAACATTTTGCACATTAAAAATGTGTTTGAACTTGTTTTTGATACCATCTCCATCTAAAATAATCACTTGGTAAAGGTAAGGTAATCATTTTGGTCAGAGGCAGAATATGCAACATCTAATGAAATCTGAAAATGTGAGAACTTCTTATTTCTAATACGTAGATAGATCGTAGGGGCATTTACTTGATATAAATACCTTTCAAAGAGTGATGAACTAAGCTACTTGGCCCTCTTGCTAATTTTCCTAAAGAAATAATAAGTAAACACTCGACTAATTAAAATGACCTTACTCAAACTTGACATTATGCAAGAATTTTTCTGGAAGAGGTGTATGTCTTTCTTTCTCGTTTATGTGTTTTAATTTTGACTTTTTTGCTTAGAAACTTAACATGTATATCAGCAACATAATTCAGCCATAGAACAAAAACACAACAACAACAATATAATATAGGAGTTCATACCCTAACTCTTGGCCACATCTCCCTTGGAGCTCACAATACATCAGACCTTTGGGATTACACTTCTAAATCTTTAAAAGATCCACACTTAACACAATGAATATGAATGATCTGTATACCAGAATACCATTCTTAAACCTTTAATGGTTGTCCAATTCCCCAAAACATCTTTAGGCTTCCATGGACACACATCCTTCTCAGTTTGCACCAAGCTTCTATGAGCTTCTAAATGGCAATAAAAATCCCTCAAATTTCTGTTTCTACCCCCCGAAAACCACTACTTATGCATCTAATAATGATTATACTTCAAATACTTAACTAATAAATTCTGTTTTCATTAGAAGTACAACATCCTTAAAAATGGCTCTCTCCACGGTTTCCTGCTCCTGCATGCTTACCATTTCCATATCAAACTTCTAGGTTGTAGAAGAATAAAATGATGTGAAACCACTTCCATTGGTTCCAATGACTGAAATAGTCAATATATATTTTTGTTTCATCAAAAACGACCGCCGTCTGGTTACTACACACTCGTTTCTTGGAAAAATGGCCTCTAGAACTTAAATGAAGATTTTCATTAAAGTTCTAATGTGCTCTACAAACCATCTAAACAGATTCAAAAGGCATGAAATAACTAATAATGCCTATTCATTTACCTTAAATGGAGAAACACACCAAAAACACAACTCTTCTTCCGTGCCCCGATGGCTCCTTCATCTTTCTTCAATGCTTAAACTCAAGAATGACCTCTGTTAGATTTCAGACCTACTCCATTGATTCCAGAATGTCGAAGAGACCCAAAATAAATAAAAAAATCACTCCAAAAGGATCTCCCATGTGAAAGATATGCTCCAAACTGTATTTTGCCCAATGTTAGGCAAAAATCCCACTAATTGTGGGCCAACTGTAGTTAACTGGAGCTAAAAGTGGAATTCCGCCTAAAATGGAGGGATGGCGCTAAACTTGGTGGAGCATTTTCCGTTGGCAATAAATGTCATAAAACATGTGACCGCAAATCCCGCATTAACTGTTGTTGTAACCTTCGGTTTAAAGCCGTGGTTCTGGGCCACGGTTATGTGTAGAGGGGCTGGCCCCCACGCCCTTAACTTCTGCTCCGCCAATACTGTGCCACGTAAACCTTTGAATGGTGGGTTTTAACCGTTACATTAGCATTGACCCACGTGACTTTAAACTTAATACATAACCTTCAACCATACGTTTCCACATTTGATTTTCTTTTTTGGGTTTTAATAACATATGTGTGGTTTAATATTAAAATTTTAATAAGGTTTAATTAAATGTTTTTTAATAATTAATTAAAACATATAATTAATAATATAATATATGATTTAATAAAAAATCATAAAAAATATTAAAAAATATATAATTTAATTAATTTATTAAACCTTAATAAAAAATAAAATTATCCCAACACATAATATTAAAAAATTTCCTTTCAAAATTGAAAGTTATTGGGCCATTTCAAAATGCAATAACTTCTTCATACAGCGTCGGTTTTAGTGCCGTTCACAGTGTTGGGATCGTATCACCGAGGTCTATCCCGTCGCTCAGGTTCCAAATCAATTTGAGCACTTTCATTTTTGAACTTTTTCCCAAGCTCAGATTTGAGCTCCTGATCACACCTCCTAAATGAGAGGCTTTTGGTCCCCAAAAGCTTACTGAAATGAAAAAATGAACTGTAGTACAGCAAATGAGAGAATAAAAATCCCTTCAAACTCTTTTTCCTTACAAAGCAAGTGAATTTGAACCACAAATGAAAAGAAATCGACATTTCCCTTCCTGAATGCGCTTGTCCACAACTGTCCAAAACTGTCTTTCTTGAACTCACAGAGATATTTCTGGCGAGAAATTTACAGAGTGAAACTATACAACACAGCCTTGATCAATGATCTAAGGTGGCGCAAAACAAAAAAGATATTACAACAAAATACATGCATACATCCGAAATTTGCATATGTACAAAAGGAGTACGTCTTACTGTGTCAAGAAGTCCATCCACTTCTCACCAAGCCAATTCCATGGTGATTTTTGTTGCTGCAACTTTTCCTCATGTGAAACTTCCCTTTCCACATCAATAATGGAATCTGAGGTTCCACCTTCGCCAATATTTTTTTCCTCTTGCTGCATGTGCATGGGACGACGAGTTGGATGCGAAGTCCAACAATGAGAGACAACATGTCCCTTCTTTTGGCAAAAAGTGCAAATCATATGCACCTTCTTTGAAGGTAGTCTCTGCTTCATCTGCTTCTTGTGTGCCTTCTTCCTCATCTAGCATCTCGAAACATGATGGTTAAATCGACCACAATATGTACAAGAAATCCTCTTATGTTGCTTTGCATGCTTGCCATAAGCTGCATGTCTACCATCTTCTTGCTGCAACAAAGGCTTCAAACAATGGTAAGGAAGATTTCCATCATGACATTGATGTAATTGAGAACTTGGGAGAAATTTTCTCTTCAAATTTGCATCACATTCTTGAATGCATGTGCTCAAAGCTTCGCCATTAAGTTGCTCATAGCCAAGACCAATATTCTTGGGACGCTCCACAACACAAATAGGCTCAACAATGCCTTGTGCATGCTTGCCCAAAACTTTTCCTTCTTGATAGCCCATTGTCAACATCAATTTGGACCCAATACCTCTTGTATGCCTTTCAAAATAACCAACACACTTTTCAATAGAGGAAACTTCACATCATACTTTTCAATATTCTTGGTATACTTCCTGATGTAGTAGAGCCATTGAACTCCTAACACCAAATTGGTGTCTGAAACATCCACCAAGAAGAATTCCTCAGTCACTGTGTAGATCCCCATGGTTAGCTATAGCTTGGGGACATATCTAGAGTAGTCCATTGGATGGACACCATATATGGTAACCACAAATACACCAAGCTCCTTAGTATGGATCCCTCTCCGTTCAACCATGGATACATATATGAAATTGTGGGAAGCCCCACTATTGATCAATACCATCATCTTGTGTCCTACCAAAACCCCTCTAACTCTGAAATTATGATACATGGGGGATCCTAACATGGATGCAATGATAGGGGCTTTTCCCTCTACATGTGAAGTATCACCCCCAACTATATGATGTATCTGTCCATATACCTATCCCTGCACCGACTCCTCGTCTCCATCATCATTGTCACTCTCATAGTACACCTAAATATAGTGAGCCTTTCCCACCTTGTCCTTACATGCACATGTGCCCTAGTGCCAAAGGCTCCTGACAAGTTAAGCAAAGCTTATTATTTCTTAACTCCTTATGAGTATCCTCATCCACTTTGTATCCAAGTCCACTCCATTTGAAATGATTTTACCTCTTTACTCTTTTGAGGGAAAGAGGGCCTAGGAGTGAATTTTTTAGAACTGACATCATGCATGTCCTTGATCTTGTTAATTTCCACACGAAGAATGGTGGGTTCAAAGCCTTTAACCCACTAACATAGAGGCTTTGACGACCCCTCTATAAATACAATCACCAACCTATCCTTCGAGATATCAGTGACCATAACTGCTAATCTCTGGAACTCTGAAATGTAGGCCTCAAGACTGCCTGTTTGTCTAGGCTGGGCTAGCTCCCTGAAATAAAGCCTTCGGTCCTTCCTTTCAAATCATTCAATAAGTTTCTAAGTGAACTCAGTATATGAGGTGATGTTGTCGTGACCCATTGTCACCAACCCATGGTACCACCACTCATGGACCTCTCCATCCAAATGTAATGTAGCTAGAATAATAGCCTCCTCCTCTATCATTTGATGCAACTAGAAATATGTATCTAATTTTTGTACCCATGACCAAGCTGAGCATTTGGATGATCCATCAAATCAAGGGATGGTCACATTTCCCAATGTATTTTACAAATTGTTATTTTTAATCAAAGTATTCTGAAATGTTTTGGGTTTTCTTTTCAACTGAAGGTAGCATAAATTAGTGAAACCCATGACAGCCTGGAATCCACATCCCAATGCTCTATCCTCCTACAAATATTATGCAAAGGGAATTCCTTGACTTGTCTTCTCTATTTGGTCCTCTGATATCTCATGTATGATTTGACGCATATTGGTTCTAAGTGCTCTACTAAATGAGTGTGAATGGATTTGTGTAGTAGCACAGGCATGATTTCCCTGAGTGTTGTTGGACCCTTCACCATTTACAGGATCCCTTTTGATGGAAGTCCCCTTGTTAATTACCCCTCTCATTAGGTCCACCATCTCTTTTTCACTTTTAGCCATATAATATAGTGCACTGAGAAGACTATTAAAGGCTCGAGTCTCCTAATCTTCCATGTCTAGCTTTTATCTCTCAGGCAACTCTTAAACCCCTTTTCCCTTACTAGGGGTTTCTTCTTCTTCTATTTTTGGAATCTCTTATTCCTCTCATATGTGAGTGAGATATTTGGTTATGTAGTGTCTTTTTTAAGTGAAATAAGGGTGTTATTCACCACTCATTAAATCATTAATAATTTTTTCATAAACCCCATAGTTTTCCAAGAAAATGTGCTGATGCCATTATAAGATATGTTGAAATTGTAACTAGGTTTAGTCTTCAAAATTATTGTATTTGTACTAATATGTATTTCTTGTAAAAACAAAAAGGAAATTTATTTTGTCATTTTTATTATCAAGCATGTTATTTGTGTTTAATTTTGGTCAAAAGAAAAGTCAAAAGGGCATGTTCTTTGTGACCATATAAAAAGAGAAAATTTTGAATTTTGTAAGCATCATTTATTCCACCATGTTGCCAAACCGTCCCTCCTAGAGTTCATGTTTGTATTCTTAAAGAACATGACCCTTCACATGTGGAAAAAACTATAAATTGGCACCTATTCTCCCTCTTTTAGAAAGAATTCAACATTGATCTGTGCTGAAGAATTCAGAGTTCTAAGGAAAAATAAAAAGGTTTCTGAGGAAGGCAAGTTTAGGCCTGTAGCATATAATCCCGAGGAACATATAAATAGTATTTCTATGACACAATAATTTGATCTATGAGGCATACATATCCGACTTCTAAATCATACATATATGAGTTCTGAGGCATACATATCCAAACTTCTTAGGAACCTACATTCGAGACTCCTGAAGTACATGAACAATATTTTTGTGGTATGTAAGGCATTGTGCATGTGAAGGCTCCGTTGGATCATCTCTGTGGCTATTAGGTCCAAATAAAGGAAAAAATTCAAGCTTCTATGGGGGACAAATATTCTTCATTGTGTGGATATTTTTTTGGACTCTTTAATGGACATAATCATGGCATCTAGTCAACATATCTAGTGCAGACTTCATGTGAATTATTCCTTGGTGGAGGGATGACTTGGCACTTGGATCACTGGTTTATTTTGACTTGGATTTCTCTTGTTGATGAAGAAGCTATAAAAAACAATTGTTAGGTTTTCCCCCTTTTTGGGTTTTTCCCTCGCTTGGATCCTAATTTCTTGTGTCTCTTGTCCTTATGTGCATTATGTTGTAGTCGCTACAACACCCTCCAAAATTTTACCTTCATTTAAAGTTTGGAGCCCCGAAATGATCATGTGAAATGTCATTTTGATTCATCAAAGTTATGTCCAGTTTCTCAAGATAGGCCTAACGCACTCTTGGATGACTGTTAAATCACACTCCTTGATGATAGTTAGAGCACACTCCTTGAATATAGTGACAACGCATCTCCTTGATGATAGTTAGAGCACACTCCTTGAATATAGTGACAATGCATCTCCTTGATGATAGTTAGAGCACACTCCTTGAAGATGGTGAAAACATATTTCCTAGAGATAGTGAAAGTGCAATTTCTAAAGTTAGATAGTATGAACTTCACAAAAGCAGCTCTATCACATTCTCCAGTGATAGTTATCTTATTCTTATCCTTTTATTTTTGTGACATGCAATAGCACACTCCCAAACCCTAATTTTTGATCTCCCTATATAAAGAGCCTAACCTAGAGCTCATTACACACACTTATATTTCGTTTTTAAGCTTTGCACAATTTTGGTGCACAAGGAGCATTCTCCACTATTGGTTGTGTTGTGACTCGTTTTAACATTTTATATGGTGTATGCAGTTTATTATCTCTTTTGAAAAAAAACATATATATGTACAAACTATTAAAAAAAAAACCTTTAATAAATGATATGCTAAACACTTGTTGGAGTAGTTGGATGCAGACAAAGTGGGGCCCTTCGCTAGAGCAAAACTTAAAAAGCTATAAAGTTATGTTGTTGAGCCCATGGATATGTCACTATTTCCATGATGCCACAAACCCCACACCACAAACATCACGAATGTTATGGTTAGGGGTGCCTCCGCAAGATCGTTGACCTTCGCTCATTGACTCACAATGTATGGGTTAGATTGACTGCGGGGGCACAACTCCAAAAGCCTTCCCATATAGCGGAGTCCCCCCATAGTGACAAAAACAAGCGAGCCCATGACATCAACAAGAAAGCTTTCCATGTCATTGCTCCACATCACCATCTCGTGTGTCATTTCACCTATCTTGTCAGTCATCTCTTCATTCATTTAATCTTCGTGGAACATCTTTTCCCACTGAGATTGCTTTGTCTATAAAAGGGTTCATCTTAATTTTATCTCCACGTCCTCTCCCGAGCAGCTGAAGTTTACAAGTCATGTACCAATGTCCAAGTCACCATTTTCCCCATCAAAGCTAGATTCTGAAGACCCTTCTTCCAAACTAAATCAAGTCATGACTGAGTTAAAAATGGCAGAAATTGATTTAAAAAAGACACAAGGATACTTGGAAATTTCTTGCAAGGTGATAAAAGTCATGGAAGAAGAGGCAAAAACGACCAAAGATAATGTAGAAAAGTCCAAACAAGACTATCAGATTGCTTGTCAAGAAATAAAAGAGCTGAAGGAGAAAGTGTAAGGGAATGTGTCCCTCATTTAGGCTAGGGAAATCATATGGACTGACATTATTGAATTTTTCAAGAATGTGTGGGATTTGCTTCTTATCCTTGGAGAAGAGAAGAGCATTTTGAGAGACTTGGAAGGGATTATTGTGACAAATAAGAAAAAGTCACAAAACAAAGCTTTGTTTGCTAAGAGGTTTATTGATTTTATAAACTCTAAGTCTACACAGGAACTGAAATATTTCGGGTTGCAGATAGGACTTAGTGTGTGCTTGAGTTGAACAAGATGATTGTGAAGATTTCATATAGAAAAGATGCAGATAACAAGTTGATTGAAATCAAAGGAGCAGTGACAAATTTTAATATTTTATTTTATAAGAGAACCAAGGCTGGCCTACCATCCTGTTGGGATCAGCAAGGAAACTTACTCCCTTGGGAAACATATGAGACACTACTTATGGAAGCAAAAAGTAATATTGGAAATTTCCATCCGAAGATTGTTGTTTTGAAGGGATCCAGTACTGTTAATTACCTACATAAAGACTTTCAGCTACTATGGATGATGAAGAATTTATTTGCAGAAAAACCTACATATTCCAAGATCACTAATTTCCAGATGGCACATGTTAAACTTGTTAATTATTCTAGCTCAAATGTGGACCTATAGAGGAAATGAAAAGAGTGGATGTCTCCACAAGCTAAGGATATAGAAGAAGGAGCCTCCTCTATTCGAGGATCTCAATATATTCAGTGATTAAATGTTTTACATAATGTTTACTTAGTTTTCTGAAGAAAACTTTAATTTTATATTTCCATCTAATGACCGAAAGCAAGTAGTTTAGGAAGTTGACCGTTTTATAACTATCCATTTTGTAATATTGTATATCAGACTTTTTCTGAAGAGAAAATAGGTTCAAGAGTTTTGGACCTCAGAGCAACAAAAATTTTGTACTTGATCTTTATGAGAATGAATAAATCTTTCAAAAGATTTCCCAGAAATTGATGAGTATGACTAGTCTTTCCTCTTTCATCATGTGTTTATTTTCTCTTCTTAGAATTAAGTAATGTAGCTGTTGGTCTCTAATATTACATTGTGATTTAGATTGAAAACCTTAATGAAGCGCTCCTTTATTTTGATTTCATTTATTTCAATCATATTCTTCTAAAACCAACGATAGAATATTCTGTGTTAGCAACCTATTATCAGAAAATTTTCCACCAGCATTTCTATCTGATTCATGTTCATTTGTATTGATCATTTGAAGGCATTATGAAGGGTTTATTTTTTTTATAATTATTGAAGGGTTTTATGGATTTCATTTTGAGGTTTGAAAAATGAAAGGGCAACAAATCTTTTATTTCAAAGTTATGGTAAATGTCTTGAGCATAGATCTCAACACGACCTGAGATTGTTTCTCAAGGGACAACAAGTTGCAAGTGCAACATCTTCCAGGTAAGCTTTCTCAACTGTCGCACTTTGGAATTTCGCCTTTCTCAATTGTTTCACTTTGAAATTTTGCTCTTAAGAGTGTCACATTAGTTCTTTCATAATGATTTCAATGTTGTTTCACATTCCCATCATGATTGTGATTGTATATATGGGTGTGCATGACACTATTTTCATTCTTATTATCCCTCTTTCTTGATCTCATTCGACACTTAGTCAATTTTCTTGAGAAAATATTGATCTCCATGTATTGCAAAAAATCTTATTGCTTCATTCCTTCACTAGCACATTGTGTTGTCCAAGTCCACAAATCCTTGAACCCTTATTTCTTAGAATTGTGACTAGTGCCCATTAAAGAGTTTGTCTCTCTAGTGAAGTGCAGAGTGCACTTCTAGGATGCAGTTTCCAACCCTCTGTCCATTAGACTTGTGACCTATGGCTAATACTGGACTCCTAGCTTCCTTGTAGTGTAGAGGACATTTCTATATCCTAAACATGCATCTATATATCCACTAATGATGTGACTTGCACCTAGAAGAAGCCTCTCTGCCAGCAATAATGCATTGTGCATCTCTAGGACCTAATCACCTAACCTTTGTCTCTTGTTGATGTGGCTTGCACTCATACCAATTTTCTCTTTTAACCTTAGAGTAGAGCACACTTCCAGTGACTATTGTGACCACCATTTCCTCAAGCATGTACTCTTCTGCTCATAAATAGTGCATTGTACCCTCATAGTGACTTATTTTGCATAAATAAAAAAGATATAATATGTGGTTTTGTGGAAGTGATTATTGTTTCCAGGTACTGCTAATCCATATCCTATTATATTTTCATCTTCCACCGAACATGTAAATACACGCCAAAATTTGAGGGTTTCTAACTGAATAATGACCATTTAATTGCAACACAATGAGTTGTGAGTCTAATTTGATAACCAAATTTCTAATACTGAGATCAATTGCATCCAATAATAGCTCAATGACCGCACTATATTCGAAAATATTATTAGTTGTTTGACGCAAACAAATACCTTGAGATTAATCAACTCGCCATCAGGGGAAAAATGTGCCCATACTGCGGAATATAAGCTTTGTGTGCTACGACAAGCACGAGTCAGTGAAATCGATATAATGGTTCGACGACATCTGCAAACCAAGTGGAACACTAGGTAAGCAGAGGAAACATGTCTGCAAAGCAAACAATCACTTCAAAAAATCTGAAAATCACACTAATGAATAACACACTAATGTACAAAGTACCATACTTATGATAAACCATAATACTTCTTATGATAGAGCCCATTTCGGGGCTCAGCTAACTGATTACCTTCATAATCTACTAGCTCATAGGCACCACTTTCCAATATGCACTGAACAATATAGGGCCCATGCCACATTGGATCAAGCTTCCCGACTCCCAATTTATCGTGGGCTTGAACATAAATCAATACCAAGTCACCTTCAACCCAAATAGTTAAGGTTTCAAGTCCAAATTCAACCTTATAAGGTGTTGTCCGGCCTATTAGGGGAGTGCGTTGGGAATTTGAGGGTGGATCAAGGCCTTTTAGGGCTTGATATGTGAGACCTAGGTGCCCAAAATTAGACGCTAGGGCTAGAAGAGAAAACGCTAGCCTTATAGGGCTTTTCCGTTGTTTCAACTAGGGTTTTCTTGATCTTTTCAAAAGTGGTTTGCAGGTGGTTTCTAAAGGTTACACCAATTTTTTGGAACTCACTTAGTGTTGTTTGCCTTGATTGGCCTAGCCGCAAGGGTTAGAGGCCATTTTTGGCCTGCCCGTGGGGATTTTAGGGCTAAAATCCCTAGTCGTAGCCTCTTGGAGGCCTTTCTTGGCAAGTCACAACCATAATTAGGCTTCTAAGGCCTATCCACAACCTTAAATGGGCCTACTGTCCTCTTAGAAAGTGATTTCTAGGGCTAATTCTTTTCCTTTTCGGTTCTGAGGTAATTTCAAGTGAGGGTTTGCAGTGAATTTTTAGTATATTTCATTAATTTGCGGCCTAATTCTTTGTTTTGCAGGAATATAATCCCTTGAGAAAGGGTTTCAAGTGCCAATATTTCATTTTATTGACCATTCTAGCCCTTGGAGGCATAGCCGCTAGCCTAAAGAGGGCTAGAAGCCCTAGCTGTGAGGCCTAGATCCTCTTTCCACTAGGCCACAAGCCTCATTGGGCTTCCTAGGCCTAGCCGCAACCCTTGTAGGGATAAATCCATTTCCAAGTTTTGATTTAAGGCTGGTATATTTTTGTTGCAGGTCTTCTTGATGAGGTTATAAGGTCAAAACTTTAAATTTTCAAGCCCTAGTCTTGCTAGCCAATGTTGCACAAGTTTGATCTATTATTTGCATAAGTTTTTTGGGCTAACAATTTATCGTTGCAATGGTATCAAACGTTTGATCCTTGTTTTCCAAGCTAACTTTTGTGAGTGTAGGTGTTGGAAGAGCTATTTCTCTCCGATCTCTAAACTTGGCATAGACCACTAGGCCTAAGGGTTTTCTTCTCCTACCCTTGTCCTTCTCAACTCACAATTCATATTTATCTGAAGTATTTATAACAGTGGCATAAGTGACACATAATCATTAAAAATTTGTTTGAAAATTATATATTGCAGAGAAATGCAACACATAAAATATGCGGAAAACACAAGCACACAAAACACACAAAACTAGAGAGACACAGATATACGTGGTTCACCCAGTTTGGGCTATGTCCACCCCGAACAACCAGTCCTTCCTTTTTATTATCCAGCAAAATGAAGAGACACAACCTACAACAGATCCACTGTAATATCCTTTGTTCTCTCTCACAGTCTCTCTATCAGTTTCTCACTCTGAGAATACACATACAATCCAAAACCGTAATACAATACCCTCATACAAAACGAGGGGTTTCCTTCTAGGGAAAAAAACCCTAAATCAAACATAACTTCTACCGTTAGATCACCCGCCTAATGAACGGCCCAGATTGACTAGAAATTACTATACTTTTACAAGGAAATTTTCCATCCGTTTTTAGCTTCGGGGGCACTACCCCCGAAACCCTCCGCCAGGGGGGGGGCTCCATAAACTCGCAGCCGCCCCCCCTGGACCCCCCAGGCAACGTACAATTATGGGCGACATTTCTGCCCCGATAAATACCAGGGTTCCAATGCTGTGATACAAAATAAAGAAGATAATCAGGCTCCACACCCAACAAAATAAGCCTTAAAACTAATATAAATAGCCCCAAGATCCTTAGGAAATTCACTAATAAGCATAAGAGGAAATTTGTCATTTATTGGTCTCATTTGAAATTGAAATATTGGACTATCATTATTATTAAATAGGTCTGATCGTTTTTGCATTAAGAGCTCAAGACTAAATTCTAATAATCCTAACTAGTCCAAGAATCATTTCACAATGCTTAAGGTCTTATCATTGGAATAGTCATTTTTTTTCAAGTAGATTTTGGAACTACTATTGTGTAATTGCTTGACTGGTCTATAACATTGATTTATTGCAATAGAGCTAACTCTCTCAAGTTACATTGGTGTCTTTATAATAGCCTTCCATTGCATCATTCTTGTATCATTGCACAACATTCCATTGCCATTTAAATAGCTCTCTCTTTTATTGTGTTAGAGTGTAATTGCATTTAACATATTGCATATTTGCATAGAATATTATAGCTATTCTCATTGAATTGCATTTTCATCCTTGCATTCTTGGCAGTTAATTTTTGGTAGTTGCATTAATAGTATTAAAATTAATTGTTAGAAATATTTAAGGGAATTATTACTTCGCTGACTTTTAATTTGGCAGCGCTCTGTTTATTTGTAAGATAAATTTCATTGATTTCTGATTTCATAGTGCTTAATTAACATAAGGTCTAATAGCCTCTCAAAGTAATTATAATTGCTAATTTTGTTTCACTTGAAATTGTCTCTCTTGTTTGATTGAGATAATATTTCAATTTATCTATAAGTGCTTCATCTAATTGCTCGTGTTTTGGATATCTTTATAAGAATTTGGATAATAAATAATCTATCTTGTTGAAGTACTTAATTCATTTAATAATCTCATTGGAGTAATCACACACATATTTCATACTCATTCTAAGTTATAAGTGGTTTTCTAAAACATACCTCCAGGCATAATCTTGGTTGTAAGAAGATAGGACCACCTTCTTCAAACAATTTGTGAAGTCTAGATTCTCATCTGCAGCTAACATGATGAGCTTGAAGTTATCTTGTGGTAAATCCCTTGTAGTAATGAAGGTACTTGGGTGGTTATAAATCCATGGGAGTTATCATTAATGAGACCCTAGCCTCCTTCCCTTGGACTTCTCTCCACAGCTTGCATTCGAGACTACATTAGGGGAATTTTGAGGTCTAAAATCGGCCTCCTAAGTAAATTATAAAATAATAGTAGAAATAATAAAATAAGATTAGATTATATCATCAAATTTTAGAGGGAAAAAAGAAAAAAACTACTTTTTCAACTCGTATTTTCAACTTATCTCCCTATGGGTTTTCTCAAATTTCGAGAGGGAACACTCCTTGGATGCAGAATTTGATTCCTCATCCAAGGAGTATCCATGTTACATACTTTCGATGGACCCTACTATATGAAAATTGAGAAATACATGAAAAATGTGATTGCAATAATTTTTTTCATGTATTTCTCAATTTCCGTGTAGTAGGGTCCATTGAAAGTATGCAACATGGGTACTCCTTGGATGAGGAATTAAATTTTGCATCCAACGAGTACTCTTGCTTGAAATTTTAGTAAAACCTTAGGGAGATAAGTTGAAAAAGTAATTTTATTATTTTATTATTTTTTAATCTTTTTACTTGTTTACACAAAAAATGGTGAATCGTCCCCCGTGGTTGACATCATCATCTTGAATCCTATTGGTTCTTATAAAGTTTATTTTGGTTGTACATTTTTCTTAGGAGGCCCATTTTAGACCTCAAAATTTCTCTAATGGCTTCAAAATAATTGAGGAGAAGGAATCACTTAGACTAGGCATGTAATTAAAAGTAACCAAGAACTTGCATCTCACATAGTTTTAGGTACTACACTTCATATAGTATAGAACTTGCATATTGCAGCATCTATTCATCCGGTAACTTGGAAATTTAATCTTAATTTTGCAAGTAATTAATCTCCTAAGTCATTGCTCTCTAACTTAAAATATTGAAAAATCTAATCAAAGTGTTCTTAATAATAATTTTTGCCTCTTAATTTTAACCAAGTTGCTAGGCCATTCAGTTGTGTCTCCTTAACTTGTTGGTTCCCAACAGGTTGTTCATCATCTCATCTATATGGAATACCCCCATTAGTCTGCAGTTAGGACACAACTTAAACTAAGATGGCAAGGATCAGAGTGAAAGCCCCTTCCCTGAGCGTTGTCACAATCTTGAGTACA
Source organism: Pinus albicaulis (assembly GCA_034641835.2). NCBI lineage: Eukaryota > Viridiplantae > Streptophyta > Pinopsida > Pinales > Pinaceae > Pinus > Pinus albicaulis. The sequence goes on from CM076584.1 coordinate 1,568,641,942, forward strand.
ATTTGAGCGACAACATTTTTTGGCATTGTTGTTGTGGAGAAAAATTTTGGTCCTTGGATTTATGACATTTGGATCCTCACCCTTTCCTTAATCCAGCACCATCATAACATTTTCTGGAAATATTTTGATTCTTTGTTTTCATGACATCTCATTTTTTCATCCTTACCATCACATCATTATCTAGCACTTGAAAATTTGGGTTAGTTTCCTGTTTGGGTGGTGAATCCACTTGTTCATCCATTCACAACAGTGTATACTAGAAGAAATCATGTTATCTTGGTTAACCCCACTCTTGATCCTGAAAATGCTCTTTGAGACGGTTAAACAAATTACATGCGAGTAAGCATATATTTTTTCTCATATAGGAAGCCCTCCTTGATATCCATTTTCTTTCTCTCCTTGCAACTTTGGAAACATTCAAGGCCAGCTTCATGATCTCCCAGAGTCTGTTTTGGACAAGATTCCTAATTTTTAGGGGAATAATGCAATCAGTGTTGAAACCCATCTCAAATCATTTAAACTTTTTGATGAAGCATGCTATTTGAGGTGCATATAATCGCGAAGATTTTAAAATGAAGTTGTTTGTTCTTTATCTGGAAGAAGATGCAATGTATCGGTTCTTGGGTAAGCCTGATAACTCATTTGATTCTATGCAATCCATTATTAATACTTTAAAATACAAGTATGGGTATAAGAAGGAGGGTATATATTTGCTTATAACTATCAATAATATAAATAAGAAAGAAAATGAGATAGTTGATGAGTTTAACAAAAAGTTTAATTTCATTGTCAAGAGATGCATCAATATTGTAAACCAATTGATAAAACTCTACAAGAATATTATATGGATGCATTCATGGTTTATATTTCTTATGAATTAAGGTGTTCCAAGCCAAATTATCTAAAATTTTCTCAGACTTTAGCCGAAATTTTGGAAAAAGATAAGAAACCATTTAGGAAGTCTGAAATTCCTAGTTTTGAAAGAGGACTAACTAAGGCTAAAAGGAAAGAAATCAAAGAAGTAGACCATGATCCCATCAAAGAGTTAACTTAGCTAATTAAATACATGAAGATTGAACACGCTAGAGAGATGAATGTTATGCAAGCTAGGCTTATTCAGATGGAAAGATCTCAAGCTCAGAATATTCAACCTTTAAATAATAATAAATGAGGTAATAATAATGCATGACCAAAGAATAATACTCCAAATGAGCACAGGCCTCCTAATCCACTGGAATATACTAATATGGTTGATCAACCATTGCCTTTTTATAGACCTTGCGAAAGCTTCCATGAAGAAATCTCTTGCGATTTTTCCATAAGAATCTTGGAGGAAGGAACAAGTGAGAAAATAAATATAACTAGTCAAGATTCTTGTTTGTCTACTAAAGAAGAAGATTATGATGTGGAAATAATCCCTTCATCCTTCACCATTAATAACTTCAACAACAACAAGGATCCAATTACACAGATATATGGATAGAAGCCATCTAAGGAATAGATCTTGGAGATCGCTCGAAGTAAGGGAAATAATTATCGCAAGAAGAGAAAGGATCAAAGTAAACATCATAATAAGAAACAAATTGCCTTTAAAACTTATTAGTCAGGATTGAATATTGATTGTGTAACATGGATAATCAATGCAAATATATATGTACCTGTTGTTGAGCTTTTAAAGATTCCATCTCAAAGAGCAGTGTTTCTAAAGGCTATAGGAATCGCTCAACAAGATAAGACTGGTGATCACCATACGAATGAATAAATTAAGTTAAAAGACTTAAATTGTTACATGACGAATGAAGATCATCATCCATTATTTTTTACCTTGATGGTAAATGATCGTTTATTGCACAACTGCATGTTGGACTTCGGAGCTTCAACCAATGTCATGACTAAAAAGGTTATGGATTAGTTGAACTTGAGAATATCAAGGACTGATCATAATATATGTTCCATGGATTCCAATAAAATTGAAGTCCTCAACGTAATTAAAGATTTGCAATTCTGCTTGGAAAACTTCCCATACATGATAATTACTATGGATATCACCATTATTGATGTACCTGATGTATGGGGAACATTCTTGTCTCGAAATTTCACAACATATCTCAAAGGATGTATTCAGTTGGATCTATCATATGCCACTATTACTACACTTGAGGGTGGTATGGTCAGGTTATACAGGGAAGTCGAAAGAAGGCGTTATGTTGAAAACCCAAGAATGCTTGATGATAAAACGATTCAAGAGCATCCTATAGAATATAACGTAGTGCTGAATGAATTATTTGGTCCCACACCAAAAAAAATCACAGGATGCCACATAATCACATATCATGAACAAAAAGGGAAAGAGGAAGATATTTGATGAAATTATGGCACATGACATTGAGAACCTTCATCAGCCGAAGAGAATCAAGATTCAGCAAGGAAAATCATATAAGTAGCCACTGGATCCACTTGTGAGCATAGATGTTCTCCATATCAGACTTCAAATATGACATTTGGTGCCATAGGGCATCCTTTGTATTGTATCTCTAACCCTACTTTCTTAGATAGGTTTAATTTCTATTATTAGAATATAATTTTGTTTTTGTCATTAGACAGTTTTCATTTCAGCATTTATGTTTTATGTCATTAAGTTTCATTCTTAGAATAGGATTTCTAATCCAGGAGATGATTTACATTTGATGATATATATATATATATATATATATATATATATATATTATGATGATGATGATGATGATTTTGATTTAGAGTGGATATCTACCTGATATTTATTTGTTTTATTGGATACAAAATTTTGGATTCTCACATTCCTTCAAAGAAGCAACATGTCCCCAAGCAGAGAAATATGTTAACCATGTATATGTAAACAATCTGAGAAGAAGATTATAAAGCATTGGATCCAAATTTTTAAGTCAATTTCATCATTGTAATCCCAAATTCTGAAAAATTATTATACATAATTCTAGTATGACTATTAAGCCATGTAACAACACCTAGGTAAGCCTATGATTCTTCTCAAAGGGTTTCACTCTAGGGATTTGTTTAACCTCCCAAAATTATGTGTGCTTGTAAACATGGATAATTGGCAGAGTTTTTCTCCCATATATACCCCAAAGCTAGGGTGGAACTCATTGATGAGATCTTAGGTGAGTCCTAGTGTTTATCGAGTCTACGTATTTTTCATACTAGATCATGTGTCTTGTCACGGAATTTGGTTGAGTCTCAAGTGGTATATGTCTATGCGTATTTCCCCTTCTAAGGGTTGATATTGTAATATTTGATGTAAAAGTGGGTTTAGAAATATTTTGGTGAATGGTTTATGGTTCCTCATAATTAGAACATCATTACCAAAATATTTTCTTAGATACACTTAGAGAGTGGAAAAATAATTAATCCCTTGTTGATTCTTTTTAATTTTAATTTATGGAAAAAAAAATTAATATTAGCCAAAAATTATCCAAAAAATAAAATGAATAGAAAATTAATTACCCTCCAAGTGGAAAATTGTCACCCCTCAAAAATTAGTGAGCCTAGAAAAGGTTAATTTTTAGAGGTCCTCCATCAAAGGAAAATTCAATTTTTAGAGGTCCTCCATCAATGTTGGTTGATTCAAGGATAATTTTCCAAGGAAAAAAAGGTGGAAAAAATATTTTTTTGACCAGGGTAAAGGGCTTCATCAACAAATTCGAGTTTTTTCAAGATCAAGGGACACGATTTGATTTTGGCATGGATCAAGTCAAACTAGCCGTTATTTCCACTTGGAGGGGTTATTACCTATCATTTTTTCTATATAAGGAAGCCCTCAAGCTCCTCATTGAACAATGAACTATTGTTGAAAATATTTCGTACTGAGCTAAGCTATGCACGAATTTTGGCATCATAAAAAGACTTTGGGGTTTCAATTCAAGGTGTCTCTCACTCAATGATTCATGGTATGTGCTGGATTGGTTTAATGCTCCAATTTTATGTTTTAACTGAAGATCATTATTTCATCGTCGTGGTTGGACTATCTATTAGTGTAGGTATCTCGATTTAGGTTTTGGGCTAGAGTAAACACATTGAAGCTTGTGGATATAGCAGGTATCTCTAGATCACTAGCCTATTTGTGTGAATCAAACCCCTATGAAGCTAATTATCTATCTTTCAAGTGTATAGAGATAATTTTAGGTGATTCAGCCCTTGGTGAATGACCAAGATGATCACATTTTTTTGGACCTTGAGCTTATATAACAAATTTATTATATGCAGAGTTTGGATTTGTACATTTAATTAAAATTATTTCTATCAAAAAATATTTTTTTAAATCTACTAGGGATATTAATGAATTATTTTCTAATTAGAGCTAATTTTCTCTTGTAGATTTTTGTAAATTATTTTGTAAATTATTTCTAACCCTTGTAAATTATTTTTCTCAATTGTAAATAATAATTTGGGGTTTTCTTTTAGTTCTAAGTCTTGTGTCTTGTGCTATATTAATTCATATTGCAAACACTTGATCTTAAAATTTCAAAAGAAAATCTGAAGCAAAAGTGACTAGCCATCATTCATCCCAAACCTCTAGGGTCGGGTCCAACGTCAACCTTAGAAGTATTCGTTCAACATATTAGTGGAGTGCGTTGGGAATTTGAGGTTGGATCTAGGCCTTTTAGGTCTTGATCTAAGAGATCCAAGTGTCCAAAATTGGGCATGTTGTCACTCAAATTGTACAGGCGCTACAACAACCACTCAAGCGGGGGTTGTCACTCTGATCCCCGCCCACTCCGTTCTAGATGTCTATCAAAAACAGGTTATGGGGGGTAGTCCTTATGGAAATGAGGTGATGGAAGACAAGTTGCGAACAAACTTTTCCAGGAGACACAATTGAGTGGCCTAGCTACTTAGTGAAATTCAACAAGATTAAGGATTTATTTTATATTGAGACCAGCTCCCGATGGAGTCAAAAATTCTTACTTATTACAAATTAGAACCAAGTAACTAGATGGGAAATTGTCGCTTGGATGATGAATTAACCAATATGAGGTGCAAGTCCTAAGATCTAGGTGAAATGCAAGGATCATGTTTATTTTAATTTAATTTCCTAGTCTAAGTTTAACCTTCCCCTTAACTGTTTTGAGATCAATATTAGGAGTAGGTTATGGGATGGAAGCCAACGGGAAGCAGGTACAGGCTTGATTAACGATACCTCCTCATATGTTCCAACCACCCAGTTCCTATGGCACTGCAGAGACTTTGGCTTTGACGACTGCAAGGTCATTGTTTTAACCATTAAAAATAACTAAATCCCTCAAGCTAAATAAGAAAGGGTTGTCCTAAGAGTCTATCAACCAAGCTTATGCTTGGAGGTAAGTTGTTAATGCATCTAATCTTAGGATGAAATGGAAAGAGGGATAAGTGAAGTTCTTAATTAGAGATTATCTTAAGTTTCAATAATTAATGTAATCTCACCACTAAGACAATGCAAATTAACTCAATGCCAATAAATCAATCCACAAGATACTTAGAACATTGTAACCACTTATCAATTAGCCAATGATTACAAGATGTAAATCATAATTATTCAAGATGTTCTTATCACAATGCCAATTAGATTTATAATGCCCAAATTGACTTAATTCATCAACAATATTACAACTTAAATGAGTATTTGAAGTGCCAAGTTGTGAATTCCCAAATCTAATTCAAGACAATCAATTATTGGAGCTTAACCACAACAAACTACTGTGAAAAAGACACTTGTGATGAGATTAGGACAGCAATAAGTAAATCAATATATACCCAAGAAACAACAAGCCTATTGATAGGCGAATATGCTTAATAAGATGCCCAATACTTTTCCTAATGTAAATTATGAGTTTTATCCCACTTTAAGACACAGTATTTAGAAAAATTTTAGATCTGAGACACTTATTACAACAATGAGAAAGTGTGATAGCAGTGATTTATTAGCTCCACAATATACCCAAAATCTAGGAATTATATTTCCAAACAACAAAGTTAGGTTCTTTGACTCCTTATGATGAAAATTTCAGAATTATATCAGATCTGATATACCTTATTACAACAGTAAGTAAATCAACAAATCAGTGAGTTATTGATTCTACAACAAGTGTTACTTCAAGCCAAAACTTGGCAGAAAATTACCAAACATAATTTTTTTTGTTTTTGAGCCCTTTTAGGTGTGTGATTCAGAAAAGGTCAGATTCACTTTAGTAATTTATGCAGAAAATTCTAGCAAGAAAAGTGTTAAATCTAGGCTAGATCCTAGATGCCCAAGTGGCCAAAAACTTAGAAAAAATAACTTTGCAATTTTTGAGTTATTTTGACTAATTAGATGTAGAATTAGGACACTTATATCACTGTTATATAATAAAATTTATAGAAGTAGAAAAATAGTGAGAAAACTAGGGTTTAGAGAGAAAAACCTAGGCCCAAGGCCTTGAAGATCCCTTTGTCCAAATTTTCTGAAATTTTAGGATGAGATTTCCACATGAAAATCAATATTTTGAGGCCAAAAACTTGCAAAACCACCAAGTATTCAGTCCAAAAAAATTAGAGATGGATTTAGGGAAAACTAGGGCTAGGAAAAGGCCAAAGAGGATGATGGAAGGAGGAAGGAGGCCAAGAAAAGGCTTAGAAATTCAATGGCTATGGAAGAGAAGGGAAAAGGAGGGGAAAAACTCCCTATAATGTCTGACGTAGGCAGGAGGAAGCCCTCTTATAGTTGCGGCTAGGGTTAGGAGTCCTTTTAGGGTTGTTGTGGGCCCCACAATGGCCACGACCTAGGCAAGGAAGCTGAAAAAGGGAGGCTGGGGCATAGAAGGGATACGACCAACCTCCAAGAGGCTAAAAAGGGCCAACATTGGCCCTCAGAGGTTGACGCAGGTCCTTAGAGGTTGACACAGGCCTTAAGGGGCCTCCAAAAGATGACGTCGGGGGTCTTAGGGCTAAAGTAGAGAGGATAGAGGAGGACGTTGGCCTTGGAGAGGATTTTTCTAGGCCCGATAGGGCTGAAACTCAAAACCCCAGCTTCAAAAAAAATTATTCCTTCAAATCTAAATTTTGGTGCAAATTTTCCTATGGTTGGCCCTGCAAAATTTCTAGAGACTAGATCTTACCCTCAAGGGCCTAGATCTAGCTCTATTCCAGCTTCCTCTCTTGAATTTACTTGCAAAAATGGAGATAAAACACCCAAAACCAAAAATATATACAAAATATCAAAACCCCAAAATCCCAATTAGCCAAAATAATTTACAAATCTATTCACAAAATTTACAAATATACAAAGGTTTTGAAAAATAATTTTTTAATGGATATTTGTTTTGATAAATAGATAAAAATACTTTAGAAACCCAATGCACAATATAGCCTTAGCGAATATTAAATTCACCATATAAATATTTAGGACCCAAGCAAAGTCGGTTCCTACCCACAATTTGCGAACTTGGAGACCAAGGACTAGAGTACCTACAAACACTATGTATATATCTCAAGAAAATTCGTTAATCATATGGCGAATCAAATCATCTAAGATTAGCCCAAAACTATCAATAAAATGACTTTATCTCCATATATTGAAAACATATTTTATCATTTAGCAGCACAACATAGGAAAGCATGTAGCTAGGACATACCACAAATCAAAAAACATGGAACACCTTGAATTGCAACCGAAAGTCTTTATTATAATAGAAATAAAAGTTCCTAGTGGGACAATAGTGTTACATAAATGCTTCAACAATTTATTATCCAGAAATCAGATGGCTAGACACTCAAATGACTCTCTAATTTAAAGATAAATCCTCCACGTGGAAAAATAACGGCTATTTGGAATGATCCTTATCAAAATAATCTTGGTCGTTGAAAAAAACTCGATCATCTTTTAATATTTTTCGTTGAATTTTTATTTTTGTGCAATTTTCGAATTTCTCATTTAATTCCATTTTTGTGCTGAGAGGCGCAATATACAACCCAGTATGGCCCCGATGTAAGGTATGTCATGTTCTCATACAATAATAATTAAAAAAATTGGTTAATGTCAGCTTAAATCTTAAATTTAAAAAAAAAAAATAAAAAAAAATTTAGGTGTCGGCTTAAAAAATAAATTTTAATTGTCCTATAAATAAACAAATTTTTTTTATTTAAAAACAATAGAGTTCTGCAATTATTTGATCGTATTAGCAAGGTGATGTGGATTCGCATTTGATTCACGGCTCTAATTCCAGGTAAATATATAGATAAATTATATTTCCTTCTCTTTGTTTTTTTCAATGTATATCCATCATCGTGATGTCCCATGAAATGAATGCCCAGCTGTGTAACTCCCAGGTGTCAATGGAATTACCAGTCATGACATCATCGCTAAAATTCACCATGACCAACACAAAATAAAACACTACACCATAACCAAGTTATTTTGCGTACTTCCTTGACTTTTTTGGTTGTTGACGCTTCTCGTCCTTAGGCCTCATCAATAACGGGTCCAACAATTCAGATAGAAGGTAGGTCTGAGTAAATTCATCGGAATCAATAATACATAGCCAAAATTAGAAATTGATTCATCTTCTTTCTGAAAATAAAACAATCCATGTTCTCCATTTTCAGATCCAAACCAGAATCTCTTCCACCGGGTAGTGATTTAAGTCAGTCGAATTTTTGGTGTACAGAAAATAAGAAGAGATTTAAGTTTGTCCAATCTTTCTAAAAGTATACCAACAAAATATAAGTCGTTTTTCTTTAAACGATGGCCCAGTCAAGAATCTTTGTTAATTAACAATTCCCCATTCATGTGCTCACCGTCCTCCTCAAAGCATATGTACGGTAAATTATGATACTGCTGCGTACTTTGTCACTGTCATAGGTGCAAGAATAACAAAATAAAACAAATGAGGAGTCGTGTGGCCAATTGATTATTTTCTACATTGTCTTCTCCTTGATTTTCTCTGTGTAGCCCATTCATAAACTATTATGAAAGTGAGTTTATATTATCCTTTATTTCCACCGTTTAAACCATTCATTAACTATTACGAAATTTTTTTAATGGTAAGGTACAACCACTTATTTAAAATGAAATAATTTAATATTTTGTTTTTAAAAAACTGACTATTTTTTCAAAATCAGCCATCATAATTATCATTAAATATTAATTAATTATAATTATAAATAATATATTAATCAACCAATATCTCCATAGTATTTATTGATTTATCTATTTTTAAAATTCGAAGTTGAAATTGCTTGCAAGGAAATCTTAAAGGCGTAAATCTCATTGCATTTAATTTTTTTGACAGTTGCTTGCCTATTGGTTTTAAACATGGTACATAGTATTAAATATTTTGTAGCTAGGTATTATATATATATATATATGTGTGTGTGTGTGTGTTTGGTTTTTTTGTACAGGAATATAACATCATAAGTACTAGTAATGATAACAATATTGAAGAAATGAGAAGTGTAAAGAGAGAAAGAGTTAAAAGAAAAGGATTAAATATTATGAAACAAATAATTGAAATCGAAAGAGAGGAGAAGAGGGTAGAAAAAAATGAGCAACGAATATTGTGAAGACAACAAATGATTGATGATCAAAGGGATGGACAACGAAAGAAGGAACATGAAAGAAAAAGGCAGCAACGAGAAAGGAAGAATGAGGATGAAATGGAAGTAGAACGAATAAATAATTTTCAAAGAAAAATAATGAAATTTGAAGGAATGAATGAGGACGAAAAAGAAGAACACAGAAGAAAAAATAGACAACAATATGTAAGAGCACATCGAAAAATACAAATCGAAGGTCTTAGTGATCTAGGACCACAATTGAGCCTCGTTTTCCTATAGGTCTGAATCTCCAAAATCATCAACCAATGGAGCAATGTGACGATGAATGTGAAATGATTTCCAATGTACCAATGAAAGATGAAGTTACTGCACATAATATATTTCGCGAAAGAATTGATAAATTAGGTCATCCTCAAATGTGTCATGTGTGTGAGGAGTCGTATCCTGACATTCAAGTGGTGACTACAAAGATAGGTCCAATGTGTACAAGATGTAAACGAGAAAGTAATAAACATAGATTTTCATCACAAAATCATATGAATCTAGGGTTGCAGCCTTTGATGCTTGGAAGTTTTACACAAGTTGATGAAATGTTGATAGCAAGAGCGAGTCCAATTTTGTAGGTAATGCATTCAATAGGTGGCCAATACAAATATAGAGGACACACAATTAGTTTTCCTCAAGATGTTAAAGACATTTCCGAGAAATTACCTTGACATATTAAAGACTTGGATTTAATGATGGTGGTGCAAAAAAAAGGTCAGCAATGAGCAAGCTATGATTTCACCGTTAGAAGGAAAAAGGTACTAAATGCATTACTTTATAAGATTCAAAATGATCCATATTATAAAGGTTTAGAAATTGAAATGCATGTTGTGGACGAGTTACCGGAAAAAAACAACAAATGTGTCACATATGATTAATTTTATTATACTACCAGATATGGACAATGACATAGACATTACATTGTTAGAAGGTGCTCCAGGTCGTGAAGATGCTTTAGATGATTATGATACAACTTTTTTTGCTGCACGGCCTCCAAATGCACCTAGGGAAATTGAACTTATTCGTGCATGGGCAGATAATCCTAATAGAGAAGAAAACCAACTAGATGGTGAAACTACAAATGTCATTAATTGGCCTATAATTGGTTCATCTCCAATAAATGAGTACAATATTGAAGGGTTATTTGATATGGAATTTCCAACATTATTCCCTAGAGGAGAAGTTGATTGGTTACAACCACGACTAAGAAATGTGCATCTTCATGAGTATGCAAAACATATCCTCATATTTCGTGATAATAGGTTTGGGAGACATCCTCAATTTAGATAATTTTTACTCAATATCATCATGAGACATCATGCTCAAGCGTCTTCTGCAAATTTTGTTAAAAAATATATGACAGAAATACCTACAACAGTTGATGAGTTACGAGATCATTTAAAAAATCTTCCTAACTCTAAAACTGTAGATAGATTGATGAGGTTTGGACATGTTCTAAGAGGTACACGTGCATATTGGAGCAAATGTTGTGGCGAATTATGTGACTTGGTAAAAAAAATTGGATCTCCTACAATATTCTTCACACTAAGTGTAGAAGATATATTGCAATGGCCTGATTTGCATATATTGATGCCAAGTACCTCTCCTACAGATCCAAAGGAAGCAAGAAAATGGAGACACCAAAATTTCATTGATAATCCTCACATTGTAGCAAGTTATGTGCATTTAAGACATACATTGTTTCGAGATGAGATTTTTTCAAAATTTCATCATGCTACAGATTTTTGGTGTTGTTATGAATGGAAACATCGTGGATCTCCACATGTGCATGGGTTTCTTTGGCTAAAATATTCTCTGAATATGAACAAATTAAATTGGAATGACTCGACTCAAGTTAGATTTGAAAAATAATACTTTGATAGGCCTGTCCATGCATTAAATCCACGCAATGAATATCAAATAAAGATCCCTATTCAACGGAACGATGAAGATCATCCTTGCTTAAAGAACACTAAACAAATATTTCAATCTGATCCTATGATATACTATGAACAACTTCTCAATTGTGTTGAGTGCCACATCACCTGTAATGAGAAGTCATGCCTTAGAAAAAAGGGTGGAAAATTTTTGTGTAGATATAAGGCACCATGGGAGCTATGCAAAATGTCAAGACTTTATGTTGATGAGGGTGGAGAAAAAATATATGAACCTATACAAAATGATGATCGATTAAATAAACATAATCGTGAAACATTGATGATGTGGCGTGCAAATATGGATTGGAAACCTGTTCTTTCTAGGCATGTTGTGATTAAATACATAGAAAAATATGCATCAAAAGCAGAAAAAGGGTCAGAGAGCTTCCATGATATGTTGATGTGTATTTCTTCTATTCAAAATCCAAATGAACCAGTAGCACATGCATATAGAAAATTGTTGTGTGAGACTATCGTTGACAGGGAATAGGAGCACAAGAAACATGCCATATGCTTTTGGAGTTTCCTCTTTTTGAATGTAGTCGTACATTCATTGTTCTGAATGTTGGGATAAAGGTTTTCAAACAAGTAAAAGTTGATGAAAATAATGACAATAATGATAATTCTCTTATTGATGCATATAGGAAGAGACCTGTGAGTATGGAGCACTTTTCGTTGATAGAAGCTTCTAGATCTTGGTCATATGACAAACATCGATGTGATGAGAAATGGTTACCACGAGATAATGTAGCCATTATATGAGTATTTCCTAAGTTTCATTCAGTCCTCCCTCGCGAAATAATATGTTTCTTGAATTTTGTTGGTCTGAATTAGTATTGTACAAGCCGTTTCGTGATTTTCATATAGATATTGGTTCTAAAGATGATGAAATCATACAAAATTGGTTCCAGCTCAATGTCCAGATGAGGATGAAGATGTTTTACATGTACAAAATGATTCTAAGCAACATGAGTTGGAGATTATTTCAAGTTTGTATAAGAATAAGTTTATACATGTGAGCGAATTTGACATGATTGGATTTAGGGATCGTGATGTTATGACAAATTGGAGCTCTAGATTTGTTGATAAAGAGACATCAAGAAGTGCAGTGAACTTCATATCTGATAAGAAAAATGTGAATGCAATTGTTACTACTAAATCATCAAAAAAATATTCATTTGAAAGTTTAGGAGAAAAGCAAAAAATAGCATTTAATGTAGTTCTTGATCATTATAAAGGAGATGACAAGGAAGAACAGTTGCTTATGATTATCCAAGGGACAACAGGTACTGGAAAGTCTCACTTGATTGGTGCAATAAAACAAAGACTTGAAACTGAATCTCTTCCTCATAAGAGCCCATTGCTTCTTTTGGCCCCTACCGGTGTTGCAGCATTCAACATATTTGCATCAACAATACACTCTGCTCTTTATATACCAGTAAGGAACTTCATTGATTTACAAGGGTCGCGTTTTCTTACCTTACAAGAGGAGATGAGACATGTTAAGTACATTCTTATTGATGAGATGAGTTTTATAGGGAGAAATTTGTTGACACATATTGATTCTCGACTTCGTCAAGCTTTTCCTCATAATAAAGAAGTCTTGTTTGGAGGTATATAAATTATATTGGTTGGTGATTTGGGACAACTACCTCCTGTTATGGATAGACCTGCATATGCATGTGAAGGTCATGAAAAATAATTATGCAATTTATTCACAACTGTTGTAACTCTTGATACAATATGCAGGCAAGATGGAATGAGCAATGATCAAAGATTATTTCGTCATTTATTAATGAACGTCAGAGATGCGATTCCAACAATAAAATATTGGAAAGTACTAATTACATGTACAGATTCCAATTTGGATGCTTCAAAAAAAGAGTCATTTAATAAGGATATACATTTGTTTGCAACAAATGATGATGTGCACAATCACAATAAGTGTCTCTTGGTATCCCTAAATCACCCTGTTGCACGTAGTGTTGCTACAAGATCAAATAACAACAACAACATGGAAGAAGATGAGGAAAATTTGGATAATGATATCCTTCTTGTTGTTGGAGCTAGGGTTATGCTAACTTCAAATTTATGGACTAATGCAGGACTTGTCAATGGTGCTCTTGGAGTAGTTCAAGATACTGTGTATAATCCTGGAACATCACCTCCTAATCCTCCTACATATGTTTTAGTAACATTTGATAACTATGTCGGAGTTGCGTGGGACGAATTATTCCCTCATATTGTTCCTATTATACTTATTGAAAGAGGTAATAATAGACAAATTCCATTGCGACTTTCTTGGGGATTAACAATTCATCAGTCTCGAGGATTGACACTAGAAAAGGAAACTATTAATATTGGAAGGACAGAGCGACAAGGTCTCACTTTTACTGCAATATCTCAAGTTAAATCTTTGGATGGTCTTCGATTTCAACCACCATTTCCATATGATCGATATGAAAAGGTGGCAAAATGTGTCGGTGTTTCTAAGAGAAAAAAAGAAGAAATAAGGTTAAGGTTAAATACTAAATAAATTATGTATTTTTCATGTATTTTTCAATATATTCTTCATATCACATTTGAATGATATGATAGGTGTATTTTTTATTTAATATAGTAATTATTTCATTTTGTTGATCACCAAACATATTTATATTAATAACATGTTAGTATTTTTATTTCTAATCTTCAAATTTTCAAAGTATGATGTACATCTAAAAAATATACAAAATTTTAATAATCTGAAAAATGTGACGTTGATGCCTCCAACTAGAACCAGCCTAGATCCATCTAACTCTGGATCTATCATGTGCCGAGAGGGATCAAATATCTCGAGGTGAAAACCTTTCCTCAAGTTTTGCACTCAAAAAATAGGTTTTCACCTCTAAAGATTTCATCCCTCTCGGCGCATGATAGATCTGGAGTTAGATGGATCTAAGCTGGTTTTAGCTCAAAATTAATTATTTTGGGCTAATTTCCTCAGAAATTTGACTTTGACTTAACCACCAAGATCCAAGGGTCCAATTTTTCTTGAAATATCCAATATCCCTTTGGTGAAGGACCTCCAAAAATTAATTCTTTTAAGACCCGCCAATTTTTCCACTTATCTAATTTAATTTTGACTCTAAATTAATTAATTTTCTGGCTTAGGATTTTATTTTATTTTTTCAGAATATATATATATATATATATATATATATATATATATATATATAAAATAAAAATTAAAAATTAAAAATTAAAAAATTAAAAAAATAAATAAAAAAAATAAAAAATAAAAATAAATAAAATTAATTGACACTTGAGGGGATCTAATGTTTTTTCAACCCTCTAATATTTTAACCATGGTGTCTAAGTATGAGGGGCCATGCATTGAAGTATTTTTTACATAATATTTACAATTCAACCCTCAAAGGGGAAATATCCGTTCGGCTTAGACCCTCAAATTACATATTCCATTCTATGACGGAACATGACCTAGCAGACCAAGTGATTTGTAATAAAATAATTTAGCCAGCTAGCTTAAATTATTCCCAAATCACTTTTACATAAGACTCGACTAGAACTCTAGGACTCACCTAAGACTTTGACAAAGAATTCCACCCTAGCCTGGGGTGAGGTTGGAGGAAAAAACTTTGCCGATCATCCATATTTAGAAACACAAATGAGTCAGTGAGACGAAAAACATCCTAGGATGAAATTCTCGTCATAATAATAGATTTACCTACATTGTTACAAACATTCATGGTCTTACTAGCATCATTTACATTACGTAACTTGCAAAATGGGATTATAATGACACATATAAACTGCTGAAAGATGATATGATCCTTTGAAAAAATATTTGGCATATATGCCTTCTTGAACTTTGACAAAAAGTGTGCAACAACTGGCTCTATATGGGGACACATTGCTTCCATGAAGTAACATGAGAACCCGAGAATCCTGCATCCAGGAGACAAAAGTCCATCAAATAGATATCCATTCAAAATCAAAATCATCATGTATACATAGTAAATCTCATTGGAATAGAAAAATATACTGAAATATAAAAGACATAATATAAATGCGTGAAAAATGACATGAAAGTAAAGAGAGTAGGGTTAGAGATACTATACAAAGATGCCCTATGGCACCATATATCTTCAACATAGTGCATACTGAGCATTTGTCAACTCTCTGATAAGTCTGTGGGCTGCTTCTCGGATGTGCCATGTTGAATTCTAAAAATTATAGGACTTTGACCCATCTGAATATCGAGCTGCTCTTTTCCATCAAATGCATTAAACTTCTTCCTTATTCTCTTTTTCTTTTAGGATTGCCTTCGACAGGGTGCGATTTTGATGTTGATGTGATCGGTATGCAACTTTCTATCTAATTTGGACAACGCTCGTCCGGAAGATTTGGAATGTCCACAATTGTTGTGACCTTCTCTTATTTATTTTCATGACCCTACTGTGTAAACACTACTGGATCAGTGTTGAAAATATCAATATGATTTCCTTTACTATCCTCCTAGCCTGGATCATCCTTGTTTATCCATTTCTCAATGGAATCAATGACTTCTTCATAATAAGATGAAGGTTGCTTTTGCAAGCTGGGAGGTTCATGTACTGGATCCTTTGGGCTTGGATGGAGTTCCTAAACCTGTGATTTTTCCATCATTTGTAGCTTACTTTTAAAATTTCATTGTTCAATGCTTATGGCATTCATTTTGTCAGTATGTATCAATTCCATAATTTTCATTTGTTGTATGTGATCAACCTCCATGGTCTTAATCAAGTTATGAAACCTATTCTCAATGGCATTGATTTGGTTGGAATGTTCATCCTTAATAGCATTGATATCCTTGGCATGATTTTTTTCAATGGTGATTAAATGGTCTTGCCTAGTGGTCATATTATTAGAATGATTATTCTCCATGATTTTTAGTTCCTCAACATGCTTTTCTTCTCTAGCTAATAACATGTTATGAAGAGAGATCTGATTAGCTTCCATGTTCTTTATCATTTTCTTATTATTTTATTGAATATAATTCATTTATTTCTTTTGAATTTCTTTTATTGAACTTATCTCCTCAACATGCTCTTCCTCTATGGTATCTATCATGCTCTGAAAATTGATCTTTTGATTATACTAAGTAACTTCCATTGCATGTAGTTTTTTCCCCGTAAAACTCATATATTTGGTGTGATATGTTATTAAAGTTTCTTGAGGAGATTTCATTTATTTAATCATTTGAGTTAATTCCTCGGACCTTAACAAAATGCATATCAATTTCCTTTTTATTGTCAAAATGATTAACTTGGTTACTAGTCCCTGCCTTTCCACTATCGAGGAGTCTTCTTGCAAAGGCACAAGTGTATTGGTCATGAAAGTGGTCACAAGATCTATAGTATGGTACTTCTTGATTACTATCAAGTTTTAACTCTTGCAACCTCTTAATGAAATCTGTCATCTCAACGAATTGATTTATTTGTTCATCTCACATACTTTTAGCGATTTCTGTCAATTCTTAAATCCCATATTCCTTTTATAGAAGGTCATGAGGATAACCTTGAATGCTAGTAAATCGAAAAGGGGCAGACAAGTCATCCATGATGACTTGCTTAAGGGAAACATAAGCTAATGGATGCCAGAGATAGAAAACCCTATTCAATATAATCAAGATATCTACAAGAGGCAATCCTCTAGCAGGAATTCTTCTAAAAAATGAAAGAAGTGGAGTCACCATTTGACATTGAATCTATCTCTAAAATCCAGAATGAAAAAAATAAAAAGTTAGTCAGGGAGAAGTAGGTGGATATCAAGGAAGGCTTCCTGTCTGAGAAAACATTAATGCTTACTAGAATGTAATTTGTTTAACTGTGGTCTGAGAGCATATTTAACCAAGCTACCATGATTATATCTAATGTAAGCCTTTGTGAATGGATGAATAAGTGGAGTCGCCACCCAAACAGGAAACTAACCCAAATGTTCAGGTGCTAAGGTGCAAAAAGAGAAGAGAAAAAGGTGATAAGAATATTAGTGAGATATCAAAGTGCCAACTAATGTGGTGCTTAACGGATTAAGAAGATGAAAATGGATTAGAAGATAATGAAGATTGATGATAATTTTTGTAATGCCAAAGTCCAATAAATTTGTCCCCAGCATCGGCACCAAAAATGTAGTGGCATTGGCCAGAAAAATGAATTAAGGATGAAAGATCACAATATGATATGATAAGAAATGATGTCGTGAGGACCAAGGATAGAAAAATATATCCCCAGAAACAACGCTAAAAATGTTTCCGCTCAGATTGTACAAGCACAACGACAACCACTCAGGGCGAGGTCTATCCCTCTGATCCTTTCCCACTCCATTCTATTTGTCTCATAATATCAGGCTATGGGGCGTAGTCCCTATGGAAATGAGATGATGTAAGACAAGTTGGGAACCAAATTTTCTGGGAGATAGAGTTGAGTGGCCTAGCTACTTGGTGAAATTCATCAAGATTAAGGATTTTATTAAATTTTATATTGAGACTAGTGCCTGATGGAGTAAAATATTCTTTCTTATTACAAATTAGAACCAAGTAACCGGATGGAAAACTTCCTCTTGGATGATGAACTAACCTATATGAGGGGCAAGTCCTAAGATCTAGCTGAAATGTAAGGATATTGTTTATTTTAAGTTACAAGCCTAATCTAAGTTGAACCTTCCCCTTAACTATTTTGAGATCATTCTTAGGAGTAGGTTGTGGGATGGAAGCCAAATGGAAGCAGGAAAAATCCTGATTAACGATACCTACCCCTGTGTTCCAACTACCCAGTGCCTCTGGCACTGTAGAGACTATGGCTCTAACGACTACAAGATCAATATTTTAACCACTAAAAATAATTGAATCCCTCAAGCTAAATAAGAAAGGGTTGTCCTAGGAGTCTATAAACCAAGATTATGCTTGGAGCTAAGTTTTTAATGAAATTAATCTTAGGATGAAATGCAAGGAGGGATGAGTGAAGTTCCTAATTAGAGATTATCTTAAGTTTCAATAATTTATGTAATCTTACAACTAAGACAATGCCAATTAACTCGGTGCCAATAAATCAATCCACAAGATACTTAGAACATATTATCCACTTATCAACTAGCCAATGATTACAATATGCCAATCAAAATTATTCAAGATGTTCTTATCACAATGCCAATTATATTTATAATGCCCAAATTGACTTAATTCATCAACAAGATTATAACTTAAATGAGTGTTTGAAGTGTCAAGCTATGAATTCCCAAATCTAACTCAAGAAAATCAAATATCAGAGTTTAATGAAAAATACACTTGTGATGAGAATAGGACAACAACAAGTAAATCAATATATACCCAAGAAACAACAAGCCTACTGATAAACATATAAGCTCAATAAGATGCACAATACTTTTCCTAATGTAAATTATGAGTTTTAGCCCACTTTAAGATGCAGTATTCATAAAAATTTCAGATCTGAGTCACTTATTACAACAGTGAGAAAGTGTGACAACAATGATTTATTAGTGCCACAATATACCCAAAATTTAGGAATTACCTTGCCAAAAAGAAAATTTAGGTTCTTAGACCCCTCATGATGCAAATTTCAGAATTATATCAGATCTAATATACCTTTTTTAAATAGTAAGTAAATCAACAAACTAGTGAGTTAGTGATGCTACAAAAAGTGCCACTGCAAGCCCAAAACTTGGCAGAAAATTACCAAACTGAAAAAATTTAGTTTTTGATCCCTTTTAGGTGTGTGATTCAGAAAAGTTCCAATATAATTCAATGATTTATGCAGAAAATTACAGCAAGCAAAGTGTTATATCTAGGCTAGATCTTAGATGCCAAAGTGGTCAAAAACTTAGAAAAACTAATTTTGCAATTTTTGAGTTATTTTGACCAATTAGATGTAGATTTTGGGCACACATATCACTGTTATAGAATAAAATTTACAATAATAGAAAAACAATGAGAAAACTAGGTTTTAGAGAGAAAATCCTAGGCCAAAGGCCTTGAAGATCCCTTGGTCCAAATTTTTTGAAATTTTAGGATGACCTTGGCACTAGAAAATCAAAATGTTTGAGGCCAAAAACCTGCAATACCACCAAGTATTCAGTCCAGGAAAATCAGAGATGGATTTAGGGAAAACTAGGGCTAGGAAAAGGCCAAAGAGGATGATGGAAGGAGGAAGGAAGCCAAGGATAAGAAATTAAATGACTATGGAAGAGAAGGGAAATGAGGGAAAAATGCCCTAGAAGGCCTGACACAAGGAGGAGGAATCCATCTTAAGGCTGCAGCTAGGTTAGGAGCCATTTTAGGGTTGTCGCAGGCCTCACAAAATCCACAACATAGGCAAGGAGGCTGAAAAAGGGAGGTTGAGGCCCAGAAAGGATACAGAGAGCCTCCAAGAGACTAAAAAGGGTCAACATTGTCCCTTAGAGGTCGACGTGGGCCTCCAGGAGCCTCCAAAAGATTACGCATGGGGTCCTAAGGCTGATGTAGAGAGGAAAAAGGATTATGGTGGTCTTGGTTAGGCCAGATCTAGGCCCGAGAGGGCTCAAACTCAAAACCCCAGCTTCAGAAAAAATTAATTCCTTCATATCTAAATTTTGCTGCAAATTTTCCTATGGTTGGCCCTGCAAAATTTCTATAGAATATATCTTACCCTTAAAGGCCTAGATCTAGCTCTATTTCAACTTCCTCTCTTGAATTTACTTGCAAAAATGGAGATAAAACGCCCAAAACCCCAAATATATATAAAATCTCAAAACCCTAAAATCCCAAACAAATTCAATTTACCAATCTATTCACAAAAATTACAAATATATAAGGGTTTTCAAAAATACATTTTTTGAGAAATATTTTTTTTATAGATATTATTTTTATAAATGGCTAAAAATACTTTAGAAATCCAATGCACACTATAACCTTAGCGAAGATTAAATCCACCACATAAATAGTTAGGATCCAAGCAAAGTCAGTTGCTACCCACAGTTTGTGAATTTGGAGACCAAGGACTAGAGTACCTGCAAACACTATGTATCTCAACAAAATATGTTAATCATATGGTGAATCAAATCATCTAAGATTAACCCAAAACTAAATGATTTGCAATAAAATAATTTAGCCAACTAGCTTAAAATATTCCCAAATCACTTTTACGTAAGACTCGACTAGAACACTAGGACTCACCTAAGACTTTGACGAAGAATTCCACCCTAGATTTGGGGTGAGGGTGGAGGAAAAAAATCAGCTGACCATCTGTGTTTAGAAGCACAGATGATTCAACAAGATGAAAAACCTCCTAGGATGAAACTGTCGCCAGAATAATAGGCTTACCTAGGTTGCTACATACATTCATGGTCTTACTAGCATCATTTACATTACATAACTTGTAGAATGGGTTTATAATGACACATATAAACTACTAAAATATGATTTGATTCTTTGAAAAAATCTTTGGCATATATGCCTTCTTGAAATTTGACAAAAAGTGTGCAACAAGACGCTAGGACTTGAAGAGAAAACACTAGCCCTAGAAGGATTGTTTTCTACTATAACTGGGGTTTTCTTAAGCAGTTATTTTCTAAAGTGGTTTGAAATTGTTTTCTCAAGGTTACAATCAATTTTTTGTCACTCTCTCAGCATTTTTGGCCTTGATTGGCCTACCGTAGAGGTTATAGGTCATTTTTGGCCCAGTCATGGGGATTTTATGGCTAAAAGCCCTAGCCTCGGCCTCTTAGATGCCTTTCTTGAAGACCACAACCCTAATTAAGCCTCTAAGACATAGTGGCAGCTCTTAAGGGGCATATTCCCCTCTTATCAAGTCATTTCTAGGGTTAATTATTTTGTTTTTCAGGATTGAGGTAATTTCTAGCAAGGGTTTGCAATGAATTTTTAGTATATTTCATCAATTTGTAGGCTAATATTTGTTTTTCATGCCATCATCCACTGAGGAAGGGTTTCAAGGGAAAATATTTCATTTTCTTAGCCATTCTATCCCTTGTATGCCTATCCAATAACATAAAGAGGGCTAGAAGACCTAGTCGTGAGGCCTAGAGCCAATTTCCACTAGGTCGCAAGCCTCATTGGGCTTCTTAGGCCTAGTCTAAGCCCTTGGAGGGCTAAATCCATTCCCATTTTTTTTAAGGATGATATATTTGTGTTGCATCTCTTCTTTAGGAGGTTACAAAGTTCAAAACTTCAAATTTTCAAGCCCTAAACTTACTATCCAGTGTTGAACAAGTCTGATTTATTATTTGCATAAGTTTTTTTGGGATAAAAATTTGTGGTTGCAATGGCCTCAAAGGCCTGATCCTTGTTTTGCACGGCAAATTTTTTTTATTGCAGGTGTTGGAAGATTTATTTCTCTCCCATCTCCATACTTGGCATAGGACACTAGGCCTAAGGGTTTGCTTCTCCTACCCTCATCCTTCTCATCTCATTGTTCATATTCATTTGAAGTATTTATAGAAGTGGCATAAGTGACACATAATCATTAAAAATAAGCCTTAAAACTAATATAAATAGCCTCAAGACCCTAAGAAAATTCAAATAGCCTCAAGATCCTAAGGTCTCATTTGCAATTTAAATGTTAAACTGAAACTATTATTAAAGAGGTCTGAATAGTTTTGCATTAAGATCTAAATACTAAATTATAATAAGCCTAACAATTCTAGGAATCATTTCACAATTTCTTGAGGTCTTATCATTCGAATAGTCATTTTTTTTCAAGTAGATTTTGGGATTGTTATTGTGTAAAGTTGATTGATCTATAGCAGTGATTTATTGCAAATGAGCTCTCTAACTATATCAAGTTACATTGGGGTCTTGATAATAGCCTTCCATTGCATCATTCTTGTATCATTGCACAACATTTCGTTGGCATTTAAATATCTCTCTCTTTTATTGTGTTAGAGTTGTAATTGCATTTAACATATTGCATCCTTGCATAGCATATCATAGCTATTCTCATTTACTTGCATTTGCATCCTTGCGTTCTTGGCATCTCATTTTTGGTAATTGAATTAGTTGTATTAAAAATCAATGTTAGCAATATCTAAAGTAATTATTACTTCGTTGACATTTAATTTGGTATATATTTGTTTATTTGTAAGATAAATTTTGTTGTAAGAATATAAGACCACCGTCTTCAAAAAATTTGTGAAGTCTAGACCCTCATCCACAGTTAACAAGATGACCTTGCAGTTCTTTTGTGGGAAATTCCTTGTAGGAATGGAGACACTCGAGTGGTTAGAACTCCATGGGAGGCATCGTTAATGAGGCCCTAGCCTCCTTCCCTTGGACTTATCTCTACAACTTGCATTCGAGACTAGCTTCAAATAATTGAGGAGAAGGAATCACTTAGATTAGGCATATAATTAAAAGTAACCAAGAGCTTGCATCTCACATAGTTTTAGGTATCGCACTTCATAAAGGATATAACTTGAATATTGCAGCAATTTTTCATCCGATAATTCGAAATTTGATCCTAATTGTGAAAGTATTAATCTCCCAAGGCACTGGTCTCTAACTTAAAATATTGAAGAATCTAATCAAAGTGTGCTTAATAATAATACTTGGCTCTTAATTTTAACCAAGTTGCTAGGCCATTTAGATGTGTATTTTTAACTACTTGGTTGCCAATAATTTTTTTATCATTTCATCCATTGGGAATACCCCCCTTAGTCTATATTTAGGAGACAACTTAAATGGAGAGGGCAAGGATCATATTAATTTCCCCCTCCCTTAGCGTTGTCACATTGTTGTGTACAATTTGAGCGACAATAATACCCATTATGTCAGATACAAAATGTTTCATGGATAAGTACACCACCTTAACATGAGAGATGACATTCAAAGATTTTATTAAGGATGAGTTCCCAGAATACCTTGAGTACATGATACATCAATATCAAAAGTTCCAGATTCTACATGATTGCTAGCAAGTATTCAGTTTTACCTTGTTTAGAAGTGATAGGATTGATACTTCAACATCTAGAATCTATGAACATGACTCTTAGTAGCGCAAGCGGGTATGAACTCACTTCATATCAGCCTTGTGATCGTGACTATTACTACAATCTTCCAAAACCAAAGGAGTACTTGAATTTAAAATTCTATGCAGATTTTCACTCTCAATTTATTACTTAGGACACCCTTAAGACATGGTGGCATGAGCTAGACAAATTGTACTAGAAACCTGATGGAATTGATAGAACAAAGTAATTGGAAAAAGTGTATTAGTAACTCATGGCTATGTGTTGCAGGTTATATGGGAGCTAATTAACAAATTTATTTGAAGAGGGATGGGTTTATATGGCCCACTTGTGTGCTTCTGAGGGAAATAATTTCAATTGGTCAGATATACTAGCCTAAAAATTACAAAGGATTGTTGTCAAGGTGAGCATATTGAGTTCTTGATGTCAACCTACTTGCTTGGTGGGATCTCTGCTTGGAATGAATTCTTGGGTCTAGAGTGGAAATGGACCAAGAAACAACCTCTTGTCCACACCAATTGCAATATTTTGTCAGAGGTCGGTTATAGGGGAGTGTATGAGAAAATAGTTGAGAACTTCATTGTCATGCTTTATCATATGATATTTGAAGTTGAGGCACCTTTTATGACTGAAAAGTCCAGAGAAGTTGTTTTGGAAGTATCAAACTGATTTTAAACTTCTCAGGGAACATTCAACAGAGTCTTTGGAGCATATAAAGCTCCACACCCTATGCCAAAGTATGTGATAGATAAAGTGGTCATGTCAGAAATTGGTTACTATTTATGCACAAGGCTGTCACAACATTGCAGAAGTCGAATAAGTCTCCGTGGCCTATCTTCCCTCTGCAAATAGGGTCATATGAATTGAAAAATATAAAGGAAGCATAGGAATAGATAGAAGAGATTAACTGCCTCATGGTCAGCGAGATGAAATTCCACTGATATGACCCTAGAGGTGTTTGCAAGCAACATTATGTAAATTTGAGATATGTCTAGCCATATGCTTTTTTTCTTTGGAAGATGAAGATAAAACTAAGAACTGGTATAATTCTTCCATGGCAGTTGGGCTAGGTGATTCAAGACCTTTGCACATAGTGCGCGTACCCGATATTGATCAAGAAGGGACCCAACAGGAATGGTTGCTCTGGTCAATGTCGATTCAAAGAGAAAGCAAGGACATGATGCCAAAGAAGAGAGGAGTAAGAAATTCAAGATTTATTTGTGCACCAAAAGGTGTAATTGAGGAAGATAGGAAAAACGAATTAATGGGAAGAAGCTAGGAAGCAGGAAAAGAAGGAAGAACATAAGCAGCAAGAATAGTAATAAAATAAGAAGAAATAGGACATGTAGAAGAAGAATGATGAACTGAAGAAAAGAAAAGAGGAGTAAGCCAAGAAAAAGTTCCAGGAATAAGATCTTAAAAAAAAAACAGAAGAACAAGAGTCGCAAAGGCTGCAAGATGAAGAAAAAAATAGGAGGAAACAGGAAAAGGAGTTTGTGAGGAATTTAGAAGAGGATTTGGAGTCCCAAAATACAAATGATGAACAAGAGGAGGATAACTAGGCAACAAACATTGAGTTGATCATAGAAAATTTGAACATTTGGACCTTGACTCCTCTGACTGGTGGGAATATTCATTTTAGTGATATGGGGATTCATCCTCCACCTGATGATAGGGTCATGGATATCTCTAATTTCACCATTGATGAGCTTAAGAACAAGATCATATAGGAAATAAGGAGGTACTTCCCAAATTATATTGATCATCCTGTTTCCATCAATAAAGAAAATTTTATTATGTCAAACACTACTAACCAAGCCTAGAGAAACCGCTTCAGCAAAAGCAACCTTTGCAGTAGCCACGAAGAATAAAACATATTTCCTTATGCAGAAGAAGGAACAATTGGATATGGAATTAGCTAGTGCAAAGCAACAAGTTGATCACATCCTCGCCGAAAATCAAAGGTTGTCTTCCACGAGTGCTAGTAGAGATGAATTACATGAAACCATACTTGAGGAAATAAAGCCACTAGAAGACACAATGAAGCAATTGTATGAAGATATTATCACTTTTCATAAGGAAATGGAGCCTCTGTATGAATTTTAGAGAGAATCAAAGGAAAACTTGAGAATCTTAAAGACAACTTCTATAGCTATAGTTGCAATCCAGGCATGGGGCGTTAAGTACGTAAATTTACTTGCAACGTTTGTTAGAAAATGAAGGAATGAAGCTGAAATGCATAAAGTGGAAATAAAAATGTATATGCAGATGTATTACCAGCTCAACATCCATGTAACCAACACTATGTCAACATACGTGCAGTTGCAAAAAATATTGGAAGCCTTGGTGCGAATACACAAAATACCTTTTATAGGTGCACTTGAGGAGGTAAAAGGTAGGAATACTATCAAGAAAGAGCTAGAATAATTCTTTGACAACATTAGTTAGATGACCACTCAAGATGACTTAGATGCAACAAAAGATTTTGTTCTGCAATATGTAGTTGAGCTAGTTAAGTTACATATGAAGTTAGTCATGTTGTGGAACAGTATAGAATTAGGCTCCAAAACTACATATCCAGACACATAGCAGTAGAATACAAAGAATGTTACTAATATATAACAATGGAGCTACATGTCAGAGTCGTTGAATTTCAATTTCCTCAAGCATGAATCAAATGTGTTTATCTCTTTTTATGGCTATGGCCACAATTTTGTCAAATGTAATTTTTTATTTGAAAAACAATAAAATCGTAAATGTGTGTGGAAGTCCAAAATTCACATGTGGAATGTGAAGAGTCACCAAGAAGTACAAAGGTTATAAAGGAGCTCAAGAGTCATATAGGATCTCAAGAGTCACTTGAGAGTTCAAGATTCATGAGTGAGCTCAAAGGTCACCTCATTTGTTATAAATAAACCCTCATCCCTCAAGAAAAGGACTTGGAGCCTTGGCTTCTCTATCTAAGCATAGGAGAGAGAGATCATTCTTTCAAGGAGCAAGATGTGGCTTCATGTTACACTATAGGAACAAGTGAGACATATTTGTAATGTGTATCTTGGCAATATCACTTAATATTTTGAAGCTCTCAGAATTGGGTGTACTTTCATGCATGTATTGGGAATGTTGTAAAATTTTTCTTTTGATGTTTTCAGTATATGTTTATGTTTATATGTGATAAAGAGAATGAACTATTTTGTTATCTTTAGTTCACATATTAATTGAAATGTGTGTATTTTATTCTTTCAGGATTGTTGTTATTTTGAGAACTACTTTTCAAACTAATTAACGATTCTTTCTATGCACATGTGTGTCTTTATTAGAGTGGTACTATTATTCTTCGTATAAAGGTTCATTTCCTTTTAATTTGTTCGTGAAATTGCTTTATACACATCACAATTGTATGTTTCACAAAGCTAACATTGTTTGTTTGTCTCAAAAGTTATATGCTTGCCCTCTTATGTTATTATCTGCAACCAAGGAAAATATTTAAGTTTATTATAATGGTAGCTGGACCAATTCCCCATATGGGGCTCGTATCCCAAATGGTGTGAGGTCTCATTGGGACCGTTGGAAATATTGTCATTGATGGCAAAGGAGAAGACAAGAAGCAGAGGAAGCAAAGAAGCAAAGAGGTAGCAGAGGCAGCAAATAGAGAATCCAAGTAGTAGAGAGGCAGTAGTAAGAAAGCATAAAAGGAACACAAAGGAGATAGACATGAAGAAGAGGCAGTAATATAAGGACCATTTGATTGGAGATCTGGAGTTTTACAATAGTGAGGTTGAAAGGGCCAT
The DNA here is from genome assembly GCA_034641835.2 of Pinus albicaulis. Classification (NCBI taxonomy): domain Eukaryota; kingdom Viridiplantae; phylum Streptophyta; class Pinopsida; order Pinales; family Pinaceae; genus Pinus; species Pinus albicaulis. The sequence goes on from CM076584.1 coordinate 1,568,669,291, forward strand.
TTAAGTTGAAGGGGGTGTTTATATATCCTTGGAAAGATTGAGTAAATGTACAAACGAATTGATGGGACAAAGAGATCTAATTATTTGGTTGATTATATGGTGGATTGTGTGATTTGAGATGAATATTGGAGTTCTACAGAAATGGCGCATCGAAGGATAACTTAATTACAGAAAGGCCGGAATAAATAGGGCAGAACTCTGAACTGAAGTGCAGCATCACCATAAACAGAGAATAAGTATGTTGGAAGGTTTTAACTAGGATGCAAAATCGTGAAGGGAAGAAACAATGAAGCGGACAACCAGAACAGTCAGTGAAGTGAATCAAGAAGAATTTAAGTACAGAGGCACCGATAGGGTAAACGTTGATTTAATTGAAACGGAAGTGTGAGCCATGAACATACATGTGCTTTATTGAAGTTAACCCTTAAAATTGAATGATAGGGGGTTAAGATATTTATATGAGTAGTCGTGTGGTTTATTGGAATTAAACCACAGAGTTAAACCACAAAGTTAAATTTGATGAAGTGGAACTATGAAGAATGTCGGAACCGTGAGCAGCAAAGACGGTTTTGGGAGAACAAGACTAGCAGTATCGCGCATCTCCTCAAGTGGTAAGATTTTTTCACTTTTCAAATGCGATATTGTTATTTGGAGGACACGTGTAAATGAGTGGTATTCAAAAACCACTTACATCGCGTAATTTTTGAGAATTGAACGCCGTGCATCTAATTTGCGCGATATTGCGCGATAGCCGTCGGATTTGGGCTTGGAACACGATGAATTTTGGACCATCCGATCTTCTCGAAAATTAACCAAGGTAAGGACAGTGTGGGTCCCAATTTTTATATTATGGTGGCATTAAATATTGCGTGAAGGTTCAAGGTTTGTAAAGTTTTAATCTATAAGGCAGGGACGAGTGCATTTCACAGAGCTAATTGTAATCGAAATAAAGGAGCAGAACCATGAATAGGACGGAACCCTGAACAAAAAGTGGAAGTAGTTTCGAGATCCCACTGGTGGTTTTCGCAAAATTTATAAGTGGTAATCGGTTTTTGTGAACAAAGTGCGATACGGTTCAGCGTGAGACACGTGGCTTGGGTGGTTTTGGAATACAACGCATTTCGCATTTTATTTGGGCGTTAAGATCCTGTTCAAAGAATTTTGCGATTACCGTGGGATTTTCCATTCAAATGATCAGATGGTGGTCGCATCACGAAGATGCATGAGGTTTAATGAAAGGTAAGTGCGTATGTGGGGCCGAGTATTATTTGAAGTGCGGAAATTATATTGTTGGTGAAGCCCAAGGTAGGGCCGAAAGGCTCGTTTTAATATATGCTAAAATATTTTCATTGATACATATTATGTGATGGAAGCCACAGACATATATAGTTAATGAGGTATGGTGAGCGTTTATATAAAGTCAAGACTAGTACAATATTTCTTGACATTTGAATGGAAGCACAGCATATATTAATATATTATGGTTGAACTGTATGAGTGGGCCCGACTGTTATAATATGTCGGTGGTTGATTATTAAACCAAAGTCAAAGTTCATATTAACGAATCATCATATGAGAGCCTATTCGAAGGTTGTTAAAGGTAGGTTTCCATAGTTAGTGAAAATAACAGAAGTCAGATGGTTTATGTTTTTAAACCAAGGCCGAAGATTTACGTTGAAGATTAAGCCAAAGCAAATATTGATTGGGCGCTTCCATAAAATGAACTCTTGATACAGGATTTTACCATAGGGACGAAAAGCTTCAACATTAATTTAAATTACCAGATTTGAGGAAAAAGCAGGGGTACAGACTTGTAAAGCAGTTATACTTGTAGCAGATACATAATTGCAGTGAACAGCAGAGGTATGCAAAACAGTTACTTGACAGCAGCAGAAAATACAAAACCAGCAAGCGAAGGGCCAGAAAAGGGCTGAGTGAAATTGATATATGTAACTGAAAATGTGAATGTAAATGTTTTAATTGATTTTATGTTGTTTTTTATGCAAAGGCAAGTCTCCAGTAGGCAAACAAAACTCCACTGTAATATTGAAATTTGTAAATATTGTTATATTTTTTCTGAATGAGCTGGACAAAGGAATGAGAAGGCAGAAGTCAAAGAGTCATGGCTGTTCACTCCAAATTCTCTATAGAATACAAATAGTCAAGAGGTGAACTCTATAAATGATATCTCATAGATATGCATAGAGAGGTTAGAGAATGCAGAATTGAGGCAAAGAGGATAAGAAGAAGGAGGAGCAGATAGAGATGCTGTGAAGAATCAGAGAAGATATAAGATAGATAAGAAAGCTGGAGGACAACAGTGAAGAAGGAACAGAATAGAGCTGATATCCAAGGTAAATCAGCATATGATTTTTGAAAGAGTGAGGAAGTTGGAGCTTCCCTATCAAGTTGTAGCTTGATAGATGTCAGTTGTAGCAGGCTGAGGTAGGAGCCTCCTGTAGGTTGTAGCCTGCAGAAAATGGATGGGAGTTGGTGCTTCCATTTCAAGTTGTAGCTTGATTGATGTCAGTTGTAGCTGGCTGAGGTAGGAGCCTCCTGTGGGTTGGAGCCTGCAGAAAATAGATGGGAGTTGGAGCTTCCTTGCAAGTTGTAGCTTGTTGAATCAAGATTGTAGCCTCCTGTAGGTTGGAGCCTACAGCAAATCAGTGGTGAGAGGGAGTTGGAGCTTGCCTTTGCATCACAACAATAATAAGATGTGGTTTTCTCCCTTATGGGTTTCCACTTATATCTACTGTCTATGTGCATGATATCTATGTGTTGATATGGTATATCTAATCTGCTTAATACTTGCTACTCACATATTAATACTGATGTTACATTATCTAATCTTCTTAATACTTGTTTCTCACAAATTAAGATTGCACACATATTAATTTGATCATGAAATGAAGGTGTTAATGAAGTTTAATGAAAAGTTTTAAAAGTCCATGTATGTGTTAAACTGATTCACCCCCCCTCTCAATTTAACTAAGGGTTCAACAATTGGTATCAGAGCTGGTTCCTTTGGTGTAAGCCTAATAGCTTGAAGGAGATCTGGTTGAGTCATGGACTATCAAAATGTACCTGTGCTAAATTCAACAAACTTTCCTGAATGGAGAGATAAGGTTAAAACATAGTTAATGGCTTATGAACCTGAGGTATGGAAACTTGTATGTGATGGTTACTGCACAGACTCTCCCTCTTTGCAAGAACAATAGCGGAATTCCAAGGAAAATTGTGTGATATATAACAGTCTTCATAACAAGGATCTTGATTTAATAATGGATCTAACCTCTGTAAAGGAAATCTGGGATAGATTTAATTTCATACATGAAGGAGACACTAGTGGTTGCACTATCAAGAAGGAGAAGTGAATCAAGAAGAAGAAAAATTCATGTCAAAAGGAAAATGTTCAATAAAATGAGGTACCTGCTAGTGTGAATGAAAGTAAGTTCCATGAAGAAATTATAGTGAAAGAACAAACCAAACTTGACATTGCCTTGATTGAAATAGAAAGATTGAAGAATGAAAACAAAGACCTTAAGACATTGGTGCAAATATGTGGTGAGAAAGAATATGAAGATAAGAAAGAAATTGTTGGCCTGAAGACACAACTTGAAGAAGAAAAGAAAGTAGAAGATACTCTGCTGCAACAAATGAGAGAGAAAAGTATGGAATGACAAAAATTGGAAGAAGAAGTCGTGTGCCTGAGAAAGAAATTAGAAAAATCCCAAAGAGAATTACTAATGAATACTCCTCAAATGAAAAGCTCTGGACAGTTGGACCAAATTCTAAATTCTCAAAGGCCTCCTCTCATAAAGGGTGGGATAGGCTATGAAGGAGAAACAAGTAAGTCCAAGGTAGAAGATAACAGGAAAATCATCTTTGTAAAAGTTGTAAAGGATAATGAAGCAGCTCAGAAGATTCCTACAGAAGTAGAAGCCAGCAAGAACATGATTTGCAAAGAAACAAACAGAAACAAGCAGCAACATGAAAGGAAAAAGAAGGAGAGGATGAAACAGTCAGCTGAAAAAGGCTCATACACTCTTGAATATGAATTGAATAAATTTGGAAGATGTAAAAGAAGGTTCTTTCCTCCTATGAGAAGTATAACTTGTTTTTCTTGCCACAAACCAGGACATGTTGCAACACATTGTAAGACAAAGAGAAACAATGTTAACCAGCAAAAGATGCAGCAAATGAGAATAACACCTCAAGCAAGCATATGGAAAAGACAATCTTTCACCAGGTACACAAATAATTTCCATGGCTATTGTTATGCATGCAATGAATTTGGACATAAATCTGTTGAATGTAAATTATGTTCAAAAAGGGGAATAAAATATTATACATCATCTCAAACATACCTTGGCAAAGTAAGATGTTAGGTATGCCTCAAGCTTGGTCACAAAGCAAAAGACTGTAATCTGCCATATACATTAAAGAACTCTAGACATATGATGGAATCAAATCAAATCAAACAAAACTATGAATCAAAAAGAAGTGCAGACATCATGAAGAACCCCAATAAAGTATGGAAGGAAAAGATAAAGGGGGAGCCTGTTACCTCAATAACATAATGAATACATCATATTCCCAGGGGGATCTGCTCTAGGAAGCAACACAAATATCCAATCAGTGATAGATATGAAGCAACATCCCAGGGGGAGAGCAGTTCATAATTTGTCCCCACAAAAGTAATCTAAGAGGAGCTCCTTGGAATAAGAACAACTATAAGATCAAGAAGGGAAAGGACAATTTCTCTAACAGAGAACTACAGAGGAAGAAGATTATCTGAAGCATTCAATAGCTGACAGATTGATGGAAGAAGAGAAGGCAACAAGAAGCCTTGGTAGTAGAAAGAACATCAGCCATGAACATGTAAGCTAAGAAGACATCAACACTTTAAGTGATGATCACATTGTGCATCATACTACTAGAATTAACAATGAATCACCTTAAGAAGGATGAGTAAGAAAAGTGCCTATCATCATTATGTCAATACATCATTCATCTATGAAAATTCCCCTTGGAGGAATGCAGTTAAGGGAAAAATCTCTGAGTGATCTGCCCATGAATATTCCTAGTATAAAAGTTGAAGATGTCTTCCCAAAGATCTTTATGCTAAAACAGTTGAAGTGTATATAAAGCAGCAATGATTCTGGAGCAGTCCTAGAAAGGATAATGTAGTGACCTTCCTTTGAACATAATGACAGATTAAGAAAAATGGTTAATGATGCATAGATCAAATTCAGTATATTGATGATTGTTGGTGTGAACAGTGGAAAGATAAATTGTAGAAACTATGAAGGTTGTCTTAACTATGGGTTCATGTGCAAGCTGAAGTGAAATCTCTGCATGGTTTATCAAAGTAGTATCAATTGGTATTTAGGTTCAAGCAGCATACCTATCAACAGAACACCAAGTGTTGTCAGTGGAGCAGCAGTATGGTACAGGTCCTCAAGATCAAAGGATTATGACTAGATTATATCAAGGTAGTATCCCAACGTTATCTGCATTATTAAAGCATAAAAGGGTCAATGAAAGGGAAAAAGTATCATTATTTAGTTTACACTTGAAGCATTATATTGAGCATTGAAGTAGTATATACTTCTATACATAACTGCATGCCTTCCTGAAGTCAGTACATATATATCTTCAAGGCCTCTTCCTTAAAATCATTCATAAAATTGTGTGAAGTCTATTTGCTGAGATTACAATAAAACTTCTTGAATATGTTTTTGGTAAAGATCATCATGATAGAACAGTTAAAGTATCAGAAGTATGAAGGACTAGTTGTGTTAAGCTTACATTTGAAGCTCAAAAGTCTGTTATTGATTCATCAAAAGCATACTTCAGCAGAAAGGATTTCTAGTATGTCACCATTGAAAAGAATATCAAGGGTCTTTCAGCTATTAAGTATAATATCCTTGTTAGCATCCTAGCTCATATCACCACCAACAGGCAAGAAAGGTGAACCACAACTATAAAACACCAATTGGCTTCATCATAATTGAGCAGATGTTGTACTGCAGATGTGTATTGTAGAAGAAGACATATTCCATCTACAATCTTCCTCAACAGATATGTATTTCTCAAGAAGATCATACAAGAGACTGAAGTATATTTGAAGCATTCTCAGTATTTTAGTTTTGGTCCAATGATGCATCTCTGATTATATAAGCCTTATTATATATGGTTGTTCTATCATCACCTACTATATATTCAAGCTCAATAATCCTCAAAAGTGTTCTCTCAACAACTTGTGTACACCAGTCTGGAGCAACAAGGTATAAAGTCAAAAGAAGAAGAGCCTAAACACAACTCAGAGAGAGGAAATGCAAAGATAGAATCCATTGGGAAATGTGCAACCCTTTGCCATTGATGTCAAAGGGGGAGGAAAAGCAAGCAACAGAAGAAAGGGTCTTCTAAAAGGCAAGCAGAGGAAGTGTATTTCCATCAATGCCAAAGGGGGAGACTGTTGGAAATATTGTCATTGATGGCAAAGGAGAAGACAAGAAGCAGAGGCAACAAAGAAGCAAAGAGGTAGTAGAGGTAGCAAAGAGAGAAGCAAAGTAGCAGAGAGGCAGCAGTAAGAAAGCATAAAAGGAACACAAAGGAGACAGAAATGAAGCAGAGGCAGTAGTATAAGGACCATTTGATTGGAGATCTGGAGTTTTACAATAGTGAGGTTGAAAGGGCCATTTAAGTTGAAGGGGGTGTTTATATATCCTTGGAAAGACTGAGTAAATGTACAAACGAATTGATGGGATAGAGAGATCTAATTATATGGTTGATTATATGGTGGATTGTGTGATTTGAGATGAAGATTGGAGTTCTACAAAAATGGCGCATCGAAGGATAACTTAATTGCAAAAAGGACAGAATAAATAGGGCGGAACTCTGAACTGAAGTGCAACATCACCATGAATAGAGAATAAGTATGTTGGAAGGTTTTAACTAGGATGCAGAATCATGAAGGGAAGAAATAATGAAGTGGACCACCAAAACAGTCAGTGAAGTGAATCAAGAATAATTTAAGTACAGAGGCACCGATAGGGTAAACATTGATTTAATTGAAACGGAAGTGTGAGCCATGAACATACATGTGCTTTATTGAAGTTAACACTTAAAAGTGAATGATAGGGGGTTAAGATATTTATATGAGTAGCCATGTGGTTTATTGGAATTAAACCACAGAGTTAAACCATGGAGTTAAATTTGATGAAGCGGAACTATGAAGAATGTCGGAACCGTGAGCAGCAAAGACGGTTTTGGGAGAACAAGACCAGCAGTATCGCGCATCTCCTCAAGTGGTAAGCTGTTTTCACTTTTCGAATGCGATATTGTTATTTGGAGGACACGTGTAAATGAGTGGTATTCAAAAACCACTTACATCGCGTAGTTTTTGAGAATTAAGCACCGTGCATCTAATTTGCGCGATATTTCGCGATAGCCGTCGGATTTGGGCTTGGAACACGATGAATTTTGGACCATCCGATCCTCTCGACAATTAGCCAAGGTAAGGACAGTGTGGACCCCAATTGTGATATTATGGTGGTGTTAAATAATGCGTGAAGGTTCAAGGTTTGTAAAGTTTTAATCTATAAGGCAGGGACGAGTGCATTTCGCAGAGCTAATTGTAATCGAAATAAAGGAGTGGAACCATGAATAGGACGGAACCCTGAACAAACAGTGGAAGCGGTTTCGAGATCCCACCAGTGGTTTTCGCAAAATTTATAAGTGGTAATCGGTTTTTTTGAACAAAGTGCGATACGGTTCAGCGTGAGACATGTGGCTTGGGTGGTTTTGGAATACAACCCATTTCACATTTTATTTGGGCATTAAGATCCTGTTCGAAGAATTTTGCGATTACCGTGGGATTTTCTGATCAAATGATCAGACGGTGGTCGCATCACGAAGATGCATGAGGTTTAACGAAAGGTAAGTGCGTATGTGGGGCCGAGTATTATTTGAAGTGCGGAAATTATATTGTTGGTGAAGCCCAAGGTGGGGCCGAAAGGCTCATTTTAATATATGCTAAAATATTTTCGTTGATACATATTTTGTGATGGCAGCTGCGGACATATGTAGTTAATCAGGTATGGTGAGCGTTTATATAAAGTCAAGACTATTACAATATTTCTTGACATTTGAATGGAATTGCAGCATATATTAATATATTATGGTTGAACTGTATGAGTGGGCCCGACTGTTATAATATGCCGGTGGTTGATTATTAAACCAAAGTCAAAGTTCATATTAATGAATCATCATATGAGCGCCTATTCGAAGGTTGTTAAAGGTAGGTTTCCAGAGTTAGTGCAAATAATGGAAGTTATATGGTTTATGTTTTTAAACCAAGGTTTATGTTTTTAAACCAAGGCCGAAGATTTACGTTGAAGATTAAGCCAAAGCAAATATTGATTGGGCGCTTCCATAAAATGAATTCTTGATACAGGATTTTACCATAGGGACGAAAAGCTTCAGCATTAATTTAAATTACCAGATTTGAGGAAAAAGCAGGGGTATAGGCTTGTAAAGCAGTTATACTTGCAGCAAATACACAATTGCAGTGAACAGCAGAGGTATGCAGAACAGTTACTTGACAGCAGCAGAAAAGACAAAACCAACAAGCCAAGGGCCGGAAAAGGGCTGAGTGAAATTGATATATGTAACTGAAAATGTGAATGTAAATGTTTTAATTGATTTTATATTGTTTGTGATGCAAAGGCAAGTCTACGGTAGGAAAACAAAACTCCACTGTAATATTGAAATTTGTACATATTGCTATATTTTTTCTGAATGAGCTGGACAAAGGAATGAGAAGGCAGAAGTCAAAGAGTCATGGCTGTTCACTCCAAATTCTCTATAGAATACAAATATTCAAGAGGTGAACTCTATAAATGATATCTCATAGATATGCATAGAGAGGTTAGAGAATGCAGAATTGAGGCAGAGAGGATAAGAAGAAGGAGGAGCAGATAGAGATGCTGTGAAGAATCAGAGAAGATATAAGATAGATAAGAAAGATGGAGGACAATAGTGAAGAAGGAACAAAACAGAGCTGATATCCAAGGTAAATCAACATATGATTTTTGAAAGAGTGAGGAAGTTGGAGCTTCCCTATCAAGTTGTCGCTTGATAGATGTCAGTTGTAGCAGGCTGAGGTAAGAGCCTCCTGTAGGTTGTAGCCTACAGAAAATGGATGGGAGTTGGTGCTTCCATATCAAGTTGTAGCTTGATTGATGTCAATTGTAGCTGGCTGAGGTAGGAGCCTCCTATAGGTTGGAGCCTGCATAAAATAGATGGGAGTTGGAGCTTCCTTGCAAGTTGTAGCTTGCTGAATCGAGGTTTTAGCCTCCTGTAGGTTGGAGCCTACAGAAAATCAGTGGTGAGAGGGAGTTGGAGCTTGCCTTTGCATCACAACAATAATAAGATGTGGTTTTCTCCCTTATGGGTTTCCACTTATATCTAATGTCTATGTGCATGATGTCTATGTGTTGATATGGTATATCTAATCTGCTTAATACTTGCTGCTCACATATTAAGACTGATGTTACATTATCTAATATGCTTAACACTTGTTGCTCACAAATTAAGATTGCACACATATTAAGTTTATCATGAAATGAAGGTGTTATTAAAGTTTAATGAAAAGTTTTAAAAGTCCATGTATGTGCTAAACTGATTCACCCCCCCTCTCAGTTTAACTAAGGGTTCAACAGGGACTTCATACTGGGGATTCCCCCATGTGTTGGTGAATTTACAACACCATCAACACATTGTATTTGTGTAATTTCTTAATGATTTGATGAATTAAATAAAAACTAGTTAGAAAATACGTACATGAATAATCACAAGTAATTACCATGATAAGAAATTATATCTTCAATCAAAATTTCAACATGGTACCAGAGCTAGTAAGGCTGAAGAGAAATCTTGTAAGGAAGGTTAGAAGGTTTGTTCAAGGCCTGCGAGTCAGCCGAACTCATCAAAGGAAGTCCTGAAATCTGTAAGGGCTAGAAAGGAGACTTATAATACATCAGATATGAGGGTCGAAGTATCCTCACTATGTTACACTGGTAGTTAAGGGCTGGAAAAGAGAACACTGAATTTTTTTTATATCTGTGAACAAAGACACATGATGATACGAAATTCCTATGGATTTATACAAATCTCCGAAGGAAAAATCATATATATTATACATAACCAAACTCTGTGACGAAAAAATTCATTTTCTGATGAAAATTGTGAGGAACAAACCAGACTTGTAAGATTAATACAATAAATCATAATTGCTTACAAAATGCCCACATATGTTCTAGGAGATTTATATTTTGGTGCTATGTTGTGAACAGATGTCTGCAACCATGTTGGAAGGCCGAGACAATGATACTTTATGAACTGAAGTCTGCACTTTAAACTAGAATACAATGGTCTATGGTAATTGGTGTGACAAGAGATCATCGTGACAACTCACTATTACATATGAACTTACAATCACAACATTTATCTCAGCCTCTCTAAAATTATGGTATAATTTTCTTTTATAAGACTATGGCTCTACAGTATGCGAGCTTCTTAAAGGAACCTTTCATTGACTTCTTGTAGACAAGCCTGAGATAGAATTTATGAGAGAAATTGTTGTTTGGTGAAGAATCAAGTTGACACTTTATTAATAAATCTACATTGTGTACTTGTGGCTCTATACTTATGCAACTTGAATCTAGTCCCATGGTACTTCTCTAAGGCATTGATGAAGACATCAAATAACATTTGTCCAAGATCCAAGCACTATATATCAAAACTATCTGAACCTTCTGTGGAGGCAACCAAAATTTCTACTACAAAATAAATTTGATCCTTCTATGGCAATATGGTGGCACTAGACCTTTGGGGACTGGGTCTCCTAAAATAACGACACTAATATTATAAAATATATGGAAGGAACGAAATTATATGCAAGGAATATGAGAAGGAATCTGAATTTGTATGAAGTGTATCTTTGTGACATTAGTATATGAAGTAGTTACTAAGACTTCTTCCTATACATCAAATAAGGACTATTTGCATCAACAAAGTCAACTTATTTAATACACTGAAGTCTATTAGATCTTAAGCATGTATGTTAGAATAAAAGGATACATGTCAACTAAAGAAAATGTCAAAGAACCGAATCGCTGCAAGAAGGGATAAGGTAAGGTAAAAAGAGGTATGTATAATTCTTGTTCATTTAAAAATTTTCTTGTAAACAATTTTACATATACTGCTAAGTTATCAAGATCATGGTGAACTCACATGAGATTCAAACTAATGATCTTGTTGTATTTTGAAATTTAGTGTCGTATTATGAAAATATCTATGTAGATATGTTAGAAATCGTTTATATGACATTTGAAGTCTCTTCATGGATATGAAGACTAGGTCTTTATAATCTAGAAATGAAATTGTATATAGATGTATTGTCTATAGTATCACTAGGGTTTTGCAACTAACTCTCTAGTATGTTTGTAGATTTTGAATTTTTTTAATAGCAAGTATAAAATACTTTGGAGAATCTAGGGCTTATAAACCCTAGCAAAGGTTTGAGTTAGAAAACCCTAGGAACCAAAACCCTAAATAATCATTTTCGTTGTAAAAAGAATACCAAGTTCTTGAATGATTGGAATGACATCATGATGATGTGGGAACAATATTGGTGAACAGGTCCAATATTAAGAGGGAATTTACCTTCTTCAAAAGATAAGCACTCTACATCTACTTGATTACCATTATTGCTATTATCTTTGTACTTTTTCTTTTTCTTTTTTCTTTTTCTTTCGTAGACTTCTAATAAAGGTTGCAGGTAGGGACAATATCTATCTAAGCTTTAGTAGAAGATGGAAGAATTGGAAAAATGTGGAAAAGCATGAAGATTGAGGAGGGATAAGTTTGAATTATGCATCAAATAAGCTGATTAGATAGAAGCATAAAAGGAAAGAAGTTCACTTATCTTAGCTGGAAAGAAGGAATTGTAATATCCTTGCTCGATACAATGATACTTGAAGTTTGGAAGAAAAATCAGAAAAACTCATGATCAAAATAGAAGATGACATATCTAGATCAATACTCGTTAGAAAGAAAATGAAGAATTCAAATATTATTGTATTGGTGTTTGATTTTTTGATTCGGGAACACATTGATTGGATAAAAAATATTTATGTTGGTAGAGATACCACTGATGATTGGGAGATGATATGATTTCTTGGAAAAGTGTGAAGCGAAATTTGATGAAAAAGGATGTGGCAGTTGGTATAATCAATTGAGAAGAAATTTGGATCCATATAATATTGTGATGAACAACTTGATGACATGTTGGATTCAAAATTACATGAATATCGTCAGAGAAATAGGAAGGTGGAAGTGCTTTACGATTAAAGAGTATGATGCAAATAGGTGCCAAGAAACTACAACAAGATCTACATGGAGGAATAGGTAGTCGATGCATTGATGAGGCAAGCTTATTCTTGTGGTTATTTCTCCCTATTTGAGAGGGAGTGAGGATATCTTCCCTGGTTGAGAGAGATTGAGGGTGGACATCGTATTCTCCATGTGTCATGTACGATGGCCAGGACTAACAATCGTAAGCCTAGTAAAGGCACTGGTAACGATAATGGTGGACTGGTTAAGCATCTGGGACCAATATTCTTTGAGGATTTGTGCTTTTATCAAGACTAATCGCCATAAGTCAAGTACATTAATCCAAGATAAGAATAGTCCTGAGGGTCGATATATCCTGGTGTCAAATATTGTGACAATGGAATAGGAAATAATCTTGTGAGGACATACCGGTGAACATCTAGATGGGGTATGTTCTGATGTTGAGATTCCACAAGAAAATTCTAGCACCCACGCCTAGTTGCATTAATTACCTAAACTAGGGTAGGTCCCACAGTGCTATTTTTAGGTGCATGTCTATTTTTAGTTATCCCTTAATTAGAATGGACAATAAACTGTAATTTATTCTCAATGATAACTTGTAATAGTTAACTGACTGTGATAAACTTAGTTAGCTAGTGGATTTCGAGTTAGAGGTAGTTGGTGAGGCATGCAGAGTAATTATAGTTGTAACAGAGTTCGAAGTGCAATGGTGCATTATTTAATGCATGTTGTAAATAAGTTTAACTCAATTAAGTGAGTTAAATTCAGTTGTGCTAGTTGTAACTAAAGATACATACACTAGTGAGAGATCAAGTGAATTAAATATTAATTAATTCACATGTAGTGACCTCACATGCAACTGATGTTTTACTATTATTGGCTGCATGCATGTCAAATCCAGTGGAGACCCAGTTGAGATATAGGTGAAAGGGAAGTTCACTATCAGTTGTAGGATTATTGGGTTGCACCCATGCAACCAAACACCCATTGGAGTGCCCATGATACTTGCGCAGTCAAGGAAGTAAATAATTCCTATCATTTAGGGATTGCATTCATCAGGGATTGTGCAAGCAAGGCAGGTTGTCTGGAGGCAGTAAATTGGCTAAGTATTGGTCAGTTTTTGTATGACAGTGTGAGACAATTAGCTGAGTACTAGAGGGCTCTTGTGAGAAGAGTTTTGTATGTAATTGTTTCATGATCCATGTTGTGAATATACAATAGAAGATAGTGCGGTTTTGAGCAGCAAGCTTTCCCCAGGAAATTATCTGTGTTGTGTTTTATTTGATTATTCTTTACTTCATGTGATTAGAGATTGTGTTTTTAATTCCGCAAAATATTTGTAGAGGTGATTTAGTATTTAACTTTAGTACATTGTTAGATCGGGTGAATCAGAGATATACATGATTGTTGTAACTGAATAAACACTAGTGAGAGATCAAGTGAATTAAATATTAATTAATTCACATGCAGTGATCTCACATGCAATTGATGTTTTACTATTATTAGCTGCATGCATGTTAGATCCAGTGGAGACCTAGTTGAGATCTAGGTGAAAGGGAAGTTGATGATCAATTGTAGGATTATTGGGTTGCACCCATGCAACCAAAAACCCATTGGAGTGCTCGTGATACTTGTGCAGTCAAGGAAGGAAATAATTCCTATATTTTAGGGACTGCATTCATCAGGTATTGCACAAACAAGGCAGGTTGTCTGGAGGTCATAAATTGGATAATTATTGGTCAGTTTTTGTATGACAGTGTGAGAAAATTAGCTGAGTACTGGAGGCGTCTTGTGAGAATATTTTTGTATGTAATTGTTTCATGATCCATGTTGTGAATATACAATAGAAGATAGTGGGGTTTTGAGCAACAATATTTCCCCGGGAAGTTATGTGTGTTGTGTGTGATTTGATTCTTCTTTACTTCATGTGATTAGTGATTGTGTTTTTAATTCCACAAAAGATTTGTTGAAGTGATTCAGTATTTAACTTTAGGACATTGTTATCTCAGGTGAATCCAAGATATAAATGCTTGTTGTATAATTTCTACATGGTATCAGAGCACAAGAAATTGCAGAAGTGAAGCAAGAGCTGAGTTTGTGACTAGATAGAATTCAAATTTACAGAAAGACTCTCTTGTGCTACAGCTGATTCGGGATCGAAATGGCTTTCAATGGCTAGAGTTTGGAGTATGCACTCGAGGGCAGCTCAACCTATATTTCTTGGAAGGACAGGATAGAGGCACTACTCGAAGACGATGGCCTGAAGGAATTCATTGACAATGATGTTCCTAAGCCGGCTGTGACATATGCTACAAATATTGATGCATGGCAAAAGAAAGTGGCAAAGGCGAGGAGGATCCTGTTGGAGGGAGTACGAGACCACATTGTCTCAAGCATCCATGGGAAAGCCACACCACATGCAATGTGTAAGGCTTTGACAGATCTATTCCAAAGAAACAATGACCATAGGAAATTGGTGCTCAAAGATAAACTCAGGAAGATCAAGATGGAGAAGGGCAACTCCATGCCAAAATACCTAACGAAGTTTGTCCAATGTCAGGATGAACTGGGGAGCATTGTTATAAATGTCGTTGATGATGATTTGGTGAGCTTTTCTCTCCTAGGAATTCCCAAGAGTTGGCACAGTTATCAAGAATCTGTCAATGGAAGGGAAAAATTTCCAAATTGGGAACAACTGTGGTCGGATTTGGTGCAGGAGGAGTTCAGACGGAACACCAGAGATGGATCTTCATCTAAGAAGTGAATATGAAGAATATTGTGCTTTGGATGCCAAGGAAAATAAGGGGAAGGGGAAGAAATTCCATTCCAAATCCGAGTCCAAGAATGGAAAGAAGCAGGACATGTCCAAGGTGAATTGTTTTCACTGTCACGAGCATGGGCATTTTTCTACTAACTGTCCAAAAAAGAAGAAGAACAAGAAGGCTGGAGGATATGCAGCTGGTGAGGCTTTGGCCTCACAATTTGAGCTTGACTTCTCATTGATCGCATGCATGGTGTCAAGTGCATTGGGATCTGTGTGTTATTTGGATAGTGGCGCTTCCTTTCACATGACGGGAGACAAGGAACTTTTTAGTGACTTGGAGGAGAAGGATCTCCAGATGCATATTGAAATGGGTGACGATGGGTGGTACAGTGCTACCGGGATAGGTACCATTACCTTCTAAAGACATTTAGGTAAACCCTTTCAATTAAAAGATGTAATGCATGTACCAATTTTGAAGAAAATTTTAGTCTCAATCGCAATGTTGGAGGATAGATGCTATGAAGTTGTTTTTAGTGAAGGAAAATCTTTCCTGCGAAATAAAACAACAGGACAAGCCAAGAGGATAGGGATTTCAGTTAATAATATCTACAAGCTGGAGGTAGATGGTTTCACAGCAATGATGGGCAAGGAAGATCAAGTGGTGAGCCGGGATGAGAGTGAATTATGGCACAGGAGATTGGGCCATCTTCACCATGGAGCCTTGAAAGTCATGCAACAGATTTCTACTGGTCTTCCCAGGGGTACACTTGCGCAATCAGACACATGCAAGGGATTTACTATGGGGAATATGTAAAAGCCACCTTTCATGAGAAGGAAAACCGAGCTTCGGGGATCCTTGAGATAGTTCACACAGACGTGTGTGGCCGATTCTCTATTGCTTTGACAGCAAAACATAAGTACTATGTAATATTTGTAGATGAACTTTCTCGTAAGTGCTAGATCTTCTTCATGCAGAAGAAAGATCAACCATTCTCTAAGTTTATTGAGTTTAAGGCACTAGTGGAGAAAGAGTCGAGGAAGCAAGTGAAGGCTCTTAGGAGCGATAATGGTGGAGAAGACATCTCTAACGAATTCAAGAACTTCTGTAGAAAAGAAGGAATTCGAAGAGAGCTGATAGTGCCTCATAACCCACAACAGAATGGGGTCGTGGAAAGAAAGAACAAAATGATTGTGGGTGCAGCAAGAGCGATGTTGCATGATCAAGGCCTACCGATTCATCTGTGGGCAGAAGCATGCAACACTACGGTATTTGTGCAAAACCGTTGTCCTCATAGGATACTTGGCATGAGTAAACCTGAAGAGGCTTTCACTGATAAGAAACCTGATGTTTCACACTTTAAGATTTTTGGCTCATCTTTTTATGTGCATGTGACCAAAGACACCAGGAAGAAGCTGGAACCGATAGTTGAGATTGGAATTTTTGTAGGGTACACTGAAACGCCCCATAATTATTGAGTGTATTTTCCAAACAATAGAATGATTGTTGTGCGACGAGATATAAAATTTGATGAGGAGAAAGCCATGCTTTTGTCCCTTGAGAGGGAGTTGGACTTGCATCCAGAGAAGGAACTGTTGGTTCCCAAGGATGAGCCTCAAGATGTGGATCTGCCACATGTGGAGGATCATGGAGTGGAGGAAAACATTCATGTAGAGCCATCCATCATAAATGGCAGAAGGCACACCATGGAATCTGATAGATTGAGACCTGATGCTGCAGAGAATGTAGGAGCCCCTACTTCACAACGCAGATAGAGACAGTCTCCTTACTGATTTACTGGATACATGGCTCTTATGAGCAAATGTATTGTGACTGAACCATCTTCCTTTCAGGAAGCAGTGCAACAACCAAATTGGGTTGATGCAATGGTGGAGGAGTATGACTCCATTGCCAAAAACAGTGCATGGAAAATTTTCCCAAGACCAGTAGACAAATCAGTGGTTGGATCGAGATGGATCTACAAGGTAAAGCAAGTTGTTGATGGGATTGTGCAGAAATACAAGGCCATATTTGTCGCCCAGGGATTCTCACAGATCGAGGGGATAGATTATGATGAGACTTTTTCACCTGTTACAAGGTACTCTTCCATAAGATCCATCCTTGCACTCTCAGTGTAGATGGGCTGGCGCATTCATCAGATGGATGTGAAAATTGTGTTTCTCAATGGGATCATTGAGGAAGAGGTGTACATAGAGCAACCTTAAGGTTTCAAGATCTTCAGCAGTGAATCACATGTGTGCTAACTCAAGAGAGAACTATATGGGCTAAAGCAAGCACCTCGTGCTTGGTACACTCAGATAGACAGCTATTTCACCGGACTAGGCTTCACCAAAAGTGAAGCAGATGAAAACCTGTACTAGATTGTGGTTGAGGGTAAGCTATTGATCATTCTTATTTATGTTGATGATCTAATTTTGACTGGTGATGAGCAGCTGATACACTCATGCAAGGAGGATCTTGCAAGGGAGTTCGAAATGAAGGACATGGGACTCCTTCATTATTTCCTTGGATTGTAAATATGGCAGCGGGATGGTGAACTTTTTGTGTCTCAAGGAAAGTATGCAAAGGAGATACTGGGTAAGTTTCACATGGAGAGTTGCAAACCCATGGATACTCCTCTTCCATGAAATTGGAGGAAAGAGGATGCTACTTCTGGAGAGGTAGTGGATGCTACTGTCCACAGGCAGTTAGTTGGTTTGCTGATGTATCTAGTGAACACCAGACCAGAAAGTTGCTACGCAGTTAACCAGTTGAGTCAAGCTATGGTTAAGCCTATCAAGATCTTTTTGAACATGAGGTAGCATGTCTCGATATACCATAGGGGCACATCAGAGTATGGTCTATGGTACAGATGGACAGAGGGAGTGAAGCTTCAAGGCTTCACGGATGCAGATTGGGCAGGAAGTCCATTGGATAGAAAAATCACATCAGGAGGGATCTTCAACATAGGATCGACAATAGTTTCCTGGTACAGTAGGAAACAATAATCTATGGCACTTATTTCAGCGAAAGCAGAATACATGGCAGCATGTCAAGCTGCATGTGAGGCTATCTGGATGAGAAAGATCTTAGTTGGTTTGTTTGGTTCTCAGATGGATCCGATAATGATACATTGTAATAATCAAATTTGCATTAAACTCTTGATTAATCATGTGTTTCATGATAGGTCCAAGCATATAGATATTCGGTACCATCATCTCAGATATTTTGTGTAGAGAAGAAAAAATTTGCTTCAGTACATTCCCACGGAAGATTAGGATGCAGATATTCTGACAAGGCGCTCACCAGGAGAAAATTTGAATACCATAGAGACAATATCAGGGTGAAGGATAATCCCTTTCTTGTTGAGAGGGAGTGTTGAGATTCAACAAGAAAATTTCAGCACCCATGCCTAGTTGCATTAAGCACCTAAACTAGGGTGGGGCCCACAGTGCTATTTTTAGGTGCATGTATATTTTTAGTTATTCCTTAATTAGAATGGACAATAAAATGTAATCTATTCTCGATGATAACTTGTAATGGTTAACTGAGTGTGATAAACTAAGTTAGCTAGTGGATTTCGAGTTAGAGGTAGTTGGTGAGGCATGTAGAGTAATTCTAGTTGTAACAGAGTTCGAAGTGCAGTGCTGCATTAGTTAATGCATGTTGTAAATCAGTTTAACTCAGTTGAGTTAAAGTCAGTTGTGATGGTTGTAACTGAAGATACACTAGTGAGAGATCAAATGAGTTAAATATTAATTAATTCACATGCAATGATCTCACATGCAACTGATGTTTTACTATTATTAGCTGCATGCATGTCAGATCCACTGGAGACCCAGTTGAGATCTAGGTGAAAGGGAAGTTGACTATCAGTTGTAGGATTATTGGGTTGCATCCATGCAACTAAACACTCATTCGAGTTCCCATGATACTTGCGCAGTCAAGGAAGGCAATAATTCCTATATTTTAGGGATTTCATTCATCAGGGATTGCGCAAGCAAGGCAGGTTGTCTGGAGGTAGTAAATTGGCTAAGTATTGGTCAGTTTTTGTATGACAGTGCGAGACAATTAGCTAAGTACTGGAGGGCTCTTGTGAGAAGATTTTTGTATGCAATTTTTTCATGATCCATGCTGTGAATATACAATAGAATATCGTGGGGTTTTGAGCAGCAAGCTTTCCCCGGGAAATTATCTGTGTTGTGTGTGATTTGATTCTTCTTTACTTCATGTGATTAGCGATTGTGTTTTTAATTCCGCAAAAGATTTGTAGAAGTGATTCAGTATTTAACTTTAGTACATTTTTAGATTGGGAGAATCCAAGATATACATGCTTGTTGTATAATTTCTACATCTGAGAGGCAATGGTGTCCAAATTTATGCCTCCCAACATTGTGTTATGATCTAGTGGAGAGATAGAGCTTGTTAGTCAAGGACTTGCCATTTTGACAATGTTGGCTATGATGATGCAAATCATCATTGATGCTTATCAATCCAAATCATTTTTTATAAAAGTTCTAAACTTGAGATTATCCTAATAAGTCATTATGAATACTTCCCAAGTTAGGAGGGAGTGTTGAAATTGTAACTAGGTTCGGTCTTCATAAGTATTTTATTTATATTAATATGTATTTCTTGTAAAAACAAAAATGAAAATTCTTAGCCTTATTTTTATTATCAAGCATGTTTTATTTTCGTCAAAATAAAATTCAAAAGGGCATGTTCTTCATGACCCTATAAAAAGAAAGAAAAATTTGAATTTTGTAAGCATCATTTATTCCACCATGTTTCCAAGTTGGCCCTCTTAGAGTTCATGTCAGCCTACCCAAAGGATGTGACCCTTCACATGTGGAAACAACTATAAATTGGCACCTATTCTCCACCTTTTGGCAAGTAATTTGGCATTGATCTATTGATCCAAGTGGCTCCAAAAAGGCTCAAAAATCAAAGGTAGCTTTAGAAAATCTCAAAAATAAAATTCCTTGGATTGTAATGAAAATATTATCAGATTGAAGAGCTCTTCAGAAATATTTCCAACATTACAAACAACACCTCAATCCGAGTTTGTATGCAAAAGTTATGGCCAATCAAATTTTTGGTCAACTAGGCCCCCTGGCTAAATTTAGTAGAGCGGCAACTAAATTTGGAGGCTTGAAAAATCTGGAGGTCCGCTAAATTTTGCGGCCACTAACAAGGAGAAAAATTGACACTTAATGGTGACGGTTTCTGATGGTCAAAAAGGGCGAAATTGTCGCCTACTTAATTTTGTTGGTTACCCCAAAAATTCGGTTGATTGGTTTTGACCAATTTGTTTTAATAAAAAAAGAAAAATATTAAAAAAAATTAGGTGGTTGGCCACCACCCCCGCCACCCCACTCCACCATTACATTGGCCGCATTAATATGTATGGGTCAATGTCCCCATGACCACTTGGTCGTATCATTTAAATTTGGGGGTCAGCAGGGTTCGAACCCGCCCCGCCAGGATGGTTGGCCTGCCCAATGGGTGGCACCATACCACATAAAAAACTTAATGCCAAAAATGAATAATGAACCGAAAGTCTTTCGAGAAGGTTGAACTTGGGTCCTTTGTCTGTCCAGTGGACTGCCAACGAACGTGCCCAAGTGAGGCCTTTGAAATTAATGTTGATATATATATATATAACACAATTTTACCATTCGACAGGGTAGCAAAGAAAAAACCATGAGTAACAAAGTCGGGTGGAACTGCGCCTAGGTGGGAATAAATTTCAAGAGCATATTTAGAGAATGTTCCACAGAATATTCCTTATGTAGAACCAATGAGGAATCTTGGAGATTCCCTTGGAGCCAATTTTTGAAAGTGTCAGAATCATGCCAAGTTTATACTCAAATTAATCAGAATTTCACTAGGAATCTGATGGCATGATCAGTTTTTTTATCTAAGCAACATATATTCCAAAGACATATTGTTGAGGCAGAACCATGAAGGTGGAATTGTGACACAGGAATCTACATGGAATCTGAAAGATTCCCTAGAGGCCCGAAAATGACAGTTTCATAACTAGGCCGACTTTATACTCATTTTACTTAGTTTTTTGCAAGAAATGTGATGGTATGGTCAATTTCTTCATCTTAGTAGCTGAATTTCAGTCAATCCACAAAAAAATCTTTGAGGAATCTTTGAGATTCCCGTGGAACCCAAATTTGACCGAGTTAGAAGGGGGTCAAGTTTACAGTCATATTTCACATTTTTTCACCAGGAATTCAACCGTGTAATCTGTTTCTTCAGAAGAGGTGTGCATTTTCAGACCGTCCCTGGAAGTGGAGTTATAAGATGAATTATTTCCATGTGTTCATTTAAATTTTGCTAAGATAATGATTTGATGTTGAGATCCTTGTTTGCCATTTTTTTGGAGGATCCTTGTATGCCACTTCATGTGAGAGTTTGATATTTTGTCATGCTAAAGGAGAGATTTTATGAGTGAGAATTCTCATAGAAGAGTGTCTCATGGAGAGACATGCCACTCTAGTTAAGGGATTTCTTCCTTATATTGACAAAGAATACATCATGTATTCATCATCATCTTGCAACAATTAATAAAGAGACCTCCCCACTCTTGACATCGGTCCCAAAGACGTAAACCACACTTGTGCGTGTTCATTGATTTGATGGATTTCTTTATGTTTCCTCTCCTTTAAAGTATGTACATGTGTTTTTTCATACTCTTTGACATGCGATTATGTTATCACAAAAGTAAAATATCTTGGTTAATTCCGATAGTTGAGAGAATCTGCATCATCTATGGTGAAGAATTCAGAGGCCTGATGCAGAATAAAAAGTTTTATAAGGAAGGAAAGATCGAGCTTGTAGCATATAATCATGAGTTAAATATAACTGATATTTTTATGACAGAACAATTCAAGCTATAAGGCATACATATGCGTGTTCTGAGACATGCATACCCGAAGTTCTGAGGCACCTAAATATGAGATTCCTGAAGTACATGAAAGAGATTTTTGTGGCATATAATGCATTGTGCTTGCAAAGTCTCTATGGCATAATCTTTGTGGTTATTAGGCCAAAATCAAGGAAAGAATTCAGGCTTTTTTTTTGGACAAATATTTGGCATTGTATGGACAGTTTTGTGGTCTCTTTAGTGGACAAAATCATGGCGACTAGTGGACAGATCTATTGCAGACTTCATGTGAACTGTTGCTTGGTGGAGGCTTGACTTGGCACTTGGATCAATAGTTTATTTTGACTTGGATTTATCTTGTTGATGAAGAAGCTATAAAGAAATGATTGTCGGGTTTTCCCCCTTGTGGGGTTTTTCCATGGCTTTGAGCCTAATTTCTTGTCTCTTTTGTCCTTTTGTGCAATGTGTTTGTAATTTCTTTATGATTTGATGAATAAGTAAAAAATAA
Organism: Pinus albicaulis; assembly: GCA_034641835.2. Lineage (NCBI taxonomy): Eukaryota > Viridiplantae > Streptophyta > Pinopsida > Pinales > Pinaceae > Pinus > Pinus albicaulis. The sequence goes on from CM076584.1 coordinate 1,568,691,882, forward strand.
TTGGAAAATGCGTATATAAATAATCACAAGTAATTACCATGATAAGAAATTTTATCTTCAATCAGAATTTCAACAAGATACACTGCTTGGAATGACTTTGGAAATCCGAGAATTTTTTGAGTTTATAAATTGTATTTCATTGAAATATTTTCACAAACAATTTGTATGCGATGTGTTTTGTATGACTTTTTAGGTTTTTCCATCAAATAAACATGTATAGTAAACATAAATTCCAGCTAAAACTTCGATATGAATAATATTATATTCATATGTAATCAACACTTTTTAACAACATATACTCACTTTGCTATAAAATTAAAGATACACATACCACTCATACTTTACACTCCGACCAACAAATGAGGTACAACTTGAGAAATAACAGTGAGAAAATGAGTGAGATATGATTGCATATAGAGGTCACCTTAAAGAATACAATATCAACAATTACAAGCACTGTCCAATAGATATTTCATGTTTATGTTTCACCTCCTAACACTTGAATATACTCAAAAAATTGATGCACGGTTATAACAGTCCATTATCTAGCATAATTTAGCCCAAAAATGACAAAATTGTGGTTTTGATGGCACTCTAACTCTTGCGCAGTTATCCCTTCAACACATAATGATAGTAATAATTTGTATAGTCAATAAGATAGGGATTTCAACCTTGGAACATTCAATAAACTCATGTTCTTGTGCTACAGTGAATACTCCAGTGGTAGAGAAAATACAACCAGAAAATGAAAGGACACTCCACTGCTCCAAATCACAGTTACATGCAGCCCTAGGAAGAAAGAGATCCATTCTTCTATGAATGGTCATCTCGTCATTTCCACAATAAATAAATTCATCCCTCAGTCAACCAAAATTGACTTGGGTATCAAAAGTGAAACTCGACATCCCTTTTAGCAGAAAGAATCGTTCTTGGTGAGCCCACGGATGACCACTTTGACCTAGCAATATTTTTGATCAAGCATATACCATCTTCAATATACAAACCACTCTCAATTGTAGAAAATACCTCCACCTTTTACAAGAAATATAAAGAAAAAAAAACTCAAGAAAAAAAATCAATTGATAAAACCTCTTTAGCTCAATATCTCTTGCAAGTATTTTCTTCATAAAAGCACAATGTTGAAATCTATGTTAGAAACAATGGAAACTGGGACACTTATAAGAGGGGAGATGAATCAGTAGTGTGGCCAAATTATAAAATTTCCCAAAATTGTATTTTTCAATCACTTTAGAAATTATTCATGGATCAGCAACACAACTCAATCATATAAAACATAACATCATAAATATGAAGCACATGAGCAGCATATACATAAGACACCAATCTTATTTTATTACAAGCTTCAACTTTATTATATCATTTCCCCACAAGATACTACTTGTAGTTTTATCAACTGCTACTAAAAGGATATTCTATCCTTGCTCATTTATCAGCCTTCACTTAAAGGGACTACTTCCCCTTCGCATTTATCAACCTATGCTGAAAGGGGCTCCTGCCCCTACTTGTGTATGAACTACTATTAAAAGGGACTCTTGCCCTTGCTCGTTTATCAACTACTATTGAAAGGAGCTACAACCCCTGATCTGCAAGCTACCACTTGCTGACCCTCTTAATTCATCTTTCATCCATTTTTAAAATAGAACCAATAGACCTCTTATCTCATAAACAAATAAATTTTCTCACTGCAAGTGTTCACTAAAACCACCTTACAAACACATTCGACAATCTCTAATCACTGATAAAATTACCCTAAAAATCACCTTGTCCTCAGGATGAACCACATTAGATGGTTCGAAACGTCAACCAAATCCTAATGATGTGATTAATCTGAAAGACATTTATCTACATTATGAATCACAAAAGTCTTAGATCTAACAATTTCTCATTACTCAACACACCAAACTATACCAGCAATATCAATCCTTCCATCAATCACCAATGCATTCTTTGCATTTCTAAAACACCTTTCAGATACCAAATCTGATCACTAATTCACCCTTGATGCATACCAATACTATGCATCATTTGCACCAACAAAAACCTTCTTGGTTACTCGAATTCTGTTTTCTTTGGTTATCTTGCTCTTTTACTTTGCATGGATTCCTTATTTTTTCCTTTGTCTTGTTCAGTTGAGTCTTTTGAATCTTCTCTTCAAGTTATCATTCATTGTTCATATGTTTCTGCTTGAAAAACTAAGCTTAACTGCTCAAATTTTCTATTATGGAATTTTATGCTTTAATTTTCTTGCTCTTGAATGCTTGCATGAAGCCTTTAATTTTTCTTTGTCCCCCTCAAAAAAATACTCTATGGACTTCCTCTCTAATTCATATTTTACTCCTCATTTGTTACTTCATGAAATTTTGAGTTAAATTGATGTTTTCCTCAATTCTTGTGAGTTATAGGTTTTAGTTGAAGTTCTTCTATTTTTAGCAAGCTCCAAACATAGTGTTTCTGCTAAAAATACCCCTTTAATTTTTCCATGTTGCCAAATACACTGTTGCCAATATATTCATGCCAATTTTAGAGCTTTTGGTTCTCTCTTGTTATGTTTGGCCTAACTTCCAAAGTTTAAGGTGTTGACTCATTCATCCCAAAACCCAAAGTCTTTTATTAAAATGTTGCCAAATATAGTTGCCAACCCATTCATCCACGACCTTTTACCATGGCCCAAACACTTTGTTTTATTCATCAAAATCAAGGTTGTAGATATGCCATTCTTAAGTTGTTGACTCATCATGCCAAACAAAAACATGACCACACCACTTTATTAAAAAGTGTTGCAATACGTAACACTACGCTAGCTCTTCCCCGGATGCGGGTGGAGAGGCGAAAGTTTAAGATGATGGGATGGGGGTGGAGTAAGTTTGAGCGCCACCTACCACCCCGCGAGCTGGAGGACGATGGTTATTTAATTTTGGCTGTGTGTGGTGTTATGGCATTTATGCCTGGAACTGGTAACAATCCTCTGTCCGACTTTTGAAATGATTCGCAGCATTGTAAGATGATCCGGCCCTCTGGTAAATTAATTGCAGGTCATCGGCTCTGGATTCTTCGATACTCTGGAGATATTATGGATAATTTCATTGATATGGCGGATGTTCCCATGCTTATCGCTCAGAACTGTTCTCCGGACGCAGGTATTTCTTTCAAGCGAACGTCAACTGGTTTGAGAAGCAGTTTGAACTACTGTCTTGACCTCGGCAACAACTTTCACCTCTCTCTCGCAGGAAATTTCATGCACGCATCCTTCTTATTGCTTCCTAACAAGTTGGTCTCCGCCCCTGAGCAGGTTTTTTCTCCTCTTCCTAATATCCCCATAGAGTCTTCTATCATGCCGCGCCTCCGGCATCGAATGCGATGCCGCAGAGGCTCCTCACGTGGCCGATTGCGTCGTCCTTCGCTCACTCCTAGCACCACCTCGTCTTCTTCTTCTTATGATGATAGTCATTCCAGTGCTCCTCGTGGACGTAGGCTTCGCTCTGGGTGTTGTCGTGGCACCCCCGTTCCCTCTCCTCCCCCTACTCAGACTCACACGGTGTGTTTCTCCTTCCTCAGTTCTCTTAACCGTCCTCTTATCACTGCCTCCATCACGATTGCCTTTCTGGAAGAACCTCAAAATGTGGATCCCATTTCTGGTCTTGTCTCATCCTCTGACTTGTAGGCAGGGTCGATGCACAATGTTAATTTGAATTTTCAGGGATTGGGAAGCTCTGCCCAGCAGGGGCAGACGAAGGATATCTCTATGCCTGAAGGTCAAGCGAGCGGGATGCAGATAGCCGACGATCAAGCGAGCGTGATGTCGAATGCTGGTGGTCAAGCGAGCGAGGGGCAGACTGATGGTGGTCTCATGTGCCCGAAGCGAAACACTGTTGATCTCGTTAGCGGAGGGATGGTTCCTCCTTCGACTGGGAAATTTACCCATTCAGTTGAGGACCTGTATGATGCAGATGGAAACCCTGATGAATTTTGGTGCAGGGTCGTCCAAGAAGATCCAGATGAGTAGTTCCACCCTCTCCTACTGCTTTTTGTGCTTTGGCTCGGCCCTCTCTTCTGGGTCTGTTCTTGTCTGTCTCAATGTTTTTGTTATCAGCTTGTTATATTGTTATCTCGCCTACCTTACAGCTTGTTATCAGCTATGGGATCCAAAAACTGATGTTTATATTTCCCCTGCGAGGGATTTTTTTGTGAATTTTGTTTTGGCACTGGTTTCCCTACTTCAGGGCAGTGCTCCTCAGGATTTTATGTTCAAATTCCACTGCATAGGGCAATGTTCAGGCTCTGGCTTGCTGTAAATATTTTTAATTTGTTAATAGAATTGTTTTACTTAGAAAAAAAAAACACTACGCTAGCTCTTGGTCCTTTTACAACTACTAACTCGTTCAAGTTGAAGGCATTAATACTTTGTCACAGTGCACGTGGCCCCTTATATTTATTATAACCCAAAGCCCCAAGGTCGATTAACACACAAAATTGCCACAAAAACGTGCCTTGGTCGTGCTCTCTATTACATGATGGAACGTCATTTGTCGAAAAAACTTCTGTCTCTCGGCTCTTTCATCCCAACCGTTTCTCCTTATGCGCCTTAACATTGCTTACAAGTTGAGATGTTTTGTGAGATCCTCCAACAATATTTCAATTGGTTATCACTCAGTCGTACCGCCACCGTCATCCTAACGACTATATCCTAATGTTTCCTTAACTATGCCTTTAAAATTATCCAAGATCTTATTAACTATATGAGTTATCTTGTGGTGTTGTCTTGCTCACTTCTCTTTGGTTGACGCTTCCCTTTATTAGTGTCAACGTGTCCCAGTGCTCTCCTCTTAGTACATTTTTCCTGTGGCCCTTTATAAACCGTTGGGATCTTGCTTACGAGATGAGTTGTCCTAGTGGGGTCCACCCAGGGCCTTTGCACCCAATCATTGCACACCTAGGCTCACTTGTCACTAACACCATCCATGTTAGCCCAAAGCCCAGTCAACCCATTGGTTCCTCTGTGCAAACATTTTGGGGTTGAGAGACCAAGATGATGTCATGCTTACATCACTCGTGCCATGTGTCACTTTGTGAGTGATCCACATGTCACTCATAAATGGCCTATCCGACTACCAAAAAAGTCCAAAAACACCTAACACGTGTTATGCTTTGGTTGGGCCATGTCACTATTGATTTCATCATCCACCTATGCATCTACATCATCCCTGCGATCCAATCATATTATGCCACCTGTCTGTTATCAGAGGAGAGAGAAAGCTCTCAAGGCCTTTGTTTTTTGACTGATTTCCTTGTTAAATTATTTTATTAAAAATCGTTGGGTTCAATATTTCTTTACCTCTTCTCGCACCACATGTTAGGGCCCTATATTTCTAGTGACGTCCCGTATTTTTGTTAGGGTAGCCCCCTTATTATTATTTTGTATCCATTTAGTCCCCATATTGTTATATCCCACTATTTTTATTGTTGTGACCTTACATTATTATTGTTAGGTCGACTAGGATTATATTGTGACCCCATAGACTCCTATATATAGAAGGAGGTTTTTTTATTTGTGTCATCCAAGAATTGTTCATTTATGTAATGTAAAATAGGTTTCCCCCTTGAAGTGGATGATTTTAAGTCGTTGATCTCTCTTTTCTTCTATTTTTTGAGTTGGTTTCATAACATTTGGTATTAGAGCTTTGGATTCTAGGGTTTTGTTGCTTCAAACAGGTCATCATGGAATTTTCGCTATAACGTTTTTTTACAAAGGTTCAGATGCTAAAAAAAAAACCCATTTGTGAAGAAATATTTAGGAACTTTGTGTACAAATTTCATATCTTGGTTCACAATATTTTCGGATATATGATCTATGGAAGTTAGGGTTTTTGTAGCCTCCCGAATTTCATCTCAAAGAGGTGACCTTGGGAAAATCGTCATAACTCTCTCTCTGAGCATCAGATTGGAATTATGTAAGAAGTGGATGCAATTACATGGAATTTAGTTTCATGTGTATCGATTTCGGAGCCGAAGGAGGAAACAATGACACGTGGCACGCCATATAAGTTTGCTCTACTAAACTAGTCCATAATTAGGTCATTGTGGGAGATTGGGCATAGCTTTGTCTTGAAGAATCAAAATTAGGTCAGACCTATGGAATTGTAAATAATATTCAGAGGGCTAATAAAGGACCAAAGATATAATCTTGGGGATTTGAAATCATAGAGATACAAAAGATTCAATATTGATCTACTCAAAAGTAAGAAAAAGGTGTGTATTTTTTTTAAATTGCATAAGTCTTGTTTGAAAAATTACTTTGAATGGATTTCAAGGGCATATTTAAGCATAGATATTAGTATTGGATTCTAAAATGGCCCCTAAAAATAATTCGACAACCATTAAGCCTTCAGAATTCTCTACTATGACTCATGAAGAGGAAGAAGCGCAACATGATATATCAAAATTACAGGAACAAGTACAACAAATTTTTCTCTCGCAAAGAGTAACAAAAATGAAATGGAAGCTAAGATGGATGGTTTGAATAAAGGCATGGAAGCTAAGATGGATAGTTTCAAGAAAGGCATGGAAGCTAAGATGGATGGTTTGAAGAATGGCATGGAATCTAAGATGGATGGCATGGAAGCTAAGATTGATGGCATCGAAGGTAGCATGCAAGCTAAGATGGATGGCATAGAAGGCAACATGGAAGCTAATATTGATGGCGTGGAAGCTAAGATGGATGGTTTGAAGAAAGGAGTCTAAGCTAATATGGATGGTTTGAATAATGGCATGAAATCATCCTAATGGCGAAAAAGTAGTAAAGGAAGCTCATGATGAGAAAAAAAGAAATGTTAATCAAGATTTCATAAACTCTAATGTTGTATTTAATACCCACCATATTCCAAATATAGATATGAGGAAGTTTAAAGGCATGGATATGATAACTTGGATACTACAAATGGAGCAATACTTTGAGCTCCATAATATGTAGAACACACAGAAGGTACACATTGCAACTTATATTTAGAACAAAATCATTTTTTATGGTGTCGGTGGCTTTGTTCTCGTAAACCACTAGTCACTTGGTCAATTTTTACGGAGGAAATGATAGCACATTATGAGGATACAAAGAGAAACACCTTATTTACCCAATTGATAAATCTCAAACAAAAGGGTTCAATGATGGAGCACATTGAGGACTTCCAAAAATTGAATATAAGGGTAAATAATATTTCAGAGGAACATAGGATTGATGTCTTCATAGAGTCTGTAAAGGATAACATCTAACATGAGGTTCGCCTTTAGGAACTTGATACATTGGAGAAGGCATTTAGGTTGGCAAGAAAAATTGAAAGGAAAATTATGGCGACAAGGAAACATACCACTCAAAACTATAAAGATGGAAGTGTTGCTACTCCTAGACTTCCACAACCTACAAGGTTGACACCACAACAATTGGAATAAAAAAGAGAAAAAGAGATTTTCTATAGTTGTGGTGAGAAGAAATTATTTTACATAGATTATGAAGAGGAGGAAGAAAAGGAACAAGAAACTTCAAAAGAAGAGGATATACACCAGGAACCAACCCTAGAGGAAGAAGAAATGAATCCTACCATATCTTGTAATGCATTGGCAGGAATTAACACTCCTCAAACTCTCAATATAGAAGGACATATCAAACATGAAAATGTAGTAGTGCTTATTGATTCGGGTAGTACCCATAATATTATTCATTGTAAGGTAGCCAAGGAATTGAATTGCTTCCTATATCTAGCGCCAAAGTGTCAAGTGATGGTGGAAAATGGAGGAACTATAAATTTCTATAGAAAGTGTCATAATATCAAGCTAACCATGGGGGAATATGTATTGAATATTCCAATGCTTTTCATTCCAATGGGTGGTGTTGATCTTGTACTAGGAGTACAATGGTTATAATATTTAGGGATAGTAGCTTTTAATTTTCAAGAACTTTTCTTGAAATTTTTTTCGGAAGGAAAGGAAGTTGAATTACGAGATATCACAGGGAAGTAAGGAAAGATAATAAGTTCTAATGTCATGAAAAAGCTTCTGAATAAAGAACAATGAGATGTCATTGCACAATTATGCTCACTAGAAGTTTCAACATCAAAATCATCTATTTCTCGAGATCTCCAAAAAATCTTGGACAATCATTCAAGGCGTTTGAAATTCCCAAATGACTCCCACCTATTCGTTATCATGATCATGCTATTCACTTGATTCCAGGAAGTGTTCCTCCAAACATCAGGCCTTACAGATATCCTTATGTCCAAAAGAGAGAAAACGAATGTATGATTGCAGAAATGCCAGAGGCTCGTATAATTCAACCTAGTCAATTTTTTTTTTTTGCTAAAGTAGTATTGGTGCATAAGAAGGATGGATCATGGCGCATGTGTCCAGATTATAGGGAGCTCAATAAGCTCACTATTAAAGATAAATTTCCCATTCTTGTGATTGATGAATTATTGGATGAATTACATGGAGAAATTTATTTCACCAATTTGGACCTTTGTTCAGGATATCATCAAATTAGAATGAAGACTGAAGACATTCCGAAAACATCATTTCGAACTCATGAGGGTCTTTATGAATTTTTGGTAATGCCTTTTGGCCCTACCAATGCACCTTCTACATTTCAAGGGTCGGTGAATTCCATTTTCAAACCCTTCCTTAGAAAAAAAAATTTAGTATTTTTTGATGATATACTAATCTACAGCGGGTCTTGGAAGGATCATGTTCAACATGTTGACAGGGTGCTCAAACTATTGAAGGAGAAACAATTATATGCAAAAACCTCAATTTTTTCTTTGGGGTACAAGAGGTGGAATATATGGGTCATATTGTATCTCAGGAGGGTGTTAAGGTAGACCTTAACAAAATTAAATCCATTAAGGAATGGAAAGTCCCCACAACCATAAAGTAGTTGCAAGGATTTCTCAGGTTAATAGGGTATTATCACAAGTTTGTTAAGAATTATGGGAGAATAACAACACCTCTAACAACATTATTGAAGAAAGATGCATTTTCATGGACTCCTTAAGCAACTAAGACCTTTAAACATATTAAAGAGGAAATGTGCCAAGCACCGATCTTAGCTACAACAGAATTCACAAAAAAATTTATTGTGGAATGTGATGCCTCGGGAAATGGAATTGGTGTTGTTTTAATGCAAGAAGGAAGACCCGTTTATTTTGAAAGTCATCCAATCAAAGGAAATTATTTACTATTTATGAGAAGGAAATTTTGGTAATACTACATGCACTAAAGAAATGGAAACCTTACCTAATGGGAAGACACTTCAAGGTAAAAACTTATCATGATAGCCTTAAATACTTTTTGGAACTGTAATGTTCCTAATTAGCCCCAGCTAATAGGAACATTTCATTTTGTCTTAATCTTATGTATTGATGAATAAAATGGAAAGGAGGACATGAAAAACTGCTAAAACTTAAAAATAAATTAGTGCCCAGTGTGAACAGAGGCAAATCAGGGCTTTCTTAATCAAAGCCACTTGTGTGTGAACAGGAATTGAACCACTTTGAAGACCCAACACAGTTCTAGAAGAAGGATCCAATGTGAAAGGGGGTTAACTCAATTGAGGTGGTTTAGGGTTTGTGCACACCTTCAAGTTATATAAGGAAGGAGAAGGCTCTTGTTAAGGTTGTTGATCATATTTGTAATTTCGAGTTTTCTTGAGCAACTCCTTTCTCTGCATTGTTTAGCAAGAGAAAGAGAGGATATCCTATTTAGGAATCCTCCCTCCTTCCTTGAGAAGCTCTTGGAAGGCATTGTACTACATGTACCACTATCCAGCATTGTTGGCCAAGCTCTACCTCTATTATCAATGCTGATCCTTCTGAGGGTTTTGCAGTTGCTGTGAGTTGCAGCAAGTGGTGAACTAGATCTGCAAGATCTAGTTGTTTTGGAGGAGATTTCTCTCAGGGAGGGTGTCTTGTGACCACCCGGAAGAGGATATTACTCCCATTTTACTTTCAGATCTATATATTTCAATTATTTTCATATTCTTCTCAAGCTACAACGTTTCCCCTTTGGGTACTGCGTTATTTCATGTGCTGCTGCTAGTATTATTTGATTTTTTCTTTCTAATAGATCTCAGATGATTGAGGCTTGCCTCTCATATTGAAGATTCATCTTGTAGCTTGCTGAAATCTATTGTTAGGATCTAATATACTGTAATAAAACTCTTCTTCAGCAATTTCTGGAATTTTTTTGCAATTCTATGTATTAAAAGTCAGATCTACACTTTCTAGTGCATTATTTTGTTAAAACCCCAAAGGGGACTTGTAAAAGAGGCTGAGTAGTTTCCAGATCTGATATGGATCTGATTTTACAACCATATATCTGATTTAGATCTAATTTTTAATGTTTAACTACTGAAGCACTCATAGAGAAACGTTTTTCCTTCATTTCTGCAATTTTACATATGCCGGAGTTGCCTTTCTTGAGGAATTTCTGCTATATTGTTCATGAGATTTGTTGTAGATTGAAGGGAGGATCATTTATATTTCTTATCTGATGTATATTTCTGTACTTTAGACATTTTAAGCTGACCTCCTCTGATTATTTGGCAAAACTACGCAATTCTGGTTGCTGGGTTTTCTTGTTGCAGCAACTCTTCTCTTTGGCTGATTTTTAGCTAGTCAGCTTCGTGGGAGATCTTTTTAAGGGCCTTAAACTCATTTTTTTTCCTAAAATTCAGCACACATGTCCCAAATATCCTAATATAGGGGAACCAAGCCCTGAACTACGTTATTTTTGCACCAAATTGCTTATACATCGTTCTCAATGTGCCTCTTGCCGATTTTCCTGAAGTAGAAATTTCCCGCTTCTTCCTTGTTTGGTTTTTGCTCATCTTTTGGATTATTTCTTAGATATGTAGATCTAAAGATATCAAGGGCTGAAAAATACATTAGGAGTGTGTTGTTTCCACCTTTGCTGTGTTATACCTATTTTCCACAAACAGAGTCTGAAACGGGCCAGGTAGCCTCTAGATCTCACCCTCTCTTTAGAGGTGACATATCCAGTAAAATCCCCTTCAGTCTATCTCTGGTTTAGAATTGCTGGTGTGTTTCCATAATTCTGTGAATACATAGTGGAATATCTTAAGATATTCCCTACTGAGCTTATTCTTCCCCATTTGGAACATTACAGTGGTATCAGAGCATGATCTCTGGCCCAGCTTGTGAGATCAAGCTATCGGAGAAGTGCTGAGAAGAAGTAGAAAGTAGAAATTAGAAAGTATGGAGAGGATGAGATTACTCTCATCTCTTTTTAGATCTAAGAAGAACCTCTCTAAAGAGGTTGTGCAAGAAGAAGAAAGAAGAAAGAAGAAGCAGTGAAGCTCCCAAGGAGTTTCAAGAAAGAGAAGATCTTCTAGTCAGATCTGCAAGATCTGTGCATGAGGAAAATCCAGAATCCTCATCCTATGGATATGTGCACTTAGCCATATCATCAGAGCCTCAGCATTTTTTTAGTGACTCCTTCATGAAGAGGGAAAGAGAAGGAGTGAGTTTATCGGATGCACTGCCAAGGGTCAGATCTCCTTTGGGTGAAGGGTCCTCTTCTCAAGAGGGAAGCTGCAATGAAACATTTATGAGGTTTCAAGAGAAAGAAGAAGACATGGGGATCCCTCCTTCAAGAGAAGACCAATCTCTAAGGTCTCCTATTGAGGATGAGGCATGTTCCATCTCTGAAGAAAAGTCTAGGGGTGACATTGCAAACATAACAAGAGGACCTCTAGTACTGCAGGAAGAAGAATAAGGAGAAACTGCTCCAAGGAGAGAAGCTCTTGCATTTTTGCAAGGAGTTCCTAAGAATCTCACACATAGATATTATGGCACAGTCCATGGGAAGCATGTGCCATACTTATCAGATGCTGAGATCTTGAAGATTGCAGAAGACGGAGGGAAGGGTAAGCTTCAAATGGTGAGAAACTTTTTCCCCTCTGTATTTCAGAAACATGTTGCACAAAGAAGGCTGAAAGATCAATGCAAGCAAAGCAAGGACATATCAGTCCCTAAATATTCTCATGATATATGCCTTGATGTCTCCCTACTTGAAGGAATTCCACCAAGGAGTTCCCATGATGAGCAGAAGAGAAAAGTGTTCCCTCAACCTTGTGCATCAATGTCATCTCTTCCCAAGGGGGAAACTATCACAGCGCTGGAGACTTTGGGTAAGATGCATGATTATAAGAATAAAATTTCATTTTATGGTTGCATTTATTCTCTCACTTCATATTTGCAGCCCATGACTCCCAAGAGGAGTGTTATACCATACAAGCTTCATGGCCAACTATGGGTCAAGATTGTTCTAAAAAATGGCAACTCCCTTGATGGGCTAAGGGAGATTTTACACCATGATGGGTGCTGTATTAAGGCACCAAATACAATTATCACTTTAAGCCATGGTGAGATGAAGGGAGCAGCAAGTAGGTGGCTTTTGAACCACTTACAACATTCAGATTTGATGCAGGAAAAGGACAACCTGCGCTGGGTTTTGCTGGGTGAGTTTAAACACTCCCCAAAATCTCTGATTTTCTTGTCACATGCCTTGTATCTCAAGAGGAGGATGCATAAGAAGAAGGAATGGGTGTTTGGTTTGACAAGAAAGAGGTATGGAGACCACATGATGAATCCCATGTCCATACATGCACTTTTTCCTACCATGTATGTGCATGTATTTCTGTTTAGAGTGCATTTTAAAATCATGTATGTACTTGGGCTTGGGAGAACTTGTAACCTTCTCAGGGGTTGGCATAAGGAGAGTTTTCCATATCATATTGATGCCCCATGCATGAGAGGAGGGATGGCATATTGGGTGAATGTGTTCAGGGTGAATGAAATCTCCCAAATTCATTGGTATGTCAAGGAGAGGATGGAACTTTATATGATTGCTGCATTGTGTATGATGTTTCCCTATGCAAAGGGTCATGTATTGATTTGGTATGATGAAGGGAAGTCTCTCACATGGGGGGGATTGGAGCATGATGTGTGTTTCTTGAATTCCATTCAACCAACAATCATTATCCTCTATCATTTCCAAGCTTTGAAGAAGCTTATTCTAGCAAACAAGTGGTGGGTTGGCCACTTATTTTTGAAGCAACATGGGAAGGGGAGCCTTCCAACATACACCTTGAGAAGCTATTGGTGGAAGGGCTTCAAAAGAGGGCTACATCAGCATTGTAAAAGAGGCATGGGCATTGTAGAGGTGGGTCAGCAACATGACTTTTTGGGAGAGTTGAATCAGCCCCCTCTTCCTTCTATGGAGGGAGGGAATATAACCATGAACCTCTCCCTTAATTAGAGAATAATTATTGGTGAAGGACATGATCATGTTATACATGTTTTTATTTCTGATTTCATGCATTCTTACACCATGTTTTTCAGGCCAAATATTCTAAGGAGAAATGATATATCATGTGAGCCTCTTGGCCAATTTTGGGCTCCAAAATTTTCTGATTTGAGCCACTCCCTTGAGAGGAAAAGGGGGATTTTTGCAAAAGAGAAAGGTGCTGCCCCAAAGCACCAAACATGCATCACACTTTCAACCATGATGATGTGGCATGGGCAGCAAGAATGAAGGATTGCATGTGCCTCATGAGAGGACCACTCTCCATGTATTTTATGTTTCATATTCTAGAGAAAGCATGAAGCAAACCATGTTTGTTTCATATGATTTACTATCTCCTTATGGGATGAGCTGTTTGTATCCCATGAGAACATTGGAGGTGCAAGACATGGATGGATTGGTGAGCACTTGGTCTATGGAGGGAGCTTATCTTATGTTGGTGTCACCGAGGAGGAAATTTTGCAACACTCACCTTGTAGTTGCTTGAGGGCAAGCAACAATTTTGGAGGGGAGGACTGTAATGTTCCTAATTAGCCCTAGCTAATAAGAACATTTCATTTTGTCTTAATCTTATGTGGTGATGAATAAAATGGAAAGGAGGACATGAAAAACTCCTAAAACTTAAAAATAAATCAGTGCCCAGTGTGAACAAAGGCAAATCAGGGCTTTCTTAATAAAAGCCACTTGTGTGTGAACAGGAATTGAACCACTTTGAAGACCCAGCGCAGTTCTAGAAGAAGGATCCAATGTGAAAGGGGGTTAACTCAATTGAGGTGGTTTAGGGTTTGTGCACACCTTCAAGTTATAAAAGGAAGGAGAAGGCTCTTGTTAGGGTTTTTGATCACATTTGTAATTTCGAGTTTTCTTGAAAAACTCCTTTCTCTACGTTGTTTAGCAAGACAAAGAGAGGATCTCCTATTTAGGAATCCTCCCTCCTTCCTTGAGAAGCTCTTGGAGGGAATTGTACTACATGTCCCACTATCTGGAATTGTTGGCCAAGCTCTACCTCTATTAGCAGCGCTGATCCTATTGAGGGTTTTGCAGCTGCTGTGAGTTGCAGCAAGTGGTGAACTAGATCTGCAAGATCTAGTTGTTTTGGAGGAGATTTCTCTCAAGGAGGGTGTCTTGTGACCACCCAGAAGAGGATCTTACTCCCATTTTACTTTTAGATCTATATATTTCAATTATTGTCATATTTTTCTCAAGCTTCAACGCTACCCCTTTGGGTACTGCGTTATTTCATGTGCTGCTGCTAGTATTATTTGATTTTCTCTTTGTAATAGATCTCAGATGATTGAGGCTTGCCTCTCATCTTGAAGATTCATCTTGTAGCTTTCTGAAATATATTTTTTGGATCTGATATACTGTAATAAAACTCTTCTTCAGAAATTTCTGGAATTTTTCTACAGTTCTATGTATTAAAAGTCAGATCTACACTTTCTAGTGCATTATTTCGTTAAAACCCCAAAGGGGACTTGTAAAAGAGGCTAAGTAGTTTCCAGATCTGGTATGGATCTGATGTTACAGCCATAGATCTGCTGTATATTTAAGTTTTAATTTTTAACTTCTGAAGCACTCATAGAGAAACGTTGTTCCTTCATTTCTACAATTTTACATATGCCGAAGTTGCCTTTCTTGAGGAATTTCTGCTATATTGTTCATGAGATTTGCTATAGATTGAAGGGAGGATCATTTATATTTATGATATGATGTATATTGCTGTACTTTAGACATTTTAAGCTGACCTCCTCTGATTATTTGGAAAAACTGTGCAATTCTGGTTGTTGGGTTTTCTTGTTGCAGCAGCTCGTCTCTTTAGCTGATTTTTAGCTAGTCAGCTTCGTGGGAGATCTGTTTAAGGGCCTTAAACTCATTTTTTTTTCCTGAAATTCAACAAAAAAGTCCCACATAGCCTAATGTAGGGGAAAAAAGCCCTGACATGCGTTATTTTTGTACCAAATTTCTTATACAGCGTTCTCACTGTGCCTCTTGCCGATTTTCCTAAAGTAGAAATTTCCCTCTTCTTCCTTGTTTGGTTTTTGCTCCTCTTTTGGATTCTTTCTTAGATATATAGATATAAAGATATCAAGAGATGAAAACTACAATAGGAGTGTTTTATTTCCACCCTTTCTGTGTTACACCTATTTTCTACAGATAGAGTCTGAAACGGGCCAGGTAGCCTCTAGATCTCACCCTCTCTTTAGAGGTGACATATCCAGTAAAAGCCCCTTCAGTCTATATCTGGTTTATAATTTTTGGTGTGTTTCCATACTGCTGTGAATTCATAGTGGAATATCTTAAGATATTCCCTACTGAGCTTATTCTTCCCCATTTGGAACATTACAGGAACAAAGTCTATCTTCAAAAGAGCAGCAAAAATGGATCACAAAGATGTTTTGTTATGAATTTGAAATCATCTACAAAAAAGGGAAGCTAAATGTTGTTATCGATGCACTCTCAAGAAAGGATGAGGATGTGGAAGCATTCCTTTGTGCCATTTATATTATCCAACCCGATTGGATAACCGAAGAAAAGTAGGAATGGAAGAATGATGAAGAAGTATGGACACTCATTCAAAAGTTGTAGCAAGATTCTAGTAAATCTGATACATTTAATTGGAAAAATGATTCCTTATGGTATAAAGATCAATTATATATTTGTAATAATTCCCAACTAAAACAAAATATTCTTTTGGAATTGCACACCTCTCCCTTAGGAGGACACTCGGGATTTTTAAAAACTTACAACAGGGTGAAGAAAGAATTTTTTTGGGATGGCCTTAAATATGATATTCAAAATTTTGTGGCGGAATTTTTGGTTTTCCAGCAAGATAAATTTGAGACAATTAAGACCCCGGGTCTGCTACAACCTTTATCCATTCCAAATCAACGTTGGGAGGAGGTTTCAATGGATTTTATCATAGGTTTACCTAAGTCCGAAGGAAAGAGTGTCATCATGGTGGTAGTTGATAGACTTACCAAGTATGCACACTTTTGTGCATTATCTCATTCATTTAAAGCAAGTACAGTTGTTACTGCATTTATGGAAACAATTCAAAAGCTACATGGAAACCCAAAGGTTATTGTAAGCGATAGAGATCTCATTTTCACTGGAAATTTTTGGACAAAATTATTTTCTTGTTTGGGTACCCAAGTAGCTCATAGCTCATCTTATCATCCTCAATCTGATGGAAAAATTGAAATAGTGAACAAATGTTTGTAAGGATATCTTCGTTGCTTTGTATCTGATAAACAAGCACAATGGGTCAATTGGTTACCTCTGGCTGAATGGTGGTACAACACTTCCTTCCAAATTGCAGCAAAAATGACCCCATTTATGGCACTTTATGGATATCATCCATCGTCTATCACATCATCTTTAAGAGAAAATTCTAAGGTTCAAGCAGTGTAAGATCACATCGAGCATCAACAAAAATTTCTCTAACTCTTAAAGGATAACCTAAATTTGGCACAGAATCGAAAGAAACAATAGGCAGATCAACATCACAGCGAGTGAAGTTTTGATGTAGGCGTCTGGGTATTTTTACAGCTACAACCATACAAATAAATGTCCCTAAAGAAAGCTAAGAAGGATAATATATTATCGCCAAAGCATTATGGTCCTTACAAGGTGTTGCAAAATATTGTTAATATGGCATACAAATTGGAGCTTCTTGCATCTTCCCAAGTGCACCCAGTTTTCCATGTTTCATGCTTAAAGAAGGTTATAGGTAACAAACTTCCGATTCAAACAATATTGCCAGAACTTGATGAGGAAGGAACAATCATATTGGAACCTAAAGTAGACACGAAAATAAGAGCTCGACAACTACGAAATCGATCAATTTTAGAGTATCTCATCAAGTGGAAGAACTTACCCACTGAAGATTCCACATGGGAGGATGATAATTTTATACAGAAGCATCCATAACTACTCAAGCATTGATGACAACACTTTTTTGAAGGAGAGGGGCATGTTAGGGCCCTATGTTTTTAGTGTAGTCCCTTATTGTTGTTAGTTTAGCCCCCTTATTCTTATTGTTGTACCCATTTAGTCCCCATATTTTCATTATTATGCCCCATAATAGCCCACTATTGTTATTGTTGTGCCCTTACATTGTTACTGTTAGGTCAACTAGGATTATATTGTGACCCCATAGACTCCTATATATAGAAAGGAGGTTTTTTCATTTGTGTCATCCAAGAATTGTTCATTTATGTAATGTAAAGGAGGTTTCCCCCTCAAAGTCGTTGATTTTTAAGTCGGTGATCTCTCTTTTCTTCATTTTGTGAGCTTATTTCATAACACCACGTATCCCACCTGATCCATCCTAGGCCTGCTCCTTTTATTTTACTTTTGTAATTTACCTTGCAGGTTGAGCTATTACAGTGGGTCTACCCGCGGCTCCTACAACCAATAAACTTTCTTTTGTGGTAACTTACCAGGCCACCTTCGCTTAGCTAATGTCATCCCGCTAGTTCCTTAAGTGCTCCTCAAGGTTTCACCAGGGTACACTTGTTAGGCTCCCTCCACTAGGTTTAGCTATCATGTGGAGTCTGCCTTCAACTAATGATAATCATTAGAGAAATTTTGAGGTCTAAAATGGGCCTCCTAAGGAATATTATAAAATAATATTAGATTGCATCATCAAATTTTAAAGGGGAAAAAAAAAACTACTTTTTTAGCTCGTATTTTCAATTTATCTCCATACATTTTTACTCAAATATCAAGAAGGGGCACTTGTTGGATGTGGAATTGTATTCCTCATCCAAGGAGTGCCCATGTTTCATACTTTCAATGGACCCTACTACACGAAAAATGAAAAATGTAATTGCAATCTCATTTTTCATGTGTTTCTCATTTTTCATGTAGTGGGGTCCATTGAAAGTATGCAACGTGGGTAATCATTAGATGGGGAATTAAATTTTTCATCCAATGAGTGCTCCTGCTCGTAATTTGAGTAAAACTGTAGGGATATAAGTTGAAAATACGAGTTGAAAAAATAGTTTTTTTTTTTAATCTTTTTTTACTTTTTTACTCCAAAAATGGTGAACCATCCCCCATGGTTGACATCATAATCTTGAATCCTATTGGTTCTTATAAATTTGATTTTGGTTGTACATTTTTGTTTTGAGGCCCATTTTTAACCTCAAAAATTCTCTAATGGCTTCCTGTTGTTGTGATTTGATGCCACGTCAACTCGACGCTTTGGATAGCAACTCTGCCAATATTTCCGCCAAATTTGGCAACTCTGCTAATTTTTCCTCCAAGTTTGGAAAATATTCCAAACATAACTATTGCTACAGATCATCCACCATTTTTTATTCTGCATCAATTGAATTTTGGGGTTGCACCTTTGATTGGCCATAAATTTTGATCCAGGAGTTCATTTTCAAACTTTCACATACAACTGGAAATCTCTTTCAGATCTCTATCCATATACACCGGTGTTTAAGGTGATATCCTATTTAGGAAATTACTTCAAACCATATTCTCTAGTCTGCTCATCTTGCAGTCAAAAGACTTGTGTCATCCTTTTTCATCCTTTAACATATTTTCCATCCTTTGTCTTCGCAAATAATAACAACACCATCATCAATGCTTTGCAGTTGCCATGCTTTTCATGTTCCATAAATGAAAACATATTTCCAGTAATATCCCCCTTTGGCATTGAAGGCAACACCATTATTAAAAAAAAGAACATCACCAATTATCAATAAAAGATAATTGTACTTCTCTTTTTTGTCTCTGATGCTTCTCTCTGTATTTTGTTTGAGGTCTTTATCACCCTTTAAATGAGGTTATTTTCCATATTTTTTTTTTATCAACAATTTATCCCCCTTTGATATCAATGGAAAAGATATTAACATGCTACCCATGTCAACAATCTCCCTCTGTCTTTTTGATCATGTGTACCTCCCAATTGTTTCTTCTTATGTTGAAAACCCCATGTACCTCTAATTTGATCCAAGCAACTTCCTCTTTGTCTTGTGAAGAAGATTGAGTTGAAATGAGAGGACTGATTACTCTCAATCTCCGCCTCAAGTAGTTAAGAGGTATTTCTTACTAAAACAACACATTCTAATACAAATGAGCCACTATAGAAATAATTTTTTTCATTGTGAGTCTCAGCTAGGATTACATTCATAACAATGCCCACTTAGACACATATACATGTCCTATATCAACAAGAACAACCTTACCTATGCATGACGTCGTAAATTTTTCAACTGATGAACATCAATGTGCAACACTTAGAAGAGCTTACTCGACAAACATAGAGGGAATATCACCAATGCATGCTTAAACCAACAACTCATATTGGACTTGAAATACTTCTAATGGAAGTAGACTCACCATAATATATTTGAATCAACAGTCATATAAATCAGGATTTTCTTACCAACACTTGGAATTAAAATTTCATATTGAAAATATGAACACCATACTCTGAGAAAGAATCTAATGATTGTAAATACCAATTGATAGTACCTTTGATACCAAGTATTAAAATGATGTCAATTGTTGAATTTATGTTATTGGTAGCAATTGTTGAGCACTTGATCATCCTCTGGTCATTCCCCTTTCATCAACAAATCTGATGCCCGATACCAATTACCACATAGAACAACATCATAACACTCAATCCAATCTAATAATTTGCAACAAACATCATTAGCCTTTGCCTTGTAGCAAACAACTGATACCAATTAATGATACCAACTATCAATGAATAATTTTATACTCAAATATTTTCTTGAGTATGCTCCCCTTGTGGTTATGCTCCCTCTTTGCATTAGTAATTTGTAAACAATACTTGCAAAAGAAACTTTAGCACTAAACATATCATCACCATCTATATATACTCGGACTATCAATTTGATTTGACAACAACATTCAACACTTCCCTTATCCTTCTGATGCATTCCTTGGCATGTTCCTTCCTTCTCCTTGCATCTGACCTTTCTGGACGACCTTGAATCTAGCCTCTTCTTTTCAATGAAGAGAAAAAAGGGATATACTCCCCCTACATAGATTATCTCCCTTTTTCTTCCACACCTGGGTATGCTAAGTTTGGTCAACACCATGAGCTGATTACCTACGTTGATCTGGTATTTTTTTCTGACTGAGTGACTTTCTTCCAAAACAATAATGATTCCTCTTATTAGGACCAATTAATGTTGATTTGAAATTTACCTCTTGTTCTTCTTTCTCAATGTGTGTGCTTGCTTTCTTCTTCTATTGGAATAAAGAACTAGCAGAGATACTGCTCATTTTTTCTGATTGGATTCTTTGCATTTTGCATGTTATATAAATAGATCAATCATAGGAACTGCAAACTCTGATATGCCAATATTATGATGATAATTATGAAATTCAAACATTTTCCTATGTTGCCTCCATGGACCATTTGATATGAATTTCTTCTCTTTTCTTGCACTCCTCATGATCCATACCTATGAGTGAAATTTTCTTGAAAGGGGGTGAATTATTTCCAAAGTTTCATGCAGCTTCTTTGTGCCCATAATTCTTACACCTGTGGCATTCATCATTATTTTTAAAAGGGGCATAGGAGTGAATCTAATTATCCTTACCAAAACTTCTACTCATCAAGTTTCTTGGACTGATACCCGCTCTCCTAGACAACTGACAATATTTCCTTTGAGGGGAAAAGGATTTTTGTGCATGTCTATTCAAGTTTCTCTTTTGAGAAATTTGTGGTTTTTGTTGAAATGGAGTGTTCCACCTTTTTTGTTGCACCTTATTTTCCTCTTTGGACCCTTGGAGGTAAAGTTCCATGTGTTACTACAATAAAAAATATATGAGGGGTTGCATACATTTATATTGATTCCTGGAAATCCTTTTATCTCCTTGATGTTGCATTATTTTCTCTTCCACTTCAGTGTTGTTGGATCTTTCTTTGAGAAAGCATGTGGCTCCCTCTAATGATGCTCCCAAGTCACTGTCATCTTCCAACATTGTTTCAGCCTGAGAGGAACTTTGGCTTCCTCAAATATCTTCAAAATACTCAAAATTATTTGCATTCTTCTGAAGACTAATCAACTGTTCATTTAATGTTCTATTATCATCTTCCAACTTCATATTTATGTGTCTGAATTTCTTGATCTCCTCGAGAGATGATATGAGTTGCCTCTTCAAGTAGATATTTTCTTCGATATATTCCAACTCAATAGAAGAGAAACTAGATTCACAACAAGTGTCAATTTCACTCACATCTTATTCAAGAGTTTGTTCCCTTAATAACTCTAGGGATTCTTTTGCTAACACATGAGATGTGATTTCTTCCTCTTCACCAGAGGTGGGCCCATTGACTTCTTGACCAATGTATAGATATATTATTTATATTAAGGTAAGTCCTTCTTCACTGCATCTAGATTAGCAACTCTCTCCTTCACTAGTACTTGCAGTTGAGTAATTTGAAGATAAATAGATTATTGTGTGAGATTAATATCAAAACAACAGCTTACTCATAGATTTCATCTCCTCTGAGTGTTGATAAAAAAATTTGCATCTTGATAAGGAGAATCATCCTCTAACTTATGATCTTCATTTATATTTGAATCTTTGACTGCTCCATCCTCCAGGGAAAGCATCTTGACATCACATGCAGCTTGCATGTCTACAACATAGATGGACTGAAATTTATCCCATATCTCATTGGCAGTCTTAAGACATATTACTTTCTCAATAAATGACTTTGAAAACCCTCTCATGATGTCCTTCCTAGATTTTTTATCACACTTATCATCTATTAATCCATTCTCAATAGATATCCATACATCCAAATCAAGAGCTTGCAAGTAGATTCTCAACCTTACCTTCCAAGTTGTATAATTTGGGAAATTAAAAAGTGGAACTCCATCTGAGGTAATTTATTCCTAGTTCTCCACGATCCCTGATCTTCCTTCCAGATATTAAATTGATCTTAAATGAACCTTGCTCCAATACCAATTGTTAGAAACAATGGAAACTAGGACACTACTGAGAGGGGGTGAATCAGTAGTGTGGCCAAAGTATACAATTTCCACAAATTATACTTTTCAATCACTTTAGAAATTATTCATGGATCAACAACACAACTCAATCATATAGAAAATAGCATCATAAATATCAAGCACATGAACAACATATACACAAGACACCAATATTCTTTTATTGCAAGCTTCGGCCTGATTACATCATTTCCCCACAAGATACTACTTGTGGGTTTATCAACTTCTACTGAAAGAAACTTCTATACCTACTCGTTTATCAATATTCACTAAAAGGGATTGTTGCCCCTACTCATTTATCAACCTCTACTGAAAGGGACTACTACTCCTACTAATTTATCAACTACTATTGAAAGGGACTATTACCCCTGCTCGTTATCAACTACTACTAAAAGTAGCTACAACCCTCGATTTGTAAGCTACCATTTGTTGGCCCTCTTGATTCATCTTTCATACATTTTCAAACTAGAACCAATAGACCTCTCATTAGAGAAATTTTGAAGTTAAAAATGGGACTCAAAGCAAAAATGTACAACCAAAATCAACTTTATAAGAACCAATAGGATTAAAGACAATGATCTCAACCATGGGAGATGATTCACCATCTTTGGAGAAACGTAAAAAGATTTTAAAAAAAATTATTTTTTCAACTTGTATTTTCAACTTATCTCTCTACGATTTCACTCAAATTTCGAGGAAGAGGACTCCTTGTATGAAAAATTTAACTCATCATCTAAGGAGTACCCATGTTCCACACTTTAGATGGACACTACTACACCAAAAATGAGAAATACATGAAAAAATGTGATTGCATTCATGTTTTTTCATGCATTTCTCATTTTTCATGTAGCAGGGTCCATCGAAAGTATGGAATGTGGGTACTCCTTAGATGAGGAATTAAATTTTGCATCTAATGAGTGCTTCCACTTGAAAGTTGAAGAAAAAAAAAATAGAAGGAGATAAGTTGAAATGTGAGTTTAAAAAGTAGTTTTTTTTTTCCCTCTAAAATTTGATGATGTAATCTAATCTTATTTTGTTTTTTCCACTACTATTTTATAATATTCCTTAGAAGGCCCATTTTAGACCTTAAAATTTCTCTAATGTACCTCATAAAAAAACAAATTTTCTCACAACAATTGTTCACCAAAACCACCTTATAAACACCTTCAACAATTTCTGATTATTGATAAAATAACCATCAAAATCACCTTCAACAATTTCTCATTGCTAAACACACCAAATTATACCAACAACATCAATCCTTCCACAAATCAGCAATGCACTCTTTTCATTTCTAAAACAACTTTCAGATACCAAATCTAATCACTGATTCACCCTTGATGCATAGCAACACTATGCATCTTGTTGCACCAACAACAACCTTCTTGGTTGCTCAAAATCTGCTTTTAAAAATTTTGGACTAATATTATGGAATTGATCTTTGGTTATCATGCCCTTTTACTTTGCATGTATTTTTTATTTTTTCCTTTTTCTTGTTCAACTGATTCTTTTGAATCTTCTCTTCAAGTTATCATTCATTGTTCATCTATTTCTGCTTGAAAATTTGTGCTTAACTACTCAAATTTGCTATTATGGAATTTGAAGCTTTAATTTTCTTGTTCTTGAATGCTTGCATAAAGCCATTAATTTTTCCTTTGTCTTCCTCAAAATATGTCTTTTGGTCTTACTCTCCAAGTCATATTTTACTCCTCGCCTATTACTTAAGGAAAAACTGAGTTAAATTGTTCTTTTCCTCAATCCTGGTGAGTTACAGGTTTTAGGTGAGGTTCTTCTATTTTTAGTGAGCTCCAGACTTAGTGTTTTTGCTAAAACTGCCTCTTTAATATTTCCATGTTTCCAAATACACTATCATTGATATATTCATGCCAACTTTAGAGCTTTTAGTTCTTTGTTATTAAGTTTGGCCTAACTTCCAAATTTGAAGTTGCTGACTCGTTCATCCCAAAGCCCGAAGGCTTTCATAAAAATGCTGCCAAATATAGCTACCAACCCATTCATCCATGGCCTTTGATCATGGCCCAACCACTTTATTTTATTCACCAAAATCAATACTATAGATCTTCCATTCTTAAGTTGTCTACTCATCACGCCAAACAAAAACATTTCCACACCACTTTATTCACTCAGAAATAGCCCATTCGACCACCCAAAAAGGCCAAAAACACCTTACATGTGTCATGCTCTGGTTGGGCCACATCACTATTAATGTCATCATCCACATGTGCATCTATGTCATCCCTATGAGCTAATCATATTGTGCCACCTGATTACTATCAAAGGAGAGAGAAAGGGTCCTGAGCCCTTTGTTTTTTGACTAGTTTCCTTATTAAATTATTTTATTAAAAACCATTGAGTTCAATCCTTCTATGTCTCTTCTCATTCCACGTGGCCCGCCTACTCCATCTTGGATATGCTCCTTTTACTTTACCTCCTTGCTTTACCTTGCGGGCTAAGTTGTTACAGTGGGTCTACCCATTGCTCCTACAACCAGTGAAATTTCTGCCAGGGTAAGTTGTCAGGCCACCTCTGCCCAACTAACATTATCATGCTAGTTCCTTAAGTTCTCTTTAATTTTTCGCCGAGGTACACATGTCAGCTCCCTCTTTCGGGCTTAGTTGTCATGTAGGATCCGCCTTGGGCCAATGATAATGTTCCTGTTGTTGTGCTTTGATGCCTCGTCTGCCCAAAGCTTTGGATAGTGACTCCACCAATCTTGATGTAGATTTCGACAATTCTACCAAACATAATTGCTGCTACAAATCCTCCACCGTTTTTTACTCTGCATTAGTTGACTTTTGAGGTTGCACCTTTGATTGACCATAAATTTTGATCCAGAAGGCCATTTTCAAACTTCCACATACCACTGGAAAACTCTTTCAAATATCTATCCATCTATTTAGGTTCCACCAATTTTTGAGGTGTTTTCCTCTTTAGGAAATTCCTTCAAACCATCTGCTTTAGTTTTTCTTATCTTGCAGTCAAAACATCGATGTCATCCTTTGTATTTTCCAACAACAAAAACCAAATTAGAAATTCTTTGCAGTTGTCATTCTTTTCCTTTGCCATCAATGAAAACATATTTCCAACAATCTGAGTGATTTCACTCTTGGAACA
Source organism: Pinus albicaulis (assembly GCA_034641835.2). NCBI lineage: Eukaryota > Viridiplantae > Streptophyta > Pinopsida > Pinales > Pinaceae > Pinus > Pinus albicaulis. Next base: position 1,568,717,417 of record CM076584.1, read on the forward strand.
AACTAGGGTGTATAGTTTCAACGTCGAAGCTAGCTATGACACCTAGAGTTTTTCAAACCCTAAGCTTATCTTCCAAAAACTCTTCAAGAACTCATTTTCTCAAAATGAAAGTGAAAGAATGAGGAGAAATTCCTCACTTTTCTCTTTTTTATAGTTGTGTAGCCACTTTTTCCACCATTTTACACTTTTAATACTTTATTAAGTCACTTTAGGAGACTTTCACTTTATAAAATAAAGGTGATTTTTCATTAGCATGGGATATGTCCCCTTTTCAGCCAAGTCAATTATAAAGTTTTTTTTAGGCAAATCATGTTCCTTTATTAAAAAATTCCCTACCTTAGCCTACATAAACTTATTAGATTAACGGAACCCATCTTATTTCTCCTAAGTGTTCATGGACATTACATCATGTATATATCTACATCTATATTTATTAATTTATTTTATTTATTTTGATGGATGATTGAAAAAAAATTAACTTTTGAAACGTTTGCATACATTATTAGCAAATAAAAAATATAAATTTAGCCAAATTAATAAAAACATAAAAAAAAACAACATGTAAAAATTACATTTAACAAATGATAAAGAAAAAACTTGGATATTACTTGGCCCTTCGCATTCGAGGGAAGTATAGAGACTGGAACAAGATTCTTCCAGTGATTATGGATTTTGTTGTTATTGGAAGATGAAAATGTTTACATACGGGATGTTTTTTGGATGGTGCTCTGGATGGTCGAGCTCTCAGACTGGTCTGGCTCCATTTTATTTACTTATCCTGGGACCCTCGGGTTACATTGTTTAGGTGGGTTTTCTTATTTAGTTTTTTTAGGTCCTCCGATTGGTTGGTAGCTTTTGATAGGAGATGTTCTAGTGGTTTCTATTTTTTGATATCATATTATCCCAGTGATCACTGGATTATCGAGGTGAACCCATGGATTATCCTCGTGAGGATCTGGGATATCTGAGTTAAGTGATTGCATATACTCAGATGACTGGATTCCATTGCACTGACCTGTGGATGGTTATTATTCTTTGACCTGGTTTACATTGCACTGAATCTAGTGTGAAATATTTTGGTGCTTCGATCCCACGTCTGACTGGTGGGTAAAAATTTTCAAATTTTCCTAGTTAAATTGGGTGGTCGTTGGAGGGGGGCTCGAGGCAGTACTTCACAAAGGTGATATTATCTGCTAACAACCTAGATTCTACTGCATTCCTATTGGGATAATAGGCGGTACTTGGTCATTTGATAGATGGAGGACATGCTAGGCAATAACTCCATCTGTACCGAAGCGCTGATTGAGTTAGCGGACCGCATAAATAACTCTGCTCATTTTTGCGAGGCACACTGGCTGGGGGTGTCTGGTTTACCGTCTCTACCCATGACATGTTCATTCGGTGGAAAATTCTCCTAATTATTCCAAATACTTCTCTACAACACTATCCCCTGGCATAAAAAATAACATGAACAAGAAATATGGGGTGTTGAAGGCATACTCAGGAGTGCCACCGCTTCTCTTGGGGGCATATACTTTTCTGGATAGTTTGGAATGCCTAATATCAAAGGCTTTGGTGGGAAAGTGGAAACACATTTGCATGACAGGGAAGCAATTAAAGTCATGGGTTGAGCATTGGTGGCTCCCCAAACTCAAATACAAACCTAAAATTAGCCTTTTATCGAAAGGATGGATTTGATTCCACTTCTTATAGATTGAGGATGTTGAACTCATATTGAAATTGCCATGGGTCAAAGGTAGGGGTTTATTGGTCCTACAGAGATGGAATGTGGGGCTTGATCCTTTCACGGTGACTATAGATAGGAGTCTAGTATGGGCGAAATTGCTCGGTTTGCCACTAGAATTATGGAATGACGTCACCATTCGAAATATCACACACATAATGGGATCATTTTTTTTTTCTGGGATGGAGGTAGTTTGGGTCAAATAGATAAAAGGATGGCATGGGTCCTTGTGGATGTTGACTTCGGAAAAGGTTTGTTGGAAGACTTGGAGATTAAATGGGGACAATCTAATATCCTCATCTCCATCGATTATTGGGCAATTCTCTTTAGATGTATTCTCTTTCATGAGACTGGACATTTACGTCGGGAATGTGGGAATCGTTTTTATGATGGGAAGGTATTGGAATCATATTCTCCTGTAGCAATCATTGGAAGGACGAATGGACCGAGAATTCCTGGCCAACGAACTGACATCTCCTATAACTCACCAGGTACTTATTTTATTCCATCCTCTCTGCTTTCTGTAAATGAATTGTAGTTACCTGATTTCGGGTTTAGGTTTGGGAATGGATTGGCCTAAGATTCTTTGGGTGGCGAGGATTCGACATTTCCTGTGTGGGGGAATTTACCTAATTAATATACTCTTTAGCCATTGGGCCATTTGGGAGAGGAGACTAACCATGTTGAACTTGGGAACCCACCTCTTGTCTCTTATGCTCCAATTATGGATAAGACTCCTTCCCCTTTTTCTAGCAGGATCTCTATCCCTGCCCTAACAAACCCCATCTCACCTAATTTGGAATTGGGAACTCTACAGTCAGGTTCCTCCTCTTTTTCCATGGAGCCTTTGGAAATTAAACGATCATGCTTCCAATCTGGGTTGGGAAAGGGGGTATGAAAATCAAGGGGACTTCAGTTTCAAATAAAAAACGTCATCCCAAATATAAAAATATTTCTTCCTGCATAAACCCTGACCCCAACTTTCAGGAACTCAGTCATCACCAAGATCCTCTAGAAATTAGAGTTTCAGAGGGTCATGTAGGGGGGAACAAGAATTTTGAAGGTCGGTATGAGTGGGTCCTTACAGTGTAATTTCTAGCGAAAGGTGTCCCCACATGAATATTTTATCCCTCAACATAAGGGGCATGGGTGTTTCTCATAAGATTAGAGCACTCAAAGAACTAGTTATTTCCCTCAAACCGATATTATTTTCTTTCAAGAATCTATGTGTGATGTTAACTATGCATGGTAACTTATGTTATCAAGTTTCCTACACTAGCTGGTATGCACCAAAGGAGTTGTTGGGCACTCTAGGGGATTGGGAGTAATGTGGGATCCATCATTATTCAAGGCACTGGCTTATGTTACTGATGCAGGTATTTTGCTTATAGGATACTACAAGGGCTCTCATGAGAGGATTCATCTCCTTAACATGTATGCGTCATATTTGGGGAGACAACTATTTTGGGATTCTCTCTCTCCCGTCTATGATTATCGCAGGTGATATAAATTTGACGATAGGTGGAAAGGAAACATGGGGGCACAGTGCACATTCAGATCCACTATTGAATTATTTTGAGGATATATTTGCGGCGTATGATCTTAGGGATGTAAAACCTAAGATTCTGGTACCGATTTGGTGCAACGAGAGATCAGGCAATGATGGGATTGAAAAAAAGTTGCATTGGCTTCTTATCAGTTCATCTTTGTTGGGTATGCATAATGGGGTATTATCATCTATAATTTCCTTTTTCATATCGGATCAATGTGTAACACAATTACAGTGGGAAGGTATGGCAAGAATAGGTTCTACACCATTTAAATTCAACCCAATATGGATTAGGATCTGGAATATCGGATACTAGTGGCTGAAAATTAGGGAAAATTATCAGACATAAGGGCAGAGGATGTTATGGTACAAATTATGGACAATCTAAGAACTCTCGAGAAGGAAACTAAAGCCTAGGTAGCGAACAAGAAAAGAATGGATGCACAGAAACTAAAATATATTCACACTACTCTGATGTATTACAATGATCCTCTTGATCCACTATATTTCTCAGAGACATACAAACAGAATATCATCAAGTTGATTAGGATTAAAAACAACATTTTGCTGAGAAAGGAATCTGACAGAAGGCTACAAAGAAGGGTCATATGGGTTCAAGAGGGCGAAAAGAATACTAAGTTTTATCACACATTTTCCAATTCCAGGAAATAGAGAAATAAGATTAAAAACATTAGGGATGCAGAGGGGTGGATCATCATTGAGCAAGGAGCACTTATGCAGGCAGCACAACTTCATTTCCAAAAACAATTATCTGCTAATAATCTATAGCTAAAACCACATATGAATTTGATCATAAATCTCCCCCAAATGATTACTTTGGAAGCTAATGAATATATAGGAAATCATATTGGAAGGGAGGAGCTCCTCGAGGTTATTAAACATACCAGTAAAGAGAAAATCCCTAGGCCCGACGAATGGGGAATTGATCTTTTCCATCATTTCTTTGACCTTATGTCTCCTCACATTATCACGACGGTGGAGGAATACATAAAGAAATGGGTCATTGATGGGGGTATAAATGCCACCTTTATTGCCTTAATTCTAAAAATGGAAAGCATATCCCCATTCTCGAACTTGAGACCCATATCGTTATGTAATTCGTTGTATATTTTTTTTTCTAAATTAATGGCTATTAGGCTTAAAAATGTTGTCTCTAATTATATCTCTCATGAATAGCTCGCTTTTGTACAAAGTAGGAAAATCCAAGATGCAATTAATGTGGCACAGGAATTCCTTCATTCGATGAAGACTCGATGGGGCAAGGCGAGTGTGATCAAAATTGATCTGATTAAAGCATTTGACTACCTGGATTGGGGTTTCCTTCGAATGATTTTACATAAAATTGGTCTCTCACTTAGCAATATAAATTGGATACTTGATTGTATTACATCTACGAACTTTGTTATTTTAATCAAAGGGATTCCAACTGGGTTTTTCAAAGCATGTCGAGGCCTTAGACAGGGATGTGCACTATCATCACTTCTCTTTATCCTTGCAATGGATTGTTTGAGCTATTCGATTAAAGAGGCCAAGAACTTTGGGTTGATATGTGGCATCAAGGTCTCCAACAGGGTCAGGCTATCTCATCTCATGTTTGTAGATGACTTACTGTTTGGGGGTATGCACAATAAAGATGACTGGTGGCATATTCACCATTTACTTTTGACATTTAGTAAGGCTTCTGGTGTTGGCAATATGATTCTTATGTATTAATATGTTGTCCTTGATGGAAAATCTCTGAAAAATGATGGAGTATATGTCTTCTGGAGAAGCTCAGTAGTTTGCAGAAGGTCTATCAGAAGAAATGTGTAAAGACCAGCAGAAGTTGGTTAATTTTTATATTGAAGGTTCTATACGGAGATTTGTACTGGCCAAGTCGCGTATACATGCACATAAGAACGATCCAAGTCCCGTATGAATTTTGCGCTCTAAAAATATGATACCAGGGGGATTTACCATGGTATTAGCCCACAATATTGAGTGTTGTGTCATCTATTTGATTCCATCCAAGAATACCATCGGCAGTTGTATCGTTTTGACTCATGGTATTGGTAAAGGCTAAATCTATATAAGGAGAAGAAGATCATAGTGCAAAGGTGTGCATATGTAAGGGCTGTAACTGAATACTTCTCTCTGAAGTATATTTGCATGGGATGAACTCTGTTTTATTGGTAGATCTGAATCTATGATGCACCCTTGGATACAATGATGGATCAGGATCTCTAGACCTGAAATGACTATGTTCTTGCATGGTCTATTGAAGAGATGATTAGATCTGTGACCTGGCGCATGTTTTCTGAAGTGAAGTGAAGAAATATGGGTAAGTTCTATAGATCTGAAACATTCTGCAAAATTAATAATTACAGATCTATACGATATTTCCTCTCGGTAAAAGCACCTATATATGCGGCTTTGTCTCAGAAAAGGTGCATATGGAAGTCAGGGTTTTCTTAAGCTTATTGAAGAGGTTATCTGTTTATTGCTACTATATTTCGGTTGTCTGTCAATGAAGTCTTCATGTAGATATGGGTTTCTTAATAACTGTATATTCTTCTAAGTTTAATATGTACAAAGATGATCATTAAGTGGGTAAATATGTTTAATGATGACTGACTGATTAAGGGTTCTACATTTCTAAAAATATATCTAACTGAAAGCCTCAGATCTGGTTCTGAGACTTGTTATCTTTTGGAAGATCAGTAGTCACAGATATATACGTAGGTAGGTGTGAAGGAAAGCACGCATACACGCGGGTTCAATAAAGAAAAGTAGTGTATGCATTTTAAGATAATGAATGTTCAGGGTTGAGTTTGATTCTTCATACTGATTCTAAAATCTTGGTTATTACTGTTTTCTGGTTATAGTGATCTCACTCTTCTGATTGAAGTATTGGGTGAAGTTTACTACTATTGATATTTATGAATATTTGGGTTGAAGTTGTGTGATCCAGTGTGAAAATTGACGAAACATGGTATGCAGTGTTTCTGAAGGCTGAAGCCTTTAGTGTGGAAGTAGCAGCTTCATGCCAGTAGAAGTTGGTGTTTTGATCATGGGGTTGAAGCTCCCTTCGAGTAGTGGCTCGTAAATGAGATCAGGGGGTTGTAGCTCCCTTCCAATAGCAACTAGAGAACGAGAGAAGGTTGCAGCGTTCTGCAGGTAGATGCTTGCGTACTGATATGAGTTTGCATCAGTACAAAATTGTAAGCAGTTTTCTATAAAATAAATATTGAAGACAGATACAACAGCAGCGATGGTTTTCTCCCGAATTCAGTTTCCACCTTAAATATTGGTGTTCATGTGTGATGCTCTTGTGTTATGATTTATTCTACTGTTATTGCACATATTTACTTCCTAACTAGCTAATGCATAACTAATAAGCTGAGTTAAAGATTGTTTCTGAAAGTTTATCTAACAATAAAGTTATCTCAGTATACGCAAGTTTCTGTTGGTATATCCATGTGTATACGCGAGTTGGGTTCATTAAAGTCGCGTATGAAATTAAGTAAAGAATTTTTTTTTTTTACAGTGAACTCTAAATACTGATTCACCCCCCCCCCCCTCTCAGTATTTTTCTCAAAAATTGGTATCAAAGCAAGTTCTTCTGAAGAAGCTTAATCGCTAGAAGGAAGATCAGCTAGGATGAGCAATCAAGAAGGGACAGCATCTATCAGGCCTCCTCTCTTCAAAAAAAACAATTTAATCTTCTGGAAGACGAGGACAATATCCTAGCTTCAGTATCTTGGAGTAGATGTTTGGGCTATATTTGAAGGAGGTTATCAATATCGAGCTTCAGTTCCAACAGATCCAACCGCAAGAAAGAACTATGAAACCAGTGTAAAGGTGGTCAATGCGTTATTGGGAAGTTTGACTGAATCAGAATTTGTCAAAGTCATGCAGTTGAATACAGCAAAGGAGATACGGGACAAAATAATTCTGAGCTATGAAGGTGATGCCAAGGTAAAAAGCGCTGAACTCCAAACTCTCAGAATTCAATATGAAAAACTCAGAATGCATAATGAGGAAAGCATTGCTAGTTTATTTTTACATCTAGATGATATTGTAAATCATATGAGAAATATGGATGAAACCACAACTGACACTACTCTAGTAGAAAAGGTTTTAAGATCTTTAACTCCAAAATTCGAGTCAAAAGTGTTTGATATTGAGGAGAAGCAGGATCTACAAACTTTTACTGTTGTTCAACTTCATGGGATTCTGACTACTTGTGAAATGAGGAAAGGAGGTCCATTTGAAGTCAAAGAAGTTGTCTTTAGAGCTGCTGCATGTACAAATTATATAACTTATGTGTTATATATCCAATATTCTCCTGATCAGACACTATTTTAACTTCATGCACAATAAAAAATCTATTCCACCATTGATCATCACATGCGGAAATTAAATCAATTGCAATGCACACATGAAACAATAAAAATTCACACACATTAACACAGTTGTTTAACGGGAAAGCCTGAAGCTGAAAACCCCAAATATCTGTATATAATATATGTCATAGAGATAATGTAACAATCCTTATACAAAGCTGATCATATCAAGCTCTCAGTACAATACAATCGCTACACACTAATCAGGCCCGATCTTGCAAATCCATGCATCGATCTATGCCACCTGCTAGCCTGCCTCTACTACGCAATCCCTGCTGAAGAATGGCTCTAAATGAACTAGAATCCAGCCAGCCTTGCTCACGCAATCCTCATTGGCATCTCCACTGAGTGTTGGATGCAATCAATGCATCACTATAGTGACAACTGATAGTGACACTTGCTCTTTCACCTATCTCTCCACTGAAACTGGCATGCACTGTAGTTAACTGATGTATTCTTCAGTTGATTAATGAGTTATTATTTAGTGGATTAATTAACTAATTAATTCACACCACTCTCACTATTGTATCAATCAGTTAGACTAGATACAACTAGCTCAACTGAGTCTAATTGAGTTAAACTAAATACAACTCCACCAACTACTTCTATAACTCCACCAAACTCTATCACATGAGTTCTAACTGAAGTCCTCATGCATTAGCTCTAGTAAACCCTCAAGAATAGTGTAATTCCTTCTGTTAGCTGCTATGCCACATCTGTGCACTTAACTGAGGTGCTCCAAGAGAATAAGATAATGTTTAGAGTCCAAATATTATTAAGACCTAATAATATTCGACATATCTATTTTTAGTCTGGCAATCTAAAAATAGATTCTGCCTAATATGTCTAAAAATAGAAGTCCATATATTTTTCCAACTTGATCAACCATCCACAAATAGCATCTTGCAACTCATAGAATATGATCGACATGTCTAAAAATAGACTTTGCGCCAAAAATAGCCTGCGGGCCCACTTAGTGAAGGTGACTCTTTTCACTAAGCTCATCATCTTATTGAATCTCAACACTCCCTCTCAACAAGATAGGGATTATCTGCCACCCCGATCCTGTCTCTATGGTATCCGAATTTTCTCCTGGTGAGCGCCTTCATCAGAATGTCTACATCCTGATCCTCCGTAGGAATGTAAGAAAGCAACATGATCTTCCACTGCACATAATCCATGATATGATGATACTGGATGTCAATATTTTTAGATCTATCATGAAATACTAGATTAACTGAGAGTTTAATGCAACTCTGATTATCACAATATATCACAGTAGGATGTAAGTGTGAACTGAACAACCCGACCAGGATCTTCCTCATCCATATAGCCTCGCATGCAGCCAAAATTGCTGCCATGTACTCAGCCTTCGCTAAACTAAGTGCCACGGATCTCTGCTTCCTACTGTACCAAGAAACTATTGTAGACTCGATACTGAATAACCCTCCAGATGTGCTCTTTCTATCCGTTGGGCTCCCTGCCCAATCTACATTCATGAAGCCATGCAGCTTCAACTCATCCGACTGTCTGTACCACAATCCATATCCCGATGTGCCCCTAAGATACCTCAAGACATGCTTTCCTGCCTTCCAAAAGAGCTTGGTAGGCTTAACCATAGCTTTTGAAAGCTAGTTAACAGCATAGCATGTGTCCAATCGTGTATTGACTAGATACATGAGCGAACCAACCAACTGTCGATAAACAGTGGCATCCACTACCTCTGCCGATGTAGCATCCTCTTTCCTCCAACCACCAGGAAGAGGAGTGTTGATAGGCTTGCAGCCTTTCATGTGAAACTTCTCCAGTATCTCCCAGGCATACTTGCCTTGAGACACAAACAATCCACCCTTCCGCTACCAAATTTCCAATCCCAGGAAATAATGAAGGAGGCCCAAGTCCTTCATCTCAAAATCCTTTGCAAGATCTACCTTGCATGAGTGTATCAACAGTTCATCACCCATTAGTATTAAATCATCTACATAAAGTACAATGATAAACAAATTACCCTCCACCACAATCTGGTATAGGTTCGGATCCGCCTCACTCTTGGCGAAACCAAGTCCGGTGAAATAATTGTCTATCCATGTGTACCAAGCACGAGGTGCTTGTTTCAGCCCATACAACGCTCTTTTAAGCCTGCACACATGCGACTCACTTCTAAAGATTTTGAATCCTTCAGGATGCTCAATGTACACCTCCTCCTCAATGACTTCGTTGAGGAATGAAGTCTTCACATCCATCTAATGAATGTGCCAACCCATCTGTGCTGAGAGAGCAAGGATGGTCTGTATGGAAGAATACCTTGCGACAGGTGCAAAGGTTTCTTCATATTCGATCCCCTCAATCTATGAGAAGCCCCGGGAAACAAATATTGCCTTGTACTTCTCAACGCTCCTGGCAGCAGCTTGCTTCACTCTGTAGATCCATATCGAACCTACCACTGATTTCCCTTCTGGCCTTGGGACAATCTCCCATGCATTGTTTCTGACAATCGAATCATGCTCTTCCACCATGGCATCTACCCATGTGGGATCCTCCATAGCTTCCTTGAAAGAGGATGGTTCTGTCACGATACACTTGCTCATCAGAGCCATGTATCCATTAAATCGGTCAGGTGACTGTCCCTGTCTGCGTTGTGATGTAGGTGCTCCTACATTCTGCGCTGCATCAAGATTCAGTCACTCAGCTTCTGTAGTGCGCTTCTGCCCTCTGATGTTTGGCGCTGCATGAGTGGTTTATTCCACTCCAAGAACCTCCTCTAGTGGCTGATCCACATCCTGAGGCTCATCTTTAGGAACAAGTATCTCCTCATCTGCATGCAAGTGTAGCTCCCTCTCAAGCGACAACTCCATGGCTTTCTCCTCATGAAATTTGATATCCCATCGCACAACAGTCATCCGATTGTCTGGAAAATACACACGATAATTGTGGGGTGTTTCTGTGTACCCCATAAATATCCCAACCTTTGCGGTTGGCTCCAGCTTCTTCCTAGCATCCTTCGTCACATGAATGTAAACAGGTAAGCCAAAAATCTTCAAATGAGAAATATCAGGCTTCTTACCAGAAAACGCCTCTTCGGGTGTACTCATGCCAAGTACTCTATGAGGACAACGGTTTTTCACATAACCCGCAGTGTTGCATGCTTCAGCCCACAAGTGTATGGGAAGGCCCTGATCATGCAGCATCGCCCGTGCAGCACCCACGATCGTTCTATTCTTTCTCTCTGTGACCCCATTCTGTTGTGGGTTATAAGGCACTATGAGCTCTCTTTGAATTCCTTCTGTGCTGCAAAAGTCTTTTAATTTTCCAAAGATGTATTCACCACCATTATCGCTCCTTAGAGCTTTCACCTTCTTCCCCGACTCTTTCTCAACCAACGCCTTGAACTCACAGAACTTTGAGTATGTCTCACTCTTCTTCTGCATGAATAAGTTCCAGCACTTATGAGAAAAGTCATCAAAAAATATCACATAATACCTATGCTTTGCTGTTGAAGCTACTGAGAAAGGTCCACACACATCTGTGTGAATTCTCTCAAGGATCGTCATGGCGCGACTATCCTTCTCATGAAAAGTGGTCTTCAAAATTTTTCCCAAAGTACATCCCTTGCACTGATCTGACTGTGCAAGTGTACCCTTGGGAAGCCCGGTAGAAATCTGCTGCAAAATTTTCAAAGCGCCATGGTGAAGATGGCCCAATGTCCTATGCCACAATTTTCCCTCATCCCGGCTCACCACTGCTTTTGCTTTGCCTACCATTGTTGTGCAGCCATCTACTTGAAATTTATAAAGGTTCTTAACTCGAACCCCTATCCTCTGGGTTTCACCAGTTGTTTTACTGCGCAGGAAGGCTTTTCCCTCGCTAAAAACAACATCATAACCCTTGTCTTCCAACATTGCCACAGAGATCAGATTCTTCTTCAATCCTGGAACATGCATGACATCCTTCAATATGAAAGGTTTAGCAGACTCCCTCTCAAAGGAAATGGTCCTGATACCCATTTCACTATATATACCATCATCGCCCATCTCGATGTGCACTCCAAGATCCTTCTCATCTAGATCACTAAACAAATCTTTGTCTCTACTCATATGAAAAGATGCACCACTGTCAATAAACCACACTAATCCCATCCCACTTGAAACCAAGCATGCAATCAGCGAAAAATCTAGCTCAAACTGTGAGGCTAAGGCCTCTCCAGCTGCAGATCCAGCAGCCTGCTTATTTTTCTTCTTCTATGGACAATTAGTGGCATAATGTCCGTGTTGGTGACAATGAAAGCACTTCACCTTGGACAAGTCCTACTTCTTGCCTTTCGCACCGGATTGAGAGGATTTTTTTTTCCCTTCCCTTTCCTTGCTTTGGCAGCCAAAGCACAATTTTCTTCATCTTCATTCTTCAATGAAGATCCATCCCTGGTACCCGACCTTATCTCCTCCTGCCCAAGATCTGACCAAAATCGCTCCCATCCCGGCAGTTTCTCCCGTCCATTGAAAGAGTCCTCGTAGCTATGCCAACTCTTCGGAAGCCCAAGGAGAGCCAAGCTCACCAATTCCTCTTAATCTACAGTAACCCCCACACTTCCCAACTCATCCTTGCAGTGGATGAACTTCGTGAGGTATTTTGGTATACTGTCGCCTTTCTCCATTTTTATTTTCCTGAGCTTGTCTTTAAGCGTCAACTTCCTCTGGTCGCTTCTGCTTTGGAACAAGTCTATCAAAGCTTTCCACATTAAGAATGGAGTAGCTTTACCGTGAAGGCTAGACAATATGTGATCCTTTACACCTTCCAATAGAATCCTTCGACACTTTGTTGTCTTCTTTTGCCATGCGTCAAGTGCGGCTGCATCGCTAGAACCAAGCTTTGGAATATCAACATCTATGAACTCCTTCAACCCATTATCATCCAGCACCGCCTCCATCCTGTCCTTCCATGCAATATAATTCGAGCTGCCATCAAGGGCATACTCCAATCGAAATCCATTGAAATACATTTCAATGAATGCTCAACTTCGACACTAAGAAAACTCTGCAGCAAATTCGAATTCCACCAGCACAAAACTCAACCGCTTCAATAATTGCAATCTGCTCCAATGATCAACTACTCTGATACCATGTAAAAATTATATAACTTATGTGTTATATATCCAAGATTCTCCTGATCACACACTATTTTAACTTCATGCACAATACAAAATCTATTCCACCATTGATCATCACATGCAGAAATTAAATCAATTGCAATGCACACATGAAACAATAAAAATTCACACACATTAACACATTTTTTTAACAGGAAAGCCTAAAGCTGAAAAACCCAAATATATGTATATAATATATGTCATAGAGATCATGTAACAATCCTCATACAAAGCTGATCATATCAAGCTCTCAGTACAATACAATCGCTACACACTAATCAAGCCCGATCTTGCGAATCCATGCACTAATCTCTACCACCTGCTACCCTGCCTCTACTGCACAATCCCTGCTAAATAATGGCTCTAAATGAACTTGAATCCACCCGACTTGCACTACGCAATCCTCATTGGCATCTCTACTGAGTGTTGGATGTAATCAATGCCTCACTATAGTCACAAATGATAGTCTATCTTGCCCTTTCACCTATCTCTACACTGGTCTCCACTAAAACTGTCCATGCACTGTAGTTAACTGATGTATTCTTCAGTTGATTAATGAGTTATTATTTAGTGAATTCACACCACTCTCACTAGTGTATCAGTCAGTTAGACTAGATACAACTAGCTCAACTGTGTCTAACTGAGTTAAACTGAATACAACTCCACCAACTACTTCTACAACTCCACCAAACTTTGTCACATGAGTTCTAACTGAAGTCCTCCATGCATTAGCTCCAGTAAACCCTTAAGAATAGTGTAATTCCTTCTGTCAGCTGCTGTGCCACATCTGTGCACTTAACTGAAGTGCTCCAAGAGAATAAGATAATGTTTAGAGTCCAAATATTATTAAGAGCTAATAATATTCGACATATCTAATTTTAGACTGGCAATCTAAAAATAGATTCCGCCCAATATGTCTAAAAATATAAGTCCATCTATTTTTCCAATTTGATCAACCATCCACAAATAGCATCCTACAACTCATAGAATATGATCGACATGTCTAAAAATAGACATAGTCTAAAAATAGACTTTGCGACAAAAATAGCCTGCGAGCCCACTTAGTGAAGGTGACTCTTTTCACTAAGCTCATCATCTTGTTGAATCTCAACACTGCAAAAGGAAAGGAAGTAGAAGAACAAGAAGGATCAGGGTATGTTTCAGAACAAGATGAGATAAATTTTGTAAAGAAGCTACAACTTGGTACTGGAAGGTTCAGAGGTAAGCTTACTTTTAAATGTTTTTCTTGTGGAAGAGTTGGTCATTATGCTACTAAATGTCTCCATAAATATAATCATGAAAAGGGAAAGGAAGTGGCAAAAGGAAATAAGAAATGGTTTATCAATATAAAAAGCTATTATACTCATGAAGATAATGATGGTCTATCAAATAGTGAAGAAGGAGAATCTGATCAAGATATTAGACTACTCATGGCTTTTGAAAAAGATTCTAGTAAGGCTAAAGATACTTTTATGGATGCATTAGAAGAAAATGATTTTCTTGAAGAAATAAATCATCTCAAAATATGTTTGTAGGAAAACAAAATTTCCATAGATACTCTAAAGAAACAACTTAAAGAAAAGGAGAAGCACAATGAGAAATTAGAATGTGAAATAGTAAGTCTAAGAAAGGAAATTGAAAAAGTGAAAACTTTAACTCTTAGATTTTCTAAAGGAACTGAAACCTTAGATGAAATTATCAAGGTACAATGCTCTCCTCTTGTAAAGACAGGTCTCGGATATATCAAAGAATCCTCTCAGTCTTCAGCACCAAGCTATCTAAATGAAGCTAAAGCTAGCCTGCAACATTTTTTCACTCAGCAAAAGAAGAGACTACACAGGTAAAGCATGACCACTTCAATACAAGGAATAACAATAACAAAAATATCAATCAGCAGGTAAACATAAGTAGAAGGTATCATGATCGCAAAAATTTATTCTTCAATGGACAATGTTTTTCATGTCATAATTTTGGTCATAAAGCTGCTCAATGTGTTGCATACAAAACCATCATGACCAGAGAAGCAAGAAAGCAAAGAAATGAGACTGGAAGAAATAAGAATACTTATAACAACTTTTCTCCTCTTCAAAATGAAATTGAATGTTCTTATTGCAATAACTTTGGACATGAAGAGTCTGAATGCAGGAGCAAACTTCAGCCAAAAGAGCATATACCTTCAAATTCCAAGGTATGGAGAAAGACGGACTCACGGGTTGAAAGTTGTGGCATAGGTTTATTTGTTGAAGGGGAAGAAAATCAATGGTACATTGGTAGTGGATGCTCAAAACACATGACAGGTGACAAAAATAAACTCCTTTCATACAATGCTCTAGAGAAGGAAAATAATGTTACCTTTGGAAATGACTCTCCTGTTGTCATTAAAGGAAAATGTTCTGTTTTCCTAAAAGAAAAGGTGAAATCTAACAATGTTATGTATGTGGATGGATTAAAGCATAACATTTTAAGTGTGAGTCAAATGTGTGATAAAGGAAATGAAGTTGTCTTTAGTTCAAAAGAATGTGTAGTATGTGAACTTGACATAGGAAAAACAGTAATAAAAGGAACTAGAACACTAAGCAATCTGTATATATTGAAAGGTGGCCAAGAGCAATGCTACTTGGGTAAATCTTCAGAAAATTGGTTATGGCATAGAAGGTTGGGACGTTTGAGCTTCTCTCAAATAAGCAAATCCAACAGACTCAAAGCTATTCGTGATCTTCCCAGCATCACTCTACCTGAAAGTACCATATGAAAATCATGCCAATTTGGTAAGCAAAACAAGGTGCAATTCAATGTTAAAGAAGGATCAGCAAGTAAGCCTCTTGAACTTATACATATTGATCTATGTGGTCATGTAAGGAAAAAATTACCTCATGGAGAACAATACTATATTTTATTTATTGATGACTTCTCTAGAATGTGTTGGATCGGTTTACTGAAACATAAAGATGAAGCATTTGAAAAATTTAAGATCTTCAAAGCTTTGGTTAAAAATGAATTAGATCTAAAAATCAAATGTCTTAGATCTGACCAAGGAGGGGAATATATATCAGATGAATTCTTTGATTTCTGTGAACATCATGGCATGAAAATACAGTTTTCTATAACTGGAACCCCACAACAAAATGGCGTGGCAGAAAGGATGAATAGAACAGTTTAATAGATGGCTCGGGCTATTCTTGATGAATCTGGAACTCCTGATACCTTTTGGGGAGAAGTAGAACATACTGTAGTAAATATTCTTAACAAGGCTCATGTTCGTGTGAACAGTAAAATTCCTTATGAACTCTGGTATGGCAATCTTCCCACTGTAAAGCATTTTAGAGTTTTCGGAAGCAAATGTTTTATCAATACCAATGATGAAAAACTTGGTAAGTTTGAACCTTGAGCAGATGAAGGAATATTTCTTGGTTACTATTCTAGAAGTAAAGCATATAAATGTTACAATAAAAGACTTCAGAAGATTGTTGAATGTATTGATGTTGTAATTGATGAGTCTCTCTCAGCTCCTAAAAGGGAAATAACAACAACAAATGAAGATTAGGATGATGATGATGTATATTTTCCCTCGTCAAATAGAAACAATATAGAAGGTGAACCCAATGAAGCACCAGAAGAAGATCTATCTGAAAAGGCTCCATCCAGGTATGTTCAAAAGAATCATCCATAATCTCAAATTTTGGGAGAAAAGGGATCAGGTGTCTAAATAAGAAGAACTCTTGTAGGATTCCCTAGCTATCTAGAAGTCTTATCCACTATTGAACCACATAATGTAAATCAAGCTAGTAAAGTTGAATGTTGGATTCAAGCCATGAATGCAGAACTTGATCAGATTGAAAAGAATCATACTTTGGAATTGGTTCCAAGACCTCATGATAAAAATGTTATTGGAACAAAATGGATATTTAAAAACAAGTTAAATGAAAATGGAGATGTTATTAGAAACAAAGCTAGACGTGTTTGTAAAGGGTATGCTCAACAAGAAGGTATAGAATTTGAAGAAACATTTTCTCCTGTAGCCAGACTTGAAGCTATAAGAATGTTTCTTGCTTTTTCAAGTTTTCAACAATTCAAAGTTTATAAAATGGATGTTAAATCTGCTTTCCTCAATGGTGATCAAGAAGAAGAAGTTTATATAGAACAACCAGAAGGATTCATTCTGGGAAATGATGAAAAACTTGTTTGCAAACTTAAAAAGGCTTTATATGGTCTCAAACAAGCTCCTCGAGCATGGTACTATTGTCTTGAAAAATATCTTCATTAACAAGGTTTTACAAAGGGATATGCTGATAGTAACTTATACAGAAAAATTGAGAATGATAAACTATTGATTGTAGTTGTGTATGTTGATGATATCATTTTTGGCAGTAATGAAGAGTCCACGAGTCAGAAATTTGCTTATGTTATGCAGCAAGAATTTGAAATGTCTTTACTTGGGGAACTAACATTTTTTCTTCGCTTACAAGTACAAAAAGCAACAAATGGCATATTTTTATCACAAGAAAAAAAACTTAAGCAAATTCTGAAGAAGTATGGGATGGAAGACTACAAACTTTTAAGCAATCCAATGGTAACTGGATGTAACCTCAGTTCTCATGATGATTCTCCCACGGTGAATCAACCAGAATATAAATCCATGATTGGAAGTCTGCTTTATCTAATAGGGACAAGACCATACATTATGCATACAGTTGGGATTATTGGACGATTTCAAGCTAATCCAAAAGAGTCTCACCTTCAAGCTGTAAAAAGAATATTCAAATATCTACAAGGGACTCAAGAATTTGGTCTATGGTATCCAAAGAATGTTGATCTCACTCTTCATGCTTACACATATGCGGATTGGGCTGGAAATATTGATGATCGAAAAAGAACTAGTGGTGGTGCATTTTATATGGGGCCCCGATTAGTATCTTGATTTAGCAAGAAACAAACTTCTATTGCCTTATCTACAGCGGAAGCAGAATATGTGGTTGCCACATCATTTTGCACACAACTTCTTTGGATGATGCAGACACTACAAGAAATTCAAATCAAATTTTCACCTCCCATATCCATTCTATGTGATAATACAAGTGCCATTAGTATCTCAAAGAATCTTGTTATGCATTCCAAGACCAAGCACATTCCTATCAAGTATCACTTCCTACGTAAACAAGTGCTTGAACAAAAGGTTAAATTGGAGTATGTTCCCTCCAAAGAACAATTTGCAGATATATTTACTAAACCTCTTCCCAGGGAAAAATTCGAATATCTCAGACAGAAGCTGGGAATTGTCTCTACCTCTCTGATCAAATCTGCTTAATTTCAGAAGATTAAATTCGATACGCTAGTTTCATAAAGATCGCGTATATACGCGAGTTTCTGTGCATAAAACCACGTATGGGTTTTGCTGACAAAAATTATTTGGGTCAGCTTTCAGAACAGTCTGTGGTGCTGTTGGGTAATCTCTGTTGTTGTTCCAATATTCATCTTACTGTACTGTTCTTTGATATTTATCTCCTTGATGAAGATGCTTTGATGAATTGGTTGTTGAAGGTGTTCAGGATGCACAAGCTTAGGGGGAGCTCCTGCCTTGTTGAAAAGGATGCATTGTTGGCATTGATTTCTGATTTATGATCTCTCTCTTGAGATATTTTGGTCCTGGTTATAAAAAGTCATATCTGTAATTTGATGAAAACGTCATGATGAGACCTATGATGTAAAATTGTTATATTCAGTCATGTAAGGACTTGTTCAAATTTGTAAATCCACTTGGTTGGGTAGTTGAGTCAAAAATGTAATTCCACTTGGTTGGATCATTGATGTAAGTGTGAGTCCTTGGTGATAGGAAAGGTCATACTCGGTTGAGTTATAGAGTCATGTACTTAATTGAAAAATATGTCTAAAGATTCAACATGAACTCAGGGGGAGCATGGTATCTTCAGTGCACTTCAGATCTGTAGGATTTTCCCTTTCCCCTTGATGTCAAAGGGGGAGAGTAGTCCGATATGATGATCAAACTCCTGATATGGTGATCAAACTCCATCGTGGTTGCCATCAAGTCCGAAGGGGGAGATTGTTGGCAATATGATTCTTATGCCTTAATATGTTGTCCTTGGTGGAAAATCTCTAGCAAATGATGGAGTATATGTCTTCTGGAGAATATCAGTAGTTTTCAAAAGGTCTATCAAAAGAAATGTGTAAAGACCAACAAAAGTTGGTTAATTTTCATATTGAAGGTTCTATATGCGGGTTTGTACTAGCCAAGTCATGTATACACATAGATAAGAACGATCCAAGTCGCGTATGCATTTTTTCTCTAAAAATATGATACTAGGGGGCTTTATCATGGTATTAACCCACAGTATTGAGCGATGTGTCATATATTTGATTCCGTCTGTAATATCCCAAAAGTGGGATTTCCTACAACAAATGGAATATATTAAGATATTCCAAAGTTGGAGCTTCAGCAAGTCATGAGCATGACAATGTAGATCAGCTCATTAGATGTACAATAACATCTCACCAGCAGATGTAAGAACCTCAGGAAGAATATGGACTATATTCTCCTTCCCAAGTGGGGAAATGCAGCAATATAGGGCATAAAACAATTTTCTTCAGAAAAAAACGCTATACCTATGAGGAAGGGGGCTTGGATCCCTTAGAATACATCATATACAACTCACATGTAGAATTATAGGTGAAACAAATCACTCTAGCCAATATAAACAAATCTCCCCAAATCAATATGCCTCAAATAAGCCCAAACCCCATAGCCTATCTCATGCAGAAAGTATTGAAGCAAGAACAACATTATTTTTATGAGGTTTTATGCAGAAAATGATGGGAAAAAATAGATCTGGAGTATACAATGCATCAATGGCCAAGAAAATGGAGATCCCTTACTTTTTATACAAAACAAGAGTAACCCGGCAAAGGGTTTGTGAGAGTACGATGTATAAAAATGCAGATCTGTAGATCTGGATCTGAAAAATGCAGTTATACTGCAACACTGAATAAATATGGCTGAAATGTACAAGTGATAGAGAAAGAATGAAGTACAGAGCTTTCCGAAAGAAGGGTTGGCCCTCTCTCCAAGGAATGAGCTCACAAGCAAGGGTTCAAACCCTGCTGCTGCAACTCTGGAAAAAATGATGCATTTTCCTTAGTAAACTATGTTGTAATGGATGGGAACTGAGTTGGCCTTATGCCAAGATGTGAAATGTGCTCCGGAACCTCCTGTAGAGATCTTGCAAAGAAAAGGGGGCTCTTAGTTATTTAGAAGATAGCTCTCAAAAAGTGAAGTGACTGGCAGAGTCCCCCCTTTTTAACACGCAACCCAACACTATTCTCTGCAGAAATAACGATGTGGCTGAAGGAGGATGCTTGGCCTCAAGCCCGAATGTGGGAAATGAAGAAAAGAACCCCTCCAAGAGATCACTCAATGAAGGAGAAGGAACTCCTAAGCGAGATATGTGGCTCCTTTTGTCCCTGAAACAACGGTGGAAAGTATAATAGTCTAAACGGACAACTCCAGAAAATAAAGACCGCCTCCAAGTCATGGGACCTATCTTCTCTTGATTGCTGACCTCCTCTGCCACCGGGTCCCACCTATTCAGGGTTTCCTTCCTGTGACCATTCCCTCAGGCTTGTGTCTTTAAACAAGCCCCTTTTCTTTTTCGTGCTGTGACGAGTCAACTTAGGCTGATCAACATGATTCTTTTCCTTTGTTCACACATGGGAAGTGCAAAATCCATTCAGTTATCCCCTTTTCCCCCAAGAGGGATTTATGTGTCTAAATTAAATATGGGTCCTTTCCCATTTTTCATCTACACAGGTGCAAAAATCAAAATACATAATATTCCTATTGCTTTTCTTCAGTGGGAATATTACACCATCAGAATACCATCGACAGTTTGTATGTTTTGACTCATGGTATTGGTAAAGGCTAAATCTATATAAGGAGAAGAAGATCATAGTGCAAAGGTGTGCATATGTAAGGGTTGTCACTGAATACTTCTCTCCAAAGTATATTTGCATGGGATGAACTCTATTTTCTTGGTAGATCTGAATCTATGATGCACTCTTGGATACAATGATGGATCAAGATCTCTAGACCTAAAATGACTATGTTCTTGCATGATCTATTGAAGTGATGATTAGATTTGTGACTTGGCACATGTTTGCTGAAGTGAAGTGAAGAAATCTGGGTAAGTTCTATAGATCTAAAACATTCTGCAAAATTAATATTTACGGATCTATATGCTATTTCGCCTCGGTAAAAGCTCGTATATACGTGGATTTGCCTCAGAAAAGACGCGTATGGAAGTCAGGGTTTTCTGAAGCTTATTGCAGAGGTTATTTGTTTATTGCTGTTGTATTTCTGTTGTCTTTCAATGAAGTCTTCATGTAGATCTGGGTTTCCTGATTACTGTATGTTCTGCTAAGTTGAATATGTACAAAGATGATCAATAAGTGGGTAAATATGTTTAATGATGACTGACTGATTAAGGGTTCTACATTTCTGAAAATATATATGACTGAAAGCCTCAGATTTGGTTCTGAGACTCGCTATATTCTGGAAGATTAGTAGTCACATATCTATATGCAGGTAGGTGTGAAGGAAAGCGCGTATACACGTGGGTTCAGTAAAGAAAAGTAGCGCATGCATCTTAAGATAATGAATGTTCAGGGTTGAGTTGGATTCTGGATACTGATTCTAAAATCTAGGTTATTATTGTGTTCTGGTTACAGTGATATCACTGTTTTGATTGAAGTATTGGGTAAAGTTTATTACTGTTGATCTCTATGAAGAGTTGGGTTGAAGCTGTGTGATCCAGTGTGAAAATTGATGAAATGTGGTCTGTAGTGTTTCTGAGGGCTGAAGCCTTCAATGTGGAAGTAGAAGCTTCCTGCCAGTAGAAGCTGGTGTTTTGATCAGGGGGTTGAAGCTCCCTTCCAGTAGTGGCTGGTAAATGAGATCAGGGGGTTGTAGCTCCCTTCCAGTGGCAGCTGGAGAACGAGAGAAGGTTGCAGCCTTCTGCAGGTAGATGCCTGTGTACTAATATGAGTCTGCATCAGTACAAAATTGTAAGCAGTTTTCTATAAAATAAATATTAAAGACAGAGACGACAACAGCAGTGGTTTTCTCTCGAATTGGGTTTCCACCTTAAATCTTGATGTTCATGTGTGATGCTATTGTGTGATGATTTATTCTATTGTTACTGCACACATTTACTGCCTAACTAACTTATGCATAACTGATAATCTGAGTTAAAGGTTGTTTCTGAAAGTTTATCTAACAATAAAGTTATCTCAATATACGCAATTTTCTGTTGGTATATCTGCGTGTATACGCGAGTTGGGTTCATTAAAGTCATGTATGAAATTCAGTAAAGAAAAAGTAAAATTTTACAATGAACTCTAAATACTGATTCACCCCACGCCGCCCCCCCCTTAGTATTTTTCCCAACATCCAGTATGAATATGAGCAAGTTTAAATCTGTATTGATTTTGGAAGACAACGAGGATGATCGTTGCAAGGAAACTAGGGAACTATTTGGGATCAAAAGGAGATCGCTCAGCGAGGGACTGCTATATTTAGGCTTCCACCTCAAAGAAAACAATTACAAGAGGGGAGATTGGAATTAGCTACTGAATAGGTATAGCAGGAGAATCAATGGGTAGGCAAATAAATGGTTGAATTTGGGTGGAAGATTGATATTGGTTCATGTGGTTCTCCAGAGTATTGTTGTGTACTCGACGCACCTATTTTATATTCCAGCTGAAGTTTGCAACAAAATTGATGCTCATATGGATTGTTTCATATGTTCGAGCTCCTCTAAGATCAGGAAGATCCATCTTTCCCAATGGAATGCGGTGGCTAGACCAACCTCTTTGGGAGGTTGGGGTATTCTTAACACCTGCAATTTCAACCATATGCTACTAGTTAAAAGCCTTTGGGGGGATACAAACGAAGATGAGATCTGGAGCAACATTATTAAGGATAAGTACATGAAAGGATACTCTCTCTCGGTATGGATTTATAGGGGAATTTTTAGAACAGTAAATGCCACCTTTACATGGCCACGCAGCTTGAATTTGAACAGACAATTGATGTTAAGTTCAATGAAATAGAAAATTGGGGAAGGAAATCTCGCGATGGTTGGTCTAGATGTGGTATCCAATTTTCAAGGCAATCACTCGCTTTGAGAAGATCTTATTTACCTTCTTAGGATGGAGGGGATCACATATTTTACATAGCTTGATATAAATCCTATCAACTCGTCTTTTATCCCTAGATGGAAGCAAACATCTGAATTGGTACTTTCTGACATATTTGCATTGGAATGGGATGTGTACATCACCAATTTATATAACTTTGGAGCTGGGATTGGGGTAGGGGAGGACACTCTTCAATGGGTGAATACATGGAAAAATGGCTTGTCGTCAGTCAGAGGCATATACTCATCCCTCCCCCTACCTATATCTAATTTGCCTGTCCATGAATGGTTCAATCAAGTTTGGTCATAGGTGACCCCTCGCAAGATTATCTGTTTCGCATGGCTGGAAATTAATTACAGAATTTTGACCTGGGACATGCTTATAAAAAAAGGGTTTTACAGTCCTGGCATATGTTGTTTCAGCCACCAACAGGAGGAGGACATCACTCACCTTTTTATTGGATGCTCATTTGTCTCGGAGGTATGGTTTGAGGTATCAAGGATACTTAATTTGGTTTGTCCCTTGTTGTGCAACACTCTGCCCACCTTCATCCACAAATTGATTGATGACCACAAGGAGTATCGTGCTCACCCCTTTTTTATTATCTAGGTGATTTGGAGATGCATAAATGCATGGTTGTTTGAAAATCATGTTCCTTTTGTGTGGAGGGCTACCAGGAAGATTATAGCCTACTTCAATGAGACAGTGCAGAAGAAGGTTCGATCTAAAACCAGGAAGATTATTTACAGGAATATCAAGGCTACCCTTGGGGCTCCTTTGATGGTGCTTGTCAGAATAGTTGTTGTGGTTGTGGTGCTATCATTTCACTGGAGCCAGATCATTACTACCACATCTAGTGGAATGGGGGAAGGGGTACCAATAGCAGAGCTGAGGTTATTTTCCTCTGGGATATATTATCCTTTTCCCCTTGGTTGGGTTTGGACAGTATATCCATCAAATGAGATGTTAACTGCATTATCGACTGGGTCCGAAATTACACTAATTTTTCTGACCACCTATCGTCTCCAATTGGATGGAGCATATTCGTCTTCTAACATCCTTCAGGACAATCAACTTCAAACACATATACAGGGAACAGAACCAGATGGTCGATCTATTATCAAAAAGAGGTATCAAGACGAGGCCGAGCAAGATTTTCTATGCAGCCTATCAACGGAATTGTCATATGCACTTTGGAAGTATAGATTCCATATAGGTTTTAGTTTTGTTTATTGTATTTTTGTCAAGATTCAGGTTGGTTTCAGGTACTGGCAGATATAAAGTAGCCACTGCAAGTATAATGGAAAGGGAATGCATTTATATTTTGAACTGGTTATCTTATCTTTTATGAGATTAAAGAAGGATATTTTGAGGTAAAACAATTTCTGTTTTCAGCTTTACAAGAGAACATATGTAATCCACAGATGGCATTTTTGGTAAGGGAATTGTTTATAATTTTGATATAAAATTCCTCTCTGGTTACAGAAAACACAATAGATATCTTCAAGCATAGAAGGAACAATGATGCTAAAGATGAACAATGTACTATCTTTTTATCAATGAAAAAAAAAAAAACCTCTAATGAATTATGATTATCATCTTATACTCTGAAAAAAATTCTAATTCCCTAAATACTAAGAATCTACTTGTTGGATTAATCATCATCTGCCTCAAAATATTGTTATTTTCCTCAAAATTACTCAACTTTAGATAGATAAGAAGCACAATGGAATGCATGTAAAAACCCTAATTGTGTATATAAAAGATGTAGACGTTAAATGAAATTATTTGAACTTCCACGAGACTAAACGGTAATAATAGATTATGTATTTTGTATATGTTGAGATATTTGGAATTCTTATATTATCTAAGGATTTGTTGCCCAACTTGTCATTATGATATTTTTTTTAGAGCTCTGCTCCAGGATCCCAAGATCCATTTAATGTAAATTGTGTATACAGGTTTAATATGCTTTATTGTGATTTATTTTGAGTACATATAATCTTTTGCCTAAAAAATTTAAAATTCACAATTTTTTATATTATTGACAATTATAATATACAAAAATATCAAAAAATTGTAAGCATTTTGCAGCACAATTTAGCAACACTTCTGACCTATCTGTAAACATTTTCAACACAGAAATTATTTAGCCACACTTATGACCTGTATATGATATGTAAGAAGTTGAACCATATATCCAGTAGTCAACCTAAACTGTGATAGTTTAGATTTCAATATCTGCATGTGTTTTTTTGAGAAAACACCTATTTCGACGTTAGTTCATGTGGAGTATCACTTGGGCTCCATGTTGGGGTCGCGTGGTGAGAAACATGACAGGTGCATGAGCATAAGATGGCGAAGTGACAAAAGAAAATCGTTGCAGAATCATGGCTAATACTACTTTCGCTTCCAACAGAGCAAAGTTCTGTCCCACACATATCCTTGGACCAAGCTTCATTGGCTTGTATGCCTGACGTTGTGAACTGTTTGCTGGTGGGTAAAGTCTCAGGACCTCATGTAGAATCATTCCCACCTGCCAACATGCGTTCAATATTTTAGTCCCCAAGTCAAACCTTCTGAGTTGATGAAGAATAAAGAATAGTGGTATAATATACTCTTAGGGCCATTTACATATGTTTCTTTTATTAATTTCTATTTTCTATGATTTACTTTTACCTTGTGGTTCAGAGTAGGTCATGTGAAGCAATTATGTTAAGATCTTAAGATTTAAAATTTTTATGGTTTCTAACTAATTTTTATTAATTTCGTTCTGAAACAAGATATTAGGAAAAGTTAAAAGAAATGTGGGAAAAAAGAGTGTATTTTTTGCTCTTTCTGAAAAATGGAAACAGAAAAACCTTTCATTTTAGAATGTGAGGCCTTTAAAGACAACAGGGAAAATTATGTAGGTATTCTGGCAGCTAGCTCTTAGGATAATCTATTCAGCTAAGAATTTTTCTAGAAGCTGAGAGTGTTTATTGTAAAACTCCACAAGAAAATGGCCTAATACAAGAGTCAGATAGAAAAGCAATCTGTCCCATAGACTATTTTTAGCTTCTTGAAAATACTTTCTTTCTTTTTTTTTTTCTTTTTTTTTCAATAATAATATGAAATATTGAGATAATTTTCAAATAAAATTGTATGAACCTTTATTTACGTTATTAATCATTTTGGGTGGACTTTCTCTCCCCCATTAGTTATTAGAGAGATTTTGGGTGGACTTTCTCTCCTTATGAGATTTTGAATAATGGGCGGAAGGTCTACTCAATAGAGAGAATAGGAAATCTTCCACTAAATTTTAACAAATAAATTCTCTCAATAAAAACAACTATAAAAATCTACACTTTCTCAATATAAAATTTACAACTATATAGAAATCTACACTGAGAAGAAACAGAGGAGAAACCATCATTACAATTTTAAGATGATTCACACTATCCTCATTTGGAACAACATTTTTTCCACAGACTTCCACCACCTCTTTGCGTCCACGCTCCTGCCAGTCTTGGTGCATTCCCAGTAAAATTATGGTCCATGTCAACAGGATTGATGTAGTTTCATGTCCTGCGAAGTAGAAAGTCTTGCATTCATCAATGATTTCTTCTGTAGTCATGCGTACATCTTGCAGTTTGCCCCCCAACTGTTTATTTCGTGAAGAGATCATGAGGCTAAGTAAATCAGTCCCACAGATTCCTGACGCTTCCATGTCAGCAGTCCTTTGCCGAGCCTCGATCACCTGCCTCATGCATTTCCTGATTTCTTTCTCCAACTTCCACCGTCGCCTGTTCTTACTTGTAGGCAGAAACCTGTTGGGTCAGCCACTCAAACAAATTACAGATGCCAATTCGAGATATTTAGACTACTTCTAAATCACGGCACATTGCATTGCATGCTGAAGACCTAGAATATCCAGTACACATACCTCTTCAAAACTAAAACTTAAAAATGCAACATTTTTAATTACAGATTTATCTTTACTCAGTATTTCTTAGTATCAACAGATCAAATCTTTTTACTTTATAAAAGAATTCCATCTCGCTGCATTTAGAGGAGTACGATTGGGAGTTCCAGAGCAGCTCTCTACAGGAGTACATAGATAAGTCTTGCAACACTACCAACAACCCACTTTTATACATTGGGAAGAGAAGGGAAGAGTTCTCCAACTGCATCATGTTGGGTAACCAAGTAGAGAAGCATGAATTGAGCATCGAACAACATCAACATAGTAGATTTGCAGATATTCATCTCTCCCCAAGTATGGATTGGCGAGAGATTATGAGTTGGTATTCTATCGATAGGTTGATTCTTTGGAGGATACTCACAGCCGAGGGCATATTGCAGCGTGGGCCCTTTGGTGCGGACAATGATGGAGGGTTGAAATGGTACCATAACCCACAGGTCCCGGGATTTAGGTGGCATTGGGATCCGGGAGAATCCATTGGAGAAAGGATTGTTTGGGATCCAGGTAAATCTATTGAGGGGAGGATTGGTCGGAGGATTGTTTGGGATCTAGGTATTGGAGGATCCATTCAGGACCATTCAACATGGAGGGTACATCGGATTGTATGGGATCCTAGTATCAATGTACAAATGCTTCTGTTGTGGATAGAAGTGGATCGCTTGAGGACAAGCAATCTTTGGGCGGGAGGATTTGTAATATTCCCTTTCTTGATCCAGTCAATGTGGATAGAATAGATCCTTGGTACTTACCGTGGTATTTTCCCATGGTATTTCTTGTTGGTATTGACCCATCAAGCCTATAAAAGGGGAGAGAAGCTAGGCATTTAGAGCATTCTGGATTATCTATCTTATTATGTTTGGGTTGAGACCCACTGGCCAGGGCTATTATTGATCCCGGGACGAAAACCCGGCGGTGATGTTTATGTGGTGAATCCATCCAGGATTCACAAGTGGGCTTCAATTTCTTATATTTGTCATTGTCAATCAGCTGTGCATGCCATTTGCAGGATTTTATGGTCTGGGCATGTATTTTACTTTCAGTGAATAATAATATAAATAAATGGCTGCATTTCTTGTGTTCTAGCTCTTGATAAAAGATTGTATTAAATGAGAACACTAAGATGTTTTAGATCTATCCAAATTTTTATTTTTTGGAATCTTACATTTTTCCACAGACTTCCAACACTTCTTTGCGTGCACGCTCCTGCCAGTCTTGGTGCATTCCCAGTAAAATTATGGTCCATGTCAACAGGATTGATGTAGTTTCATGTCCTGCGATGTAGAAAGTCTTGCATTCATCAATGATTTCTTCTGTAGTCATGCGTACATCTTGCAGTTTGCCCCCCAACTGTTTATTCCGTGAAGAGATCATGAGACTAAGTAAATCAATCCCACAGATTCCTGACTCTTCCATGTCAGCAGTCCTTTGCCGAGCCTCGATCACCTGCCTCATGCATTTCCTGATTTCTTTCTCCAACTTCCACCGTCGCCTGTTCTTACTTGTAGGCAGAAACCTGTTGGGTCAGCCACTCAAACAAATTACAGATGCCAATTCGAGATATTTAGACTACTTCTAAATCACGGCACATTGCATTGCATGCTGAAGACCTAGAATATCCAGTACACATACCTCTTCAAAACTAAAACTTAAAAATGCAACATTTTTAATTACAGATTTATCTTTACTCAGTATTTCTTAGTATCAATAGATCAAATCTTTTTACTTTATAAAAGAATTCCATCTCGCTGCATTTATCAATTTTAAAATAAATCTTATGTGATTCATTTCACTTGTTTTAATTTTATTTTTTCGTCTTTGTGAATATTAACAGATGTCATGAGTTTGAGTGAACTATTTAAATCATGAAAAATTAGTCAATTATGACTACCTCTTATGAAAATGATCATAAATTAATCAGTTACTTAACTAAATTAAATCCTAAAAATAATATCTAAATTTAAATTAATTTAATTATTATTTTTATTTTTATGTTATATAATTTCATCCCTCATCTCTATTCTCTATTGAGCTCAAAAGGACTAATAAAAAATCGTAGCAACAATCCATCTCCATAGGAATACAAAAGGGAGTCGTCTAACGAGCCGGAGGAATTGCCCGGATGGTCAAAATTGGCCGGAATCCGGGCCAAAAAAATTTAAAAAATCTTGCAGAAACAGTGTTTGAATCCTGATTTTGACATTGGAAATGGATTCAGCACCATCAAAACCCTGTATGACACCCAAAATATTAAACTTTGATAGTTATAACATGGATTTAGAAAAATTCCTGCCGGATTTTCTGAAAATCTTATCGGAATTTTCATGATTTTCAGGGCGATTCCTCTGGCTAGTTAGACTACGGCATACAAAAGCTATTATATCTAAAATACTTTTAACTCAATGGACATTGAATTATTGTGCTGCCATAAAAATAAAAACTCAAACGCATTACCTGAAGCCCGGAATATAAACACTGAAGTAATTCAGCTGTAAAAACAATCTGTTGAGCCTGCAAATTGAAGATGTTCTTTGCCTCTGCATAACTGCTTCCCAATACTGCGCGAGAAATAACATCTGCTGTTAGATTGCAGAACTCTTTAAGCACTTCAACTTCTTCTGCACCAGACAACACCAATTTGCCCCATTCCTCTAACATATTGGCGGTACTTTCCACAATTGCTGGAACCATGCCCTATTATTGTAGCAGTGAACTTATTAGTGTTGACAAGTATGCAACTTCCAGAGACCATTCCTGCTATATAATTCTGAATATATATCTGTAAATTGAGACCAGCTAGATGTCAAAGGACTCTTTAAAGTTTTAAGGACTGGATTAAATATTAAGCAACCACGCAATAAGTTAATTATTAGTTTACTTTCTTGTCATCAGGTCTTTTGGATGAGAATAAAGTAATCTTGGAATCTAGTCAGGTTATGCTGCACATATTAAACAAACCTGTAGTAAGTTAGTAAGTTAATTATTGCCTCATTTTTATCCATTTTGTCAGTAAGTTGATTGAAAATGTAATAAGTTGATTGGCTCACTGCATGGCCCATTGTTTTTTTTGCATTAATAATTGTACTTTTATTAAAACCAGAATCTAAAAACCATTATATTTATATAAAAAAAATTAACTAGACAATATTTATAAAAAAAAAAAAATTAACTAGACAGAAATAGAATAGAGATCTCCATTTAATTGTACTATTTCACATAAAACACCCATTTTCTAGGTTAAGGGGTCATTTTGCCAAGTGCCTTGGCAACATAGCTCTCCCAAGCATCCTATATGCTCCACTTGTTCATGATTTTAGGAACGCTTAGTTCAATTGGAAGGTTGTCCCCTTTCTCTCTTGGAGTAATTTAACAAATTATTTATATTACAGCGAGAAAACATCTACAAAAAATCAGCTTTGCTTTGGCCCCTTTAGTCGGGTTCTCATGTCCCATATTAACTATAAGCACAAAAGAGGACCTTGCATTGATCAACCTAGAGCCTTATATCATTTAATAATATCATTTAAAAGCTTTGAAAACAATACATTTTCTTACCATCAAGATGGCAGAATTTAGCATCTAAAATGAAAAATATCGAAAAATATCGCAAATCTACTAGTATACCACTTAAGCTATTAAAATTTAAGACTATTCCTTACATACCATTGATTTTTTTTAAACAATGCTATAATATCACTATTCATGCCAAGATCAAAACCATATTGAGGACTAACTTTCATGCAGGCCTATTCTGTAGGCCTTTCACACCTTCAAATGAACTAGAAAGGGTCGAGGGTGTGAGTATTGTCTTTATTCCTAGGAGTTTGGAAATATGGGTGCTTTGTCATATGTGTGTGTCATATACAATTGATCGCGTAGTGGAAGAGTTTGTTTCTGCTACAACGTGTATATCTTTTGTAATTTTGAGCAGACAAAGATGTAGGGCTATTTCTTCTTTGGCAGCATGATTAACAGAGCTATCTCCACCACTCACTAAGGTCTATCCGCCTTGGTCGCTCACCTTCAGCTCAGCAATGGCCACCTCCATGCTATTCCATATCTGGAAATATTCTCATGCTTTCTCACACTACATCTCTCCCAAAGCGACCATACAACAAAATTATTTCCATGAAACTTTCCTGGTTATCATCCCTATAACCAGGTCACACAAAAAAACACATCAACAAAGAAATAGAAAATAGACCACCCTCCCTTAGTTGGCCATGAGAAAATAAAACTTTTATCCTTCGGATAGATGTTGTTGACAACCTTACTATTTCAACTTCCAAAGCTTCTACTTTATAGAGGGCATGTATATTTTACAATGATATTTGACACTGGTTGAGTAGTGGGCACCTCAGGCATGTTTCTACATCATTAAAACCAACTTCTCCCTTTCATACAAACATTGCCTTTCTTTTGAGGGCCAGGGCCTTTTGCAAGCGTTCTCCATTATTTGATCTGGATTATTTTTCTTTTTTATTGCCAAAAGTGAGCCTCGGGGTGGCCTTCCTCACTGCTTTCCCCACCGTCTATCGTGTGAGGATTTGCCTCCATTTTTTAGCCTTAATATCAAGACGCTCCATCAATAAGGAGAGGAGGGATAAAGGAAAGTCTTCAATCAAATTAGACATGTTCGGCTACTATAAATGCATCTGATTCTTATGAAGAAAATTTAGTTGAAGAACAATTCAAGCTTGACTTAGTCTCGACTAAAATAAATACTAAGGAATGAAAGTAGAGACCATAATAAATTGTTGCAAATATGTGATGAAAAAGAACATGAATTCAAGGAGGAAATTGTTAATCTGAAGACATGGCTTGAAGAGGCAAGGAGAATAGAAGAGATAATGAATAGTTAGCTAAAGGAGAGAGACGTACAGTGTGAAAGATTAGAGTCTGAGATTATTTCAGTTAGAAGAGATTTAGATGAAAAGGACAGGTTGTGTAAGAATTTAGAAGAGGATATTGTCTCCATAAAAAATGCAAAAAAGGAAGCCATAAAGGATAATGAAGCAGCCCTAAAAAGACCTACAGAAGAAGAAGCCAACTATAGCATGATTTGTAAATAAGCAAACAAAAACAAATAGCAGCATCAAGATCCAAAGAATGAGATGAAGAAATGGTCATTTACTCTTAAAGATAAATTGAGAAAATTTGGAAGATCTCAAAGGATATTCTTTGCTCCTTTAAAAGATATGAAGTGCTTTTCTTGCCATGAACCTAGACATGTTGCGGCAGAATGTAAGACAAAGAAAATCAAGTTTAATCAACAAAAGATTCAACAAATAAGAAGGCTCCCTCAAGCAAGCAAACAAAGAATACATACATTCACCAGGTACAAAAATCATTTCTATGGTTAATGTTATTTGTGCGATGAATTTGGACATAGAGCTATTGAATGCAAAATGTATGTAAAGAAAAGTAGAAATGGCTCAAGAAAAAACACACCATTTGTTTCATTTCTTGACCATATAAAATTCTATTTGTGTAGCAATCTTGGTCATATGGCCAAAGACTACAAGCTAATATATACCCTAAAGAGTTATAGACAGAAAATGGAAGCAACTCCAAGGAGATCAGAGAATGAGCCAAAAGGAAATGCAAACAACAACATAAGGAAGCCGACAAAGGTATGGAAGAGGAAGAAAAAGGAGTAGTCTGAGACTTCAAAAGCAAAATGAAGTCATCATAGCCTCAAGGGGATTTTCTCAAGAAAGCAGAAGAAGAATTCATTCAGTGTTAAAAGACAAACAACATCTCAGGGGGAGAGCAGCCCCAAAATACCTTGAAAAAGATCAAAATTTTGAGGAAGCAAACTCCTGCAATGAAAATACAATATATGTCAAGAATGACATTGTTAATGAAGAGAACAAGGATGTATATGAAAATTAAAATTCCTTAGTTGAGATTGTCAAAATATTCGCTCACAATTCTAATGGAATGAATATTCCATCCATTTTATTTTCCTCTGAAGAACATGTATCAAAGATGTCAAAAAGTAGATTACATGAGCATGGAAGTGCAAGGGAAAAGGAGTAGATGAGGTGCTTTTTGACACAAAGGAAGTTGGATATAATAAGGCTAAGCAACAAGAAAATAAAAAGAGAAAGTTTACAAAAAGGAAGAAAAAAATATTAAAGGGAAAAGAAGTTGAGGTTAAAAGGTTGAAGTTGGCACTAGTCACCAAATACAAGCCTGTGATTTTGTGCAAGTTCTACATGAAATGATACACAATGATCTTCCCCACATTATGCAAATCATGCAATTAAATCTGAGACATGCAAGTTTATGTCAACCATTGTTGTTTAAAAGGGGATATGAAATACAACATAAAATGAAATTTACAGTGAAATGCTCAAACGTGACTAGCACAGACCACTGAGAGAGTTATGTCCAGTGCAGAGAATACAAATCTGAAGCAAATAATGTTTTACTGACAAGTTAAGTATGTAAATAATATATGGACTCATTTGAAGGTCGGCATGTATGAATGCATGAACACAATATATATAATTGCATTAATATATTCATTCAATGCATTACAAATCCATATGGAATGATATGTAGCATTAATATGGAACAATATGCATGGTTTGGTTGTTGGGATATGAGGTAATGTTGAACCATACTATTGTTTTTGGAAACACAATATTAGAAGTCAATTGGTAGTATGTTATTGTGAATTAGGGTTTTGTGCCATAATTTCATTTACTAGTCAATATTCAGAAGTATAATTGCAGTGGCTGAAAACTATTGTGGGTACTAGGTGAGTGCAAAAGTATTGAAGTTTATCAATTCAAATTATTCATTATGAATTCAAATTAGTTGAAGAAAACTTTGTCCTTCTATTCAATGCTCTCCTGGATTTTGTTGGTTGAAAGATGTTGTACAATGTTACTAAAATTCAGAAGGAGAAAGTGGAGTTTATTGTTTCTTTATCTTGCAAAGAAGCTTTAGCTCTTTATGAAACATTGTATGTAGCTCTTAAAGAAAACCCACTAGATAAATCCTTCCATGTAAGCATATTCTTGTAAGTGAAGTGAACTCATAGGTGGAGGCGCGGATTTCTGTAACTATTGAGGGCTCTTTGTATGTGGTCAATGGTAAAAACATTGACAGTAACATTGATTGAGCATATAGTCTTCTCCATCATAAACAGAGATAAATCTCTTCTTGTACTATTTCCATTGATGTCAAAAGGGGAGGTAAGCTAAGGTAAGAAGTGTGTTTCCATCAATTCCAAAGGGGGGGATTGATTGCATTGTTATCATTGATAGCAAAGGAATAGTAGTAGGGAAAAGAAGCAGCAAGATATATGACATTTTAGGCTTGTGAATGGAGCAACAACATTGGTAAAAAGAGTAGTAAAGGAAAAGGAGAAACAAAGAAGCAATATGTTTGATACTTGTGGTGCTTGATGATGTGGTCTTTGTGAGATGCATTATGCAATAGAGATCAATGTTAAAGAGGCACAAGGAAAGACATTGATGCTTGTTGTAATGCTTTCCTAACAGAAATTTGTTGATGAAGGTACTGGTATGCCTTGGAGAATAGATTGTTAAAGCTTGCTTTCATATGTTTGTTATGATGCAAAGGGTGTTGGTGAAAGGTTGCTTCTGCGTACATATGTTGAGTGGTGTTGATTAGTGAGGCAGATTGTGTGCATATGGAATAGTGGCTATTGGTAAGCAAGTATGCATATGATGATTGAGATGTTGTGATGCAAGGAAAAGGCAAGACTCTTTGACAAACAAGGCAATACTCAAAGCTACTGAGGCAATTTCATGAAGAAGTAGCGATACAAGATGTTTCAAACAGCAGGGCGAACCCATGGATTATCGAGGCGAACCCATGGATTATCCTCGTGAGGATCTGGGATATCTGAGTTAAGTGAGTGCATAGGCTCAGATGACTAGATTCCATTGCACTGACCTGTGGATGGTTATTACTCTCTGACCTGGTTTACATTGCACTGAATCTGGTGTGAAATATTTTGGTGCTTCGATCTCGCGTCTGACTAGTGGGTAAAAATTTTCAAATTTTCCTAGTTAAATTGGGTGGGCGTTGGAGGGGGGCTCGAGGTAGTACTTCACAAAGGTGATATTATCTGCTGACAGCCTAGATTCCACTGCATTCCTATTGGAATAATAGGCGGTACTTGGTCATCTGATAGATGGAGGACATGTTAGGCCATAACTCCATCTGTACCGAAGAGCTTATTGAGTTAGCAGACCGCATAAATAACTCTGCTCATTTTTGCGGGACACACTGGCTGGGGAAGTCTGGTTTACCGTCTCTGCCTGTGACATGTTTAGTTGGTGACAACTTCTCCTAATTATTCCAAAAACTTCTCTGCAACACTATCCCCTGGCATCAAAAAGAACAGGAATAAGAAATATGGGGTGTTGAAGGCATACTCAGGAGTGCCACCGCTTCTCCTGGGGGCATATACTTTTATGGATAGTTTGGAATGCCTAATATCAAAGGCTCTGGTGGGAAAGTGGAAACACATTCGCATGACAGGGAAGCAGTTGAAGTCATGGTTTGAGCATTGGTGGCTCCCCAAACTCAAATACAGACCTAAAATTAGCCTTTTATCGAAAGGATGGATTTGATTCCACTTCTTATTGATTGAGGATGTTGAAATCATATTGACATTGCCATGGGTCAAAGGTAGGGGTTTATTGGTCCTACAGAGATGGAATGTGGGGCTTGATCATTTCACGGTGACTATAGATAGGAGTCTAGTATGGGCGAAATTGCTCGGTTTGCCACTAGAATTATGGAATGATGTCGCCATTCGAAATATCACACACATAATGGGATCCTTTTTTTTTTCTTCTGGGATGGAGGTAGTTTGGGTCAAATAGATAAGAGGATGGCATGGGTCCTTGTGGATGTTGACTTCGGAAAAGGTTTGTTGGAAGACCTGGAGATTAAATGGGGACAATCTACTATCCTCATCTCCATCGATTATTGGGAAATTCCCTTTAGATGTATTCTCTTTCATGAGACTGGACATTTACGTCGGGAATGTGGGAATTGTTTATCTGATGGGAAGGTATTGGAATCATCTTCCCCTGTAGCGATCATCGGAAGGACGAATGGACCGAGAATTCCTGGGCAACGAACTGACATCTCCTATAACTCACCAGGTACTTATTTTATTCCATCCACTCTGATTTCTGTAAATGAATTGTAGTTACCTGATTTCGGGTTTAGGTTTGGGAATGGATTGGCCTAAGATTCTTTGGGTGACGAGGATTTGACATTTCCTGTGTGGGGGAATTTACCTAATTAATATACTCCCTAGCCATTGGGCCATTCGGGAGAGGAGACTAACCATGTTGAGCCTAGGAACCCGCCTCCTATCTCTTATGCTCCAATTATGAATAAGCCTCCTTCCCCTTTTTCTGGCAGGATCTCTATCCCTACCCTAACAAACCCCATCTCACCTAATTTGGAATTGGGAACTCTACAGTCGGGTTCCTCCTCTTTTTCCATGGAGCCTTTGGAAATTAGATGATCATCCTTCCAATCTGGGTTGGGAAAGGGGGGTATGAAAATCAAGGGGACTCCAGTTTCAAAGAAAAAGCGTCAGCCCAAATATAAAAATATTTATTCCTGCATAAACCCTGACCCCAACTTTGAGGAACTCAGTGATCACCAAGATCCTCTAGAAATTAGAGTTTCAGAGGGTCATGTAGGGGGGAACAAGAATTTTGAAGGTCGGTATGAGTGGGTCCTTAGAGTGTAATTTCCAGCGAAAGGTGTGCCCCCATGAATATTTTATCCCTCAACATAAGGGGCATGGGTGTTGCTCATAAGATTAGAGCACTCAAAGAACTAGTTATTTCCCTCAAACCAATATTATTTTCTTTCAAGAATCTATGTGTGATGTTAACTATGCATGGTAATTTATGTTATCAAGTTTTCCACACTAGCTAGTATGCACCAAAGGAGTTGTTGGGCACTCTGGGGGATTGGGAGTAATGTGGGATCCATCATTATTCAAGGAACTAGCTTATGTTACTGATATGGGTATTTTGCTTACAGGATACTACAAGGGCTCTCATGAGAGGATTCGTCTCCTTAACAAGTATGCGTCATATGTGGGGAGACAGCTATTTTGGGATTCTCTCTCTCCCATATATGATTATCTCAGGTGATCTAAATCCGACGATAGGTGGAAAGGAAACATGGGGGCACAATGCACATTCAGATCCACTATTGAATTATTTTGAGGGTCTATTTGCGGCGTATGATCTTTGGGATGTCAAACCTGAGATTCTGGTACCAACTTGTTGCAACGAGAGATCACGCGATGATGGGATTGAAAAAAGGTTGCATTGGCTTCTTATCAGTTCATCTTTGTTGGGTATGCATAAGGGGGTATTATCATCTATCATTTCCTTTTTCATATCGGATCAATGTGTAACACAATTACAGTGGGAAGGTGTGGCAAGACTGGGTTATACACCATTTAAATTCAACCCAATATGGATTAGGATCCGGAATATCGGATACTAGTGGCTGAAAATTGGGGAAAATTATCAGACATAAGGGCAGAGGGTGTTATGGTACAAATTATGGACATCTAAGAACTCTCGAGAAGGAAACTAAAGCCTGGGTAGCGAACAAGAAAAGAATGGATGCACAGAAACTCAAATATATTCACACTACTCTGATGTATTACAATGATCCTCTCGATCCACTGTATTTCTCGGAGACATACAAACAGAATATCATCAAGTCGATTGGGATTAAAAACAACATTTTGCTGAGAAAGGAATCTGACAGAAGGCTACAAAGAAGGGTCATATGGGTGCAAGAGGACGAAAATAATACTAAGTTTTATCATGCATTTTCCAATTCCAGGAAATAGAGAAACAAGATTAAAAACATTAGGGATGCAAAGGGGTGGATCATCATTAAGCAAGGAGCACTTATGTAGGTAGCACAACTTCATTTCAAAAAATAATTATCCGCTAATAATCTATAGCTAGAACCACATATGAATTCTATAAGAAATCTCCCCCAAATGATTACTTTGGAAGCTAATGAATATATGGGAAATCCTATTGGAAGGGAGGAGCTCCTCGAGGTTATTAAACATACTAGTAAAGAGAAAATCCCTAGGCCCGATGAATGGGGAATTGATCTTTTCCATCATTTCTTTGACCTTATGTCTCCTCACATTATCACGGCACTGGAGGAATCCATAAAGAAATGGGTCATTGATGGGGGTCTAAATGCCACCTTCATTGCCTTAATTCTAAAAATGGAAAGCATATCCCCATTCTCGGAATTTAGACCCATATTGTTATGTAATTTGTTGTATCTTTTTTTTTCTAAATTAATGGATATCAGGCTTAAAAATATTGTCTCTAATTATATCTCTCATGAACAGCTCGCTTTTCTACAAGGTAGGAAAATCCAAGATGCAATTAAGGCGGCACAGGAATTCCTTCATTCGATGAAGACTCGATGGGGCAAGGCGAGTGTGATCAAAATTGATCTGATTAAAGCATTCGACTGCCTGGATTGGGGTTTCCTTCGACTGATTTTACATAAAATTGGTCTCTCACTTAGCAATATAAATTGGACACTTTCTTGTATTACATCTACGAACTTTGTTATTTTAATCAACGGAATTCCAACTGGGTTTTTCAAAGAATTTTGAGGCCTTAGACAGGGATGTGCACTATCATCGCTTCTCTTTATCCTTGCAATGGATTGTTTGAGCTATTCGATTAAAGAGGCCAGGAAATTTGGGTTGATATGTGGCATCAAGGTCTCCAACAGGGTCAGGATGTCTCATCTCATGTTTGTAGATGGTCAGGTTGTCTCATCTCATGTTTGTAGATGACTTACTGTTTGGGGGTATGCACAATAAAGATGACTGGTGGCATATTCACCATTTACTTTTGACCTTTAGTAAAGCTTCTGGTGTTGGAAATATGATTCTTATGTCTTAATATGTTTTCCTTGATGGCAACTCTCTGGAAAATGATGGAGTATATGTCTTACGGAGAAGCTCAGTAGTTTGCAGAAGGTCTATCAGAAGAAATATGTAAAGACTAGTAGATGTTGGTTAATTTTTATATTAAAGGTTCTATACAGAGGTTTGTACTGGCCAAGTCGCGTATACATGCACATAAGAACGATCCAAGTCCCGTATGAATTTTGCGCTCTAAAAATATGATACCAGGGGGATTTACCATGGTATTAACCCGCAGTATTGAGTGTTGTGTCATCTATTTGATTCCGTCCAAGAATACCATTGGCAGTTGTATCATTTTGACTCATGGTATTGGTAAAGGCTAAATCTATATAAGGAGAAGAAGATCATAGTGAAAAGGTGTGCATATGTAAGGGCTGTAACTGAATACTTCTCTCTGCATGGGATGAACTCTGTTTTATTGGTAGATCTGAATCTATGATGCACCCTTGGATACAATGATGGATCAGAATCTCTAGACCTGAAATGAATATGTTCTTGCATGATCTATTGAAGAGATGATTAGATCTGTGCCCTGGCGCATGTTTTCTGAAGTGAAGTGAAGAAATATGGGTAAGTTCTATAGATCTGAAACATTCTGCAAAATTAATAATTACAGATCTATATGCTAGTTCGTCTCGGTAAAAGCGCCTATATACGTGACTTTGTCTCAGAAAAGGTGCATATGGAAGTCATGGTTTTTTGAAGCTTATTGAAGAGGTTATCTGTTTATTGCTGCTATATTTCTGTTGTCTGTCAATGAAGTCTTCATGTAGATCTGGGTTTCTTAATTACTGTATATTCTTCTAAGTTTAATATGTACAAAGATGATCAATAAGTGGGTAAATATGTTTAATGATGACTGACTGTTTAAGGGTTCTGCATTTCTAAAAAGATATTTGATTGAAAGCCTCAGATCTGGTTCTGAGACTGGTTATATTATGGAATATCAGTAGTCACAAATCTATACGCAGGTAGGTGTGAAGGAAAGCATGTATACACGCGGG
This sequence comes from Pinus albicaulis, assembly GCA_034641835.2. Classification (NCBI taxonomy): domain Eukaryota; kingdom Viridiplantae; phylum Streptophyta; class Pinopsida; order Pinales; family Pinaceae; genus Pinus; species Pinus albicaulis. Next base: position 1,568,757,437 of record CM076584.1, read on the forward strand.
TTTAGTAAAGCAAAGTAGCGTATGCATCTTAATATAATGAATGTTCAGGGTTGAGTTTGATTCTTCATACTGATTCTGAAATTTGGGTTATTACTATTTTCTGGTTACAATGATCTCACTCTTCTGATTGAAGTATTCGGTGAAGTTTATTACTGTTGATCTTTATGAAGAGTTGGGTTGAAGTTGTGTGATCCAGTGTGAAAATTGATGAAACGTGGTCTACAGTGTTTCTGAAGGCTGAAGCCTTCAGAGTGGAAGTAGAAGCTTCTTGCCAATAGAAGTTGGTGTTTTGATCATGGGGTTGAAGCTCCCTTCCAGTAGTGGTTGGTAAATGAGATCAGGGGGTTGTAGCTCCCTTCCAGTAGCAACTAGAGAACGAGAGAAGGTTGTAGCCTTATGCAGGTAGATGCCTGCTTACTGATATGAGTCTGCATCAGTACAAAATTGTAAGCAGTTTTCCATAAAATAAATATTGAAGACAGATACGACAGCAGCGGTGGTTTTCTCCCAAATTCAGTTTCCACCTTAAATATTAGTGTTCATGTGTGATGCTCTTGTGTGATGATTTATTCTATTGTTACTGCACATATTTACTTCCTAACTAGCTAATTCATAACTGATAAGCTGAGTTAAAGATTGTTTCTAAAATTTTATCTAACAATAAAGTTATCTCAGTATCATAGCTTAAGATTTGAGTATCACGCACATATACGGGGTTCGGGTTAGTTAAATTAACATTATGAAATAGTAAAGAAAAAGTAAATTTTCTGATGAACTCTAAATCTTGATTCACCCCCCGCCCCCCCCCCCCCCCTCCCCCTCTCAGTATTTTTCTCACAAATTGGTATCAGAGCAGGTTCTTCTGAAGAAGCTTAATCGCTAGAAGGAAGATCAGCTAAGATGAGAAATCAAGAAGGGACATCATCTATCAGGCCTCCTCTCTTCAACAGAAACAATTTAATCTTCTGGAAGACAAGGACAATATCCTATCTTCAGTCTCTTGGAGCAGATGTTTGGGCTATATTTGAAGGAGGTTATCAATATCGAGCTTCAGTTCCAACAGATCCATATCTAAGAAAGAACTATGAAACCAGTGCAAAGGTGGTCAATGCGTTATTGGGAAGTTTGACTGAATCAGAATTTTTCAAAGTCATGCAGTTGAATACAGCAAAGGAGATATGGGACAAAATAATTCTGAGCTATGAAGGTGATGCCAAGGTAAAAAGTGCTAAACTCCAAACTCTCAGAATTCAATATGAAAAACTCAGAATGCATAATGAGGAAAGCATTGCTAGTTTATTTTTACGTCTAGATGATATTGTAAATCGTATGAGAAATCTAGATGAAACCATAACTAACACTACTCTGGTAGAAAAGTTTTTAAGATCTCTAACTCCCAAATTCGAGTCAAAAGTGTCTGCTATTGAGGAGAAGCGGGATCTACAAACTTTTACTGTTGTTCAACTTCATGGGATTCTGACTTCTTGTGAAATGAGGAAAGGAGGTCCATTTAAAGTCAAAGAAGTTGTCTTTAGAGCTGATGCATGTACAAATTATATAACTTATGTGTTATATATCCAATATTCTCCTGATCACACACTATTTTAACTTCATGCACAATACAAAATCTATTCCACCATTGATCATCACATGCGGAAATTAAATCAATTGCATTGCACACATGAAACAATAAAAATTCACACACATTAACACAGTTGTTTAACGGGAAAGCCTCAAGCTGAAAACCCCAACTATCTGTATATAATATATTTCATAGAGATCATGTAACAATCCTCATACAAAGCTGATCATATCAAGCTCTCAGTACAATACAATCGCTACACACTAATCGGGCCCGATATTGCAAATCCATGCACCGATCTTTGCCACCTGCTAGCCTTCCTCTACTGTGCAATCCCTGCTGAAAAATGGCTCCGATGAAGTTTAATCCAACCAGCCTTGCTCATGCAATCCTCATTGGCATCTCCACTGAGTATTGGATGCAATCAATGCATCACTATAGTCACAACTGATAGTCACACTTGCTCTTTCACTTATCTCTCCACTGATCTCCACGGAAACTGCCATGCACTGTAGTTAACTGATGTATTCTTCAGTTGATTAATGAGTTATTATTTAGTAAATTAATTAAATAATTAATTCACACCACTCTCACTAGTTTATCAATCAGTTAGACTAGATACAACTAGCTCAACTAAGTCTAACTGAGTTAAACTAAATACAACTCCACCAACTACTTCTATAACTCCACCAAACTCTGTCACATGATGAGTTCTAACTGAATTACTCATGCATTAGCTCCAGTCAACCCTCAGGAATAGCATAATTCCTTATGTCAACTGCAGTGCCACATCTGTGCACTTAACTGAAGTGCTCCAAGAGAATAAGATAATGTTTAGAGTCCAAATATTATTAAGAGCTAATAATATTCGACATATCTATTTTTAGACTGGAAATTTAAAAATAGATTCCGCCCAATATGTCTAAAAATAGAAGTCCATCTATTTTTCCAACTTGATCAACCATCCACAAATAGCATCCTACAACTCATAGAATATGATCGATATGTCTAAAAATAGACTTTGCGTCAAAAATAGCCTGCGGGCCCACTTAGTGAAGGCGACTCTTTTCACTAAGCTCATCATCTTGTTGAATCTCAACACTGCAAAAGGAAAGGAAGTAGAAGAACAAGAAGGATCAGGGTATGTTTCAGAACAAGATGAGATAAATTTTGTAAAGAAGCTAGAACTTGGTACTGGAAGGTTCAGAGGTAAGCTTACTTTTAAATGTTTTTCTTGTGGAAGATTTGGTCATTATGCTACTAAATGTCCCCATAAATATAATCATGAAAAGGGAAAGGAAGTGGCAAAAGGAAATAAGAAACGGTTTATGAATAGAAAAAGCTATTATACTCATGAAGATAGTGATGGTCTATCAAATATTGAAGAAGGAGAATCTGATCAAGATATTAGACTACTCATGGCTTTTGAAAAAGATTCTAGTAAGGTTAAAGATACTTTTATGGATGCATTAAAATAAAATGATTTTCTTGAAGAAATAAATCATCTCAAAATATGTTTGGAGGAAAACAAAATTTCCATAGATACTCTAAAGAATCAACTTAAAGAAAAGGAGAAGCACAATGAGAAATTAGAATGTGAAATAGTAAGTCTAAGAAAGGAAATTGAAAAAGTGAAAACTTTAACTCTTATATTTTCTAAAGGAACTGAAACCTTAGATGAAATTATCAAGGTACAATGCTCTCCTCTTGTAAAGACAGGTCTTGGATATATTAGAGAATCCTCTCAGTCTTCAGCACCAAGCTATCTAAATGAAGCTAAAGCCAGCCTGCAACATTTTTTTCACCCAGCAAAAGAACAAAAAGACTACATAGGTAAAGCATGACCACTTCAATACAAGGAATAACAATAACAAAAATATCAATCAGCAAGTAAACATAAGTAGAAGGTATCATGATCGCAGAAATTTATTCTTCAATGGACAATGTTTTTCATGTCATAATTTTGGTCATAAAGCTGCTCAATGTGTTGCATACAAAACCATCATGACCAGAGAAGCAAGAAAGCAAAGAAATGAGATTGGAAGAAAGAAGAATACTTATAACAACTTTTCTCCTCTTCAAAATGAAATTGAATGTTCTTATTGCAATAAATTTGGACATGAAGAGTCTGAATGCAGGAGCAAACTTCAGCCAAAAGAGCATATACCTTCAAATTCCAAGGTATGGAGAAAGACAGACTCACAGGTTGAAAGTTGTGGCATAGGTTTATTTGTTGAAGGGGAATAAAATCAATGGTACATTGGTAGTGGATGCTCAAAACACATGACAGGTGATAAAAATAAACTCCTTTCATACAATGCTCTAGAGAAGGAAAATAATGTTACCTTTGGAAATGACTGTCTTGTTGTCATTAAAGGAAAATGTTCCGTTTTTCGAAAATAAAAGGTGAAATCTAACAATGTTATGTATGTGGATGGATTAAAGCATAACATTTTAAGTGTGAGTCAAATGTGTGATAAAGGAAATGAAGTTGTCTTTAGTTCAAAAGAATGTGTAGTATGTGAACTTGACATAGGAAAACAGAAATAAAAGGAACTAGAACACTAAGCAATCTGTATGTATTGAAAGGTGGCCAAGAGCAATGCTACTTGGGTAAATCTTCAGAAAATTGGTTATGGCACAGAAGGTTGGGACGTTTGAGCTTCTCTGAAATAAGCAAATCCATCAGACTCAAAGCTATTCGTGATCTTCCCAGCATCACTCTACCTGAAAGTACCATATGCAAATCATGCCAATTTGGTAAGCAAACCAAGGTGAAATTCAATGTTAAATAAGGATAAGCAAGTAAGCCTCTTGAACTTATACATACTGATCTATGTGGTCCTGTAAGGAAAAAGTCACCTCATGGAGAACAATACTACATTTTATTTATTGATGACTTCTTTAGAATGTGTTGGATCGGTTTAATGAAACATAAAGATGAAGCATTTGAAAAATTTAAGATCTTCAAAGCTTTGGTTAAAAATGAATTAGATCTAAAAATCAAATGTCTTAGATCTGACCGAGGAGGAGAATATATATCAGATGAATTATTTGATTTTTGTGAACATCATGGCATAAAAAGATAGTTTTCTATAATTGGAACCCCACAACAAAATGGCGTGGCAGAAAGGATGAATAGAACAGTTCAATAGATGGCTCGAGCTATGCTTGATGAATCTGGAACTCCCGATACCTTTTGGGGAGAAGTAGCACATACTGCAGTAAATATTCTTAACAAGGCTCATGTTCGTGTGAATAATGATAAAACTCCTTATGAACTCTGGTATGGCAATCTTCCCACTGTAAATCATTTTAGAGTTTTCGGAAGAAAATGTTTTATCGATAACAATGATAAAAAACTTGGTAAGTTTGAACCTAGAGCAGATGAAGGAATATTTCTTGGTTACTCTTCTAGAAGTAAAGCATATAAATGTTACAATAAAAGACTTCAGAAGATTGTTGAATGTATTGATGTTGTAATTGACAAGTCTCTCTCAGCTTCTAAAAGGGAAATAACAACAACAAATGAAGATGATGATGATGTATATTTTCCCTTTTAAAATAGCAACAATATAGAAGGTGAACCCAATGAAGCACCAAAAGAAGATCTATCTGAAAAGGCTCCATCCAGGTATGTTCAAAAGAATCATCCATAATCTCAAATTTTGGGAGAAAAGGGATCAGGTGTCAAAATAAGCAGAACTCTTGTAGGATCCCCTAGCTATCTGGCATTCTTATCCACTATTGAACCACATAATGTAAATCAAGCTAGTAAAGATGAATGTTGTATTCAAGCCATGAATGCAGAACTTGATCAGATTGAAAACAATCATACTTTGGAATTGGTTCCAAGACCTCATGATAAAAATGTTATTGGAACAAAATGGATATTTAAAAACAAGTTAAATGAAAATGGAGATGTTATTAGAAACAAAGCTAGACTTGTTTGTAAAGGGTATGCTCAACAAGAAGGTATAGAATTTGAAGAAACGTTTTCTCCTGTAGCCAGACTTGAAGCTATAAGAATGTTTCTTGCTTTTTCAAGTTTTCAACAATTCAAAGTTTATAAAATGGATGTTAAATATGCTTTCCTCAATGTTGATCAAGAAGAAGAAGTTTATATAGAACAACCAGAAGGATTCATTCTGGGAAATGGTGAAAAACTTTTTTGCAAACTTAAAAAGGCTTTATATGGTCTCAAACAAGCTCCTCGGGCATGGTACTATCGTCTTGACAAATATCTTCATTAACAAGGTTTTACAAAGGGATATGCTGATAGTAACTTATACACAAAAATTGAGAATGATAAACTATTGATTGTAGTTGTGTATGTTGATGACATCATTTTTGGCAATAATGAAGAGTCCATGAGTCAGAAATTTGCTTCTGTTATACAACAAGAATTTGAAATGTCTTTACTTGGGGAACTAACATTTTTTCTTCGCTTACAAGTACAACAAGCAATAGATGGCATATTTTTATCACAAGAAAAAAAACTTAAGAAAATTCTGAAGAAGTATGGGATGGAAGACTGCAAACTTGTAAGTACTCCAATGGTAACTGGATGTAACCTCAGTTCTCATGATGATTCTCCCACGGTGAATCAAAAAGAATATAGATCCATGATTTTAAGTCTGCTTTATCTAACTGGGACAAGACCAGACATTATGCATGCAGTTGGGATTGTTGGACGATTTCAAGCTAATCCAAAAGAGTCTCACCTTCAGGCTGTAAAAAGAATATTCAAATATCTACAAGGGACTCAAGACTTTGGTCTATGGTATCCAAATAATGTTGATCTCACTCTTCATGCTTACACATATGCGGATTGGGCTAGAAATATTGATGATCGAAAAAGAACTAGTGGTGGTGCATTTTATATGGGTCCCCGATTAGTATCTTGATTTAGCAAGAAACAAATTTCTATTGCCTTATCTACAGCGGAAGCAGAATATGTGATAGCCGCATCATTTTTCACACAACTTCTTTGGATGATACAGACACTACAAGATATTCAAATCAAATGTTCACCTCACATATCCATTCTATGTGATAATAAAAGTGCCATTAGTATCTCAAAGAATCTTGTTATGCATTCCATGACCAAGCACATTCCTATCAAGTATCACTTCCTACGTGAACAAGTGCTTGAACAAAAGGTTAAATTGGAGTATGTTCCCTCCAAAGAATAAGTTGCAGATATATTTACTAAACCTCTTCCCAGGGAAACATTCGAATATCTCAAACAAAATTTGGGAATTGTCTCTACCTCTCTGATCAAATCTGCTTAATTTCAGAAGATTAAATTCGATACGCTAGTTTCATAAAGATCGCATATATAAGCGAGTTTCTATGCATAAAACCGCTTATGGGTTTTGCTGACAGAAATTCTCTGGGTCAGCTTTCAGAATAGTCTGTGGTGTTGTTGGGTAATCTCTATTGTTTTCCAGTATTCATCTTACTATACCGTTCTTTGATATTTATCTCCTTGATGAAGATGATTTGATGAATTGGTTGTTGAAGGTGTTCATGATGCACAAGCTTAGGGGTAGCTCCTGCCTTGTTGAAAAGGATGCATTGTTGGCATTGATTTCTGATTTATGATCTCTCTCTTGAGGTCTTTTGGTCCTGGTTATAAAAAGTCATATCTGTAATTTGATGAAAACGTCATGATGAGACCTATGATGTAAAATTGTTATATTCAGTCATGTAAGGACTTGTTCAAATTTGTAAATCCACTTGGTTGGGTAGTTGAGTCAAAAATTTAATTCCACTTGGTTGGATCATTGATGTAAGTGTGAGTCCTTGGTGATAGGAAAGGTCATACTCGGTTGAGTTATAGAGTCATGTACTTCATTGAAAAATATGTCTAAAGATTCAGCATGAACTCAGGGGGAGCATGGTATCTTCAGTGCACTTCAGATCTGTAGGGTTTTCCCTTTCCCCTTGATTTCAAAGGGGGAGAGTAGTTCGATATGATGATCAAACTCCTGATATGGTGATCAAACTCCATCGTGGTTGCCATCAAGTCCAAAGGGGGAGATTGTTGGCAACATGATTCTTATGCCTTAATATGTTGTCCTTGGTGGCAACTCTTTGGCAAATGATGGAGTATATATCTTCTGGAGAAGCTCAGTAGTTTTCAGAAGGTCTATCAAAATAAATGTGTAAAGACCAGCAGAAGTTGGTTAATTTTTATATTGAAGGTTCTATATGCGAGTTTGTACTCGCCAAGTCACATATACACGCAGATAAGAACGATCCAAGTCGCGTATGCATTTTTTCTCTAAAAATATGATACCAGGGGGCTTTACCATGGTATTAACCCACAGTATTGAGCGATGTGTCGTATATTTGATTCCGTCTTTAATATCCCAAAAGTGGGATTTCCTACAACAAATGGAATATATTAAGATATTCCAAAGTTGGAGCTTCAGCAAGTCATGAGCATGACAATGTAGATCAGCTCATTAGATGTACAATAAAATCTCACCAGCAGATGTAAGAACCTCATCAAGAATATGGATTATATTCTCCTTCCCAAGTGGGGAAATGTAGCAATATAGGGCATAAAACAATTGTCTTCAGAAAATAACGTTATACCTATGAGGAAGGGGGCTTGGATCCCTTAGAATACATCATATGCAACTCACATGTAGAATTAGAGGTGAAACAAATCACTCTAGCCAATATAAACAGATCTCCCCAAGTCAATATGCCTCAAATAAGCCCAAACCCCATAGCCTATCTCATGCAGAAACTACTGAAGAAAGAAAAACTTTATTTTTATGAGGGTTTATGCAGCAAATGATGGGAAAAAATATATCTGGAGTATACAATGCATCAATGGCCAAGAAAATGGAGATTCCTTCCTTTTTATACAAAACAAGAGTAACCCGGCAAAGGGTTCATGAGAGTACGATGTATAAAAATGTAGATCTGCAGATCTGGATCTGAAAAATGCAGTTATACTACAGCACTGAATAAATATGGCTGAAATGTACAAGTGATAGAGAAAGAATGAAGTACAGAGCTTTTCGGGAGAAGGGTTGGCCCTCTCTCCAAGGAATGAGCTCACAGGCAAGGGTTCAAACCCTGCTGCTGCAACTCTGGAAAAAATGATGTATTTTCCCTAGTAAAATGCATTGTAATGGATGGGAACCGAGTTTTCCTTATGCCAAGATGTGAAATGTGCTCCGGAACCTCCTGTACAAATCTTGCAAAGAAAAGGGGAGCTCCCTCCTCTGAAAGATAAGCTCAAGAGCTGGTATTGTGAGTCTCCCACTGCAACACCCTGCAGCACAGCACTATTATCTGCAGAAATAACGCTGTGGCTGAAGGAGGATGCTTGGCCTCAAGCCCGGATGTGGGAAATGAAGAACAGAACCCCTCCAAGAGATCACTCAATGAAGGAGAAGGAACTCCTAAGCAAGAATTCCTTGTGTTGAACAACACTGCATACTCAGCTCAACAGCTGAAGAATGCTCAATAGTCTAAGCAGACCAAAATAATAATCCATAAGCTAACCTCCAAAGTCTGCTATCTTCCTCCTTATAAAGTTTGTGAGCCTCCTCACCTTGGGTCCCACCTATTAGGGTTTCCAACACCATGTGAATACTTTCCCTCCAAAACTGCGCTGTCTTCTCAAGCAAGCCACGCCCTCTTAGGCAGCGTTGTTGACTTGGTCAACTTGACTGTATCAACATGATTATTTTCCTATTCACACATGGGAAGTGAAAAATCCAACCACCAAGTTATCCCCTTTTCACACCAAGAGGGATTTTATGTCAATACAAGTTAAATATGTGTCCTTTTCCCATTTATTCATCTACTAGGTGAAAAAATCAAAATCTAATATTCCTATTAGTTGCATGCTAATTTTAGGAATATTACACCGTCCAAGAATACCATCGGCAGTTGTATGGTTTTGACTCATGGTATTGGTAAAGGCTAAATCTATATAAGGAGAAGAAGATCATAGTGCAAAGGTGTGCATATGTAAGGGTTGTCACTGAATACTTCTCTCTAAAGTATATCTGCATGGGATGAACTCTATTTTCTTGGTAGATTTGAATCTATGATGCACCCTTGGATACAATGATGGATCGGGATCTCTAGACCTGAAATGACTATGTTCTTGCATGATCTATTGAAGTGATGATTAGATTTGTGACTTGGCGCATGTTTGTTGAAGTGAAGTGAAGAAATCTGGGTAAGTTTTATAGTTCTAAAACATTATGAAAAATTAATATTTACAGATCTCTATGCTATTTCGTCTCAGAAAAAGCTCGTATATACGCGGATTTTCCTCAGAAAAGACGCGTATGGAAGTCAGGGTTTTCTGAAGCTTATTGCAGAGGTTATTTGTTTATTGTTGTTGTATTTCTGTTGTCTTTCAATGAAGTCTTCAGGTAGATCTGGGTTTCCTGATTACTGTATGTTCTTCTAAGTTGAATATGTACAAAGATGATCAATAAGTGGGTAAATATGTTTAATGATGACTGACTGATTAAGGGTTTTACATTTCTGAAAAGATATATGACTGAAAGCCTCAGATCTGGTTCTGAGACTGGCTATATTCTGGAAGATCAGTAGTCACATATCTATATGCAGGTAGGTGTGAAGGAAAGCACGTATACACGTGGGTTCAGTAAAGAAAAGTAGCACATGCATCTTAAGATAATGAATGTTCAGGGTTGAGTTTGATTCTGCATACTGATTTTGAAATCTAGGTTATTATTGTGTTCTAGTTACAGTGATATCACTGTTCTGATTGAAGTATTGGGTGAAGTTTATTACTGTTGATCTCTATGAAGAGTTGGGTTGAAGCTGTGTGATCCAGTGTGAAAATTGATGAAATGTGGTATGCAGTGTTTCTGAGGGCTGAAGCCTTCAGTGTGGAAGTAGAAGCTTCCTGCCAGTAGAAGCTGGTGTTTTGATCAGGGGGTTGAAGCTCCCTTCCAGTAGTGGCTGGTAAACGAATCAGGGGTTGTAGCTCCCTTCCAGTAGCAGCTGGAGAACGAGAGAAGGTTGCAGCCTTCTGCAGGTAGATGCCTACGTACTACTATGAGTCTGCATCAGTACAAAATTGTAAGCGGTTTTCTATAAAATAAATATTAAAGACAGAGACGACAGCAGTGGTGGTTTTATCTCGAATTGGATTTCCACCTTAAATCTTGGTGTTCATGTGTGATGATTTATTCTATTGTTACTGCACATTTTACTGCCTAACTAACTATTGCATAACTGATAATCTGAGTTAAAGGTTGTTTCTGAAAGTTTATCTAACAATAAAGTTATCTCAGTATATGCAAATTTCTGTTGGTATATCCGCGTGTATACGCGAGTTGGGTTCATTAAAGTCATGTATGAAATTCAGTAAAGAAAAAGTAAAAGTTTACAGTGAACTCTAAATATTGATTCAACCCACACCCCCCCCCCCCCCCTCTCAGTATTTTTCCCAACATCCGGTATGAATATGAGCAAGTTTAAATCTGTATTGATTTTGGAAGACAACGAGGATGATCGTTGCAAGGAAATTGGGGAACTATTTGGGATCAAAAGGAGATCGCTCAGTGAGGGACTGCTATATTTAGGCTTCCACCTCAAAGAAAACAATTACAAGAGGGGAGATTGGGATTGGCTACTGAATAGGTACAGCAGGAGAATCACTGGGTGGGAAAATAAATGGTTGAATTTGGGTGGAAGATTGATATTGGTTCATGTGGTTCTCCAGAGCATTGTTGTGTACTTGACGCACCTATTTTATATTCCAGCTGAAGTTTGCAACAAAATTGATGCTCATATGGATCGTTTCATATGTTCAAGCTCCTCTAAGCTCAGGAAGATCCATCTTTCCCAATGGAATGCGGTGGCTAGACCGACCTCTTTGGGAGGTTGGGGTATTCTTAACACCTACAATTTCAACCATGTGCTACTAGTTAAAAGCCTTTGGAGGGATACAAACGAAGATGAGATCTGGAGCAACATTATTAAGGATAAGTACATGAAAGGATACTCTCTCTCGGTATGGATTTATAGGGGAATTTTTAGAACAGTAAATGCCACCTTTACATGGCCACGCAGCTTGAATTTGAACAGACAATTGATGTTAAGTTCAATGAAATAGAAAATTGGGGAAGGAAATCTCATGATGGTTGGTCTGGATGTGGTATCCATTTTTCAAGGCAATCACTCGCTTTGAGAAGATCTTATTTACCTTCTTAGGACGGAGGGGATCACATATTTGACATAGCTTGATATAAATCCTATCAACTCGTCTTTTATCCCTAGATGGAAGCGAACATTTGAATTGGTACTTTCTGACATATTTGCATTGGAATGGGATGTGTACATCACCAATTTATATAACTTTGGAGCTGGGATTGGGGTAGGGGAGGACACTCTTCAATGGGTGAATACATGGAAAAATGGCTTGTCGTTAGTCAGAGGCATATACTCATCCCTCCCCCTACTTGTATCCAATTTTCCTGTCCATGAATGGTTCAATCAAGTTTGGTCATAGGTGACCCCTCGCAAGATTATCTGTTTCGCATGGCTGGAAATTAATTACAGAATTTTGACCTGGGACATGCTTATAAGAAAAGGATTTTACGGTCCTGGCATATGTTGTTTCAGCCACCAACAGGAGGAGGACATCACTCACCTTTTTATTGGATGCTCATTTGTCTCGGAGGTATGGTTTGAGGTATCAAGGATACTTAATTTGGTTTGTCCCTTGTTGTGCGACACTCTGCCCACCTTCATCCACAAATGGATTGATGACCACAAAGAGTATCGTGCTCACCCTTTTTTTATTATCTAGGTGATTTGGAGATGCAGAAATGCATGGTTGTTTGAAAATCATGTTCCTTCTGTGTGGAGGGCTACCAGGAAGATTATAGCCTACTTCAATGAGACAGGGTAGAAGAAGGTTCGATCTAAAACCAGGAAGATTATATACAGGAATATCAAGGCTACCCCTAGGGCTCCTTTGATGGTGCTTGTCATAATAGTTGTTGTGGTTGTGGTGCTATCACTTCACTGGAGCCAGATCATTACTACCACATCTGATGGAATGGGGGAAGAGGTACCAATAGCAGAGCTAAGGTTATTTCCCTCTGGGATATATTATCCTTTGCCCCTTGGTTGGGTTTGGACAGTATATCCATCAAATGAGATGCTAACTGCATTATCAACTGGGTCTGAAATTACACTAATTTTTCCGGCCACCTATCGTCTCCAATCGGATGGAGCGTATTCGTCTTCTGACAACATCCTTCAGGACAATCAACTTCAAACACATATACAGGGAACAAAACCAGATGGCCGATCTATTGTCAAAAAGAGGTATCAAGACGAGGCCGAGCAAGATTTTCTATGCAGCCTATCAACAGCACTGTCATATGCACTTTGGAAGTATAGATTCCATATAGGTTTTACTTTTGTTTATTGTATTTTTGTCAAGATTCAAGTTGGTTTAAGGTACTGGCGGATATAAAGTAGCCACTACAAGTATAATGGAAAGGGAATGCATGTATATTTCGAACTAGTTATCTTATCTTTTATGAGATTAAAGAAGGATATTTTGACGTAAAACAATTTCTGTTTTCAGCTTTACAAGAGAACATATGTAATCCACCGATGCCATTTTTGGTAAGGGAATTGTTTATAATTTTGATATAAAATTCCTCTCTGGTTACAGAAAACACAGTAGATATCTTCAAGCATATAAGGAACAATGATGCTAAAGATGAACAATGTACTATCTTTTTATCAATGAAAAATATTAGTGTTTTTTTTGTTTAAAAAAAAAAAAAAAACTCTCATGAATTATGATTATCATCTTATACTCTGAAAAAATTATAATTCCCTAAATACTAAGAATCTACTTGTTGGATTAATCATCATCTGCCTCAAAATATTGTTATTTTCCTCAAAATTACTCAACTTTAGATAGATAAGAAGCACAATGGAATGCATGTAAAAACCCTAATTGTGTATATAAAAGATGTAAACGTGAAATGAAATTATTTTAACTTCCACAAACGGTAATAATAGATTATGTATTTTGTACATATTGAGATATTTGGAATTCTTATATTATCTAAGGATTTGCTGGGCAACTTGTCATTATGATATTTTTTTTAGAGCTCTGCTCCAGGATCCCAGGATCTATTTAAAGTAAATTGTGTATACAGGTTTAATATGCTTTATTGTGATTTATTTTGAATACATATAATCTTTTGCCTAAAAAATTTAAAATTCACAATTTTTTATATTATTGACAATTATAATATACAAAAATATCAATAAATTGTAAGCATTTTGCAGCACAATTTAGCAACACTTCTGACCTATCTGTAAACATTTTCAACACAGAAATTATTTAGCCACACTTATGACCTGTATATGATATGTAAGAAGTTGAACAATATATCCCGTAGTCAACCTAAACTGTGATAGTTTAGATTTCAATATGTGCATGTGTTTTTTTTGAGAAAACACCTATTTTGACGTTAGTTCATGTGGAGTATCACTTGGGCTCCATGTTGGGGTCGCGTGGTGAGAAACATGATAGGTGCATGAGCATAAGATGGCGAAGTGACAAAAGAAAATCGTTGCAGAATCATGGCTAATACTACTTTCGCTTCCAACAGAGCAGGGTTCTGTCCCACACATACCCTTGGACCAAATCCAAATGGCATAAATGCCAATGGATGTTTCGCAGCCTTTGCAATTCCCTCACTAAATCGTGCTGGGTTGAACTCATTTGCATCATCTCCCCACAATGACTGATAATGGTGGATTGCAAGGATTGGAAGAAAAAGTTCAGTCCCTCCAGGAATTGAGAGCCTTCCAAGCTTCATTGGCTTGCATGCCTGACGTTGTGAACTGTTTGCTGGTGGGTAAAGTCTCATGGCCTCATGTAGAATCATTCCCACCTGCCAACAGGTGTTCAATATTTTAGTCCCCCAGTCAAACCTTCTGAGTTGATGAAGAATGAAGAATAGTGGTATAATATACTCTTAGGGCCATTTACATATGTTTCTTTTATTAATTTCTATTTTATATGATTTACCTTTACCTTGTGGTTCAGAGTAGGTCATGTGAAGCAATTATGTTAAGATCTTAAGATTTAAAATTTTTATTGTTTCTAACTAATTTTCATTAATTTCGTTGTGAAATAAGATATTAGGAAAAGTTAAAAGAAATGTGGGAAAAAAGAAGTGGAAACAAAAAAACTTTTCATTTTAGAATGTGAGGCCTTCAAAGATAGCAGGGAAAATTATGCAGGTATTCTGGCAGCTAGCTCTTAGGATAATCTATTCAGTGAAGAATTTGTCCAGAAGCTGAGAGTGTTTATTGTAAAACTCCACAAGAAAATGACCTAATACAAGAGTCAGATAGAAAAGCAATTTGTCCCATAAGCTATTTTTAGCTTCTTGAAAATACTTTCTTTGTTTTTTCTATTTTTTTTCAATAATAATATGAAATATTAAGATAATTTTGAAGATAAAATTGTATGGGCCTTTGTTTACCTTATTAATCATTTTGGGTGGACTTTCTCTCCCTCATTAGTTATTAGAGATTTTGAATAATGGGCGGAAGGTCTACTCAAGAGAGAATAAGAAATCCTCCACTAAATTTTAACAAATAAATTCTCTCTATAAAAACAACTATAAAAATCTACACTTTCTCAATATAAAATTTATAACTATAGAAATCTACACTGAGAAGAAACAGAAGAGAAACCATCATTACAATTTTAAGATGATTCACACTATCCTCATTTGGAACAACATTTTTTCCACAGACTTCCAACACCTCTTTGCGTCCACGTTCCTGCCAGTCTTGGTGCATTCCCAGTAAAATTATGGTCCATGTCAACAGGATTGATGTAGTTTCATGTCCTGCGAAGTAGAAAGTCTTGCATTCATCAATGATTTCTTCTGTAGTCATGCGTACATCTTGCAGTTTGCCCCCCAACTGTTTATTTCGTGAAGAGATCATGAAACTAAGTAAATCAGTCCCACAGATTCCTGACTCTTCCATGTCAGCGGTCCTTTGCCAAGCCTCAATCACCTGCCTCGTGCATTTCCTGTTTTCTTTCTCCAACTTCCACCGTTGCCTGTTCTTACTTGTAGACACAAACTTGTTGAGTCAGCCACTCAAACAAATTACAGATGCCAATTCGAGATATTTAGACAACTTCTAAATCACGGCACATTGCATTGCATGCTGAAGGCCTAGAATATCTAGTACACATTTCTCTTCAAAACTAAAACTTAAAAATGCAACATTTTTAATTACAGATTTATCTTAACTCAGTATTTCCTGTTGGAAAGGCAGAGGATTCAATCACATAAATAACGCAAAGATTTCACACAAGAACAATGCGCTGCTGCTCTTCTATTAATCATATAACTCTCTTACTCTCTTCTTCTCTCTCAAAACAATGAACCCGTGAAGGGTATTTAATCTAATTAACATGCACATACTGTCACTCATAACTGAACTTAATCAACTTGCTTAACTCACTCTTTAACTCAGTCACCAAATCTAACTGTAACTCAACTCAACTAACTCCACTTAACTGATTGTCTAACTTCTGCATGAGGAAGTAATTATATATTTTAACACTCCCCCTTAATTACGACCTCTAAACTAAAACATAACTCATGACAACTCAAACATCCCTGCTGGTCTATGTCTCAGCTAGGCTTACAACGCCCAAGTTTCTTTTATGAAACTCAAACAAATCTACTGCTAATGGCTTCGTAAAGATATCAGCCAATTGATCACTCGTTCTACAAGGCTTCAAGTGAACTTCTCCATTGTTCACTAGTTCTCGAATAAAATGATATCTAGTATCAATATGCTTGCTCTTTTGATGAAACACACTATTCTTGGATAGTGCAATCGCTGATGTGTTGTCACAGTATATCGCTGTTGATCCTTGTTGTTTCTGCCTGAGTCCATCCAATACTCTTCTTAACCATACTGCTTGACATGCTGCTGAAGTTGCTACTACATATTCTGCTTCTGCTGATGATAGTGTAACAATAGGCTGTTTCTTAGATGCCCATGCTATCACTCCTGAACCGAGATGGAAAACATAACCGGATGTGCTCTTCCGATCATCCAAACTTCCTGCAAAATCACTATCTGTATAACCAATCAATTCTTTCTTTTCTGTACTTGCATACATTATGCCATAATCTCTGGTTCCTGCTATGTATCTCAGAATTATTTTTCCAACACTCCAATGTGTGTCTTTTGGAGTCTCCATGAATCTGGAAATTAGACTCACTCCATGCATAATATCTGGTCTTGTAGCTGTGAGATACATGAGGCTGCCAACCAATCTTTTGAATAGAGTTGGATTGACATCTGCCCCTTCATCATCCTTACTTAACTTTGTACCCGTTGCAACTGGTGTAGGTACAAGTTTGGAATTATCCATCCTGAATCTTTTTAGCAAATCTGTTGCATACTTATTTTGAAAAATAAAAATGTCTTTTTCAGATTGCTCAACTTCAATGCCAAGAAAATATTTCATGAGATCTAGATCTGTCATCTCAAATTCTTTCATCATGGCTGCTTTAAATTCATCTATTTCAAGATCACCTGTAAAAATCATATCATCAACATATAAGCAAACTATCAAAATCTGTCCATGCTCATTTACCTTTGTGTATAAGGTAGGCTCAATGTTGCTTCTGCAAAATCCATTCTTGATCATATAACTGTCGATTCTGCTATACCATGCTCTAGGTGCTTGCTTCAGTCCATAGAGCGCTTTCTTCAATCTGTAAAATTTATCTTCTTGTCCTTCAACTTCATAACCTGGAGGCTGCTGCACATAAATTTCTTCTTCTAGAATTCCATTCAAGAAGGCTGATTTGACATCCATATGATACACTTTCCACTTATTCTGAGCTGCTGTCGCTAGGACTGCTCTTACAGTATCCAATCTCGCGACCGGAGAAAAAGTTTCTCCAAAGTCTATTCCCGGTTGCTGCGAGAATCCTTTGGCTACAAGTCTTGCTTTAAATATGTCAATCTCACCTTTCTCATTCACTTTGGTCTTGTATACCCACTTCACACCAATGAGATTTTTATCGTTTGGTAAATCAACCAAATCCCATGTATCATTCTTTTCAATTGAATTCATTTCTTCATCCATGGCTTGCACCCAATTGTCATCTCTGATTGCTTCTTCAAACGAAGAAGGTTGGAATGCTAACAATGCAAAATTTGAACTAACATCCAAATCATCATAAATATCCTTCAAACTTCTCATCTTTTTCTTACCTGATTCGCTGCTTGGAGAATTCTGATCTGTGGATCTTCTTGAAGATCCATGCTGCTCTGAAAATCTGGGAGTCCTTGCTGGTGTGACTCTGTTTGGTGTCTGCTCTTTTGGTTCTTGCTGCTCTTCTTCTTCTACAAGATCATCCTCCATCAATGGTGTTTGAGCATCGGTTAGTGTGTCTACAGTCCCATTCCATGACTCTTGTTCTTTGAACACAACATCTCTGCTAATGATTGTCTTCTTTGTGATAGGGTTATAAAATTGTAAGCTTTTGACTGCTCACTATAACCAGTGAATATACATTTTTCACTTTGATCATCTAATTTGCCTCTTGTTTGTTTAGGCACATGTGCATAGGCTACACATCCAAAAACTCTGAAATGAGATACACTGCAAGACATACCTGACCATGCTTCTTCTGGAACTCTGTTCATCACGCTCTTTGTAGGAGATCTGTTTATCACGTAAACAGCACATGCAACTGCTTCTGCCCAATACTCGTTAGACAGGTGTCTCGCTTTCAACATGCTTCTTGTCATGTTCATGATTGTTTGGTTCTTCCTCTCTGTTGTGGTGTGTATCTGATCGTAAAATGTCTTCTTATTCCATGTTGTTTGCAGTACTCATGGAATGCCTTCGAAACGTATTCTCCACCATGATCCGATCTCAATACCTTGATCTGTCGATCACTTTGGGTCTCTACCAAAGCTTTGAACTCTTTGAACTTTGCAAAAGTTTCAGACTTCTGCTTCAAAAATTAAACCCAAGTCTTCCTACTATAATCATCAATAAAGGTGAGGAAGTAACAACTTTCGCCAATCGACTGTGTCCTCATAGGTCCACACAAGTCGGTATGCACCAATTCAAGTGGTTTCTTTGCTCTGTAAGAAACTCCTTTCGGAAAACTTTCACGGTGTTGCTTTCCCAAGATGCAACACTCACACGTGCTAGCAGGTTCTTTGATGGGAGGTAGACCTCTCACCATCTGTGTCTGCTGCAACAATCTTACCCCGGAAAAATGCAAGTGTCCAAACCGAAAGTGCCATAACCAGTATGCATCAGAACATGCAGTTGTAAAAGACCTAACCTGATAATTGTAGTTCATAATGAGAGGAAAGAGTCTGTTCCTCATCATCTGCACCTTTGCAATCATCTGCTTGCTTGGGGATTTGTCGTAGATAACACACTGTTGCCCCTGAAAGATAACTTTGTATCCTTTCTGCATCAGTTGACCAACACTAATCAGATTGTGTTTGAGTCCAGGGACATAGTATACCTCTGATATGGTCTTGGGCTCCCCCTGCTTGGTCACAATGTTGACCACTCCTTTGCCATCTACTGCCACAGTCTTGTCAGTCCCCAACTTGACCTCTGTCTGCACTGTGACATCCAAGTTAGCAACCAAATCCTTGTTGCCTGTCATGTGGTTACTGCAACCACTGTCTAATAGCCAGACCTTATCAGACGGTGCATGCATGGTGTTGCATGCTAGAAACATAGAGTCAGTATTTTCTGTACTGACATTAGCTCTCTGATTGCCTTGATCTGCAATCTTCTTCCTACAATCACGAGCATAATGACCAAACCTATTGCAGTAAAAACACTTTACCTTAGATTTTTCATACCTTTGATTGTTATGAAAGCTTCTGCTGCTGTTGCTTCCATGTTGATATTCATGATCATCTCGGCCATCTCTGCGACTGCCATAGTTGCTGCCTCGTCCTCTGCCTCTCGATCGACCTCTGCCTCAACCTTTTGAAATATAGACTTGACTTTGGAAGGCTGTTTCCAAAGTGGAATCCTTATTTCTGTCTATCCTTGCCTCATGTGATAGAAGGGATCCCATCAACTCATCAATTGTGAGTTTTTCCAAGTCCTTTGCTTCTTCTATGGCTGCTACCACAACATCAAATTTGGTAGACAGGGATCGAAGAACCTTCTCGATCACTGTTCGATCTTTAATATCTTCGCCATAGATTTTTAACTGATTGACTACAGACATGACCCTATTCATGAAAGAATCAATGTCCTCTGTCTCCTTCATCTGCAGAACTTCGAAATCTCTCCTAGTATTCTGCAATTTAACAATATTAACTTTTTCCATACCTTGATAGCTTGTCGCCAAGGTGTCCCATGCCTCTTTTGCTGACGAGGTTATCATGATCTTCTGGAACACGGCTCGATCTACTCCCTGTTGGATCAAAAGCAACGCTTGCGCATTCTTCCGCTTATCTTTCTTCCACTGTTCCCTCTCTGCATTACTGAGGGCTCGTTCTTCTGCCTCATCGTGAGGTTCTGCAAACCCATACTTGACATGATCCCAGACATCATGCGCTTTTAGCATGGTCTCCATCTTAATGGCCCACACATCATAATCCTTCCCATTGAAAGAAGGAAGTTGTGGCTGAAAGCTGCTTGTAGCCATCTTTCTTCAATCACAAGTTCACTGCTGAAACCCTAAAAAAAAATTGATATGCTTTGCAAAGCTCCAAAAACAATCCTTATAATAAAACCCTAGGTTTTATTATTATTATTTTTTATTTATATAAAAATTTCTTTAGAAAAGAATCTTTATACAAAAAAAAACCTTTTAAAATAAAAATTATTATAAAAAATCCACCTCTTAAAAGCCTTTTTATAATCTCCTTATGGAATGTCCCTTTTAAAAAACTCCTTTTAAAACTCCTCACGTGCTTTAAAAAAAAAACTCTTTTTTGTAAAGACTGCTTTAAACAAAAAAAATTACCATATGCCTTTTAAGAATACTACGTATTCAAAAATCCTTGCTGCGTTGAGTTTCAAGTCAATAACGTGGCCGATATTGAATATGCTAGCGTGCTAATGCACTTCCCGACACTCTTGTGATGCGTTAGTGCCTTAACGCACTGAAAAAATACAGTATGCCCACGTGCTCCAAAATCGCCGTAACTTTTTCGTTTTTAACGCAGTTCTCTACTGTAGGAACCCGCGTTATAACGCTCTGTATTTAATTAACAGCGGCGTTATAGCGTAAAAACGTGGAAATTTTTTTTTTTCCTTCTCACACACGGATGATTGCTAATCCGTTTTTCTTCCGTTCTCTGTGACCTCGCTCTGATACCAATCTGTTGGAAAGGCAGAGGATTCAATCACATAAATAATGCAAAGATTTCACACAAGAACAATGAGCTGCTGCTCTTCTATTAATCATAAAACTCTCTTACTCTCTTCTTCTCTCTCAAAACAATGAACCCGTGAAGGGTATTTAATCTAATTAACATGCACATACTGTCACTCATAACTGAACTTAATCAACTTGCTTAACTCACTCACCAAATCTAACTGTAACTCAACTCAACTAACTCCACTTAACTGATTGTCTAACTTCTGCATGAGGAAGTAATTATATATTTTAACATTTCCTAGTATCAACAAATCAAACCTTTTTACTTTATAAAGGAATTGATCCCACTGCATTTAACCAATTTTAAAATAAAATTTATGTGATTTATTTCACTTGTTTTATTTTTACTTTTTCACTTTTGTGAATATCATTAGATGCAATGAGTTTAAGTAGACTATTCAAAACATAAGAAATTAATGAGTTATTACTACCTCTTATTAAAATAATCATAAATGAATGACTTAACTAAGTGGAATCCCAAAAATAATATCTAAATCTAAACTAGTTTAATTATTATTCTTATTTTTATTTTATGTAATTTCATCCCTCATCTCTATTCTTTATTGAGCTCAAAAGGACTAATAAAAAAACGTAGCAACATTCCATCTCCATGACATTGAAATATTGTGCTGCCATAAAAATAAAAACTCAAACGTATTACCTGAAGCCCGGAACATAAACACTGTGAAGTAATTCAGCTGTAAGAACAATCTGTTGAGACTGCAAATTGAAGATGTTCTTTGCCTCTGCATAACTGCTTCCCAAAACTGCTCGAGAAATAACATCTGCTGTTAGATTGCAGAACTCTTTAAGCACTTGAACTTCTTCTGCACCAGACAACACCAATTTGCCCCATTCCTCTAACATATTGGCGGTACTTTCCACAATTGCTGGAACCATGCCCTATTATCGTAGCAGTGAACTTATTAGTGTTGACAAGTATGCAACTTCTAGAGACCATTCCTGCTATATAATTCTGAATATATATATGTAATTTGAGACCTAGATGTCAAAGGACTTTTTAAGGAATGGCTTAAATATAAGCAACCATCTGTAATTTGAGACCTAGATGTTAAATAGATGTCAAAGGACTTTTTAAGGAATGGCTTAAATATAACCAACCATGCAATAAGTTAATTATTGGTTTACATTTTTTTTTATCATGTTTGTTAGATGAGAATAAAGTAATCTTGGAATTTCGTCCATGTTTTGATGTATATATTAAAGAACAAAACCATGCAGTAAGTTAATTATTGCTCAATTTTTTTCCATCCTATATTTTGGATGAGAATAATTTAATATCTAATAAAGAAAATGACAAAGCAATAAATTGTTATATTTAAAAAATAAATTAACTAGACAGAAAAAATAACAGAGATCTGCATTTAATTGTACTATTTCACATAAAACACCCATTTTCTAGGCTATGGGCCATTTTGCCAAGTGCCTTCAACATGGCTCTCTCAAGCATGCTATATGCTCCACTTGTTCATGATTTTAGGAACTCTTAGTTCAATTGGAAGGATGCCCCTTTCTCTTGGAGTGGATTAACAGATTATTTCATATTACAGCCGAGAAAACATCTACAAAAATTCAGCTTTTCTTTGGCCCCTTTAGTCTGGTTCTCGTATTATCGGCCCATAGCCTTATATCATTTAATAATATCATGTAAAAGCTTTGAAAACAATACATTTTCTGAAGTCTGGTTCTCGTATTGAAGAGGACCTCGTATTGATCAGCCCAGAGCCTTATATCATTTAATAATATCATGTAAAAGCTTTGAAAACAATACATTTTCTTATCATCAAGATGGCAGAATTAGCATCTAAAATGAAAAATATCGCAAATCTATTAGTATACCACTTAAGCTATTAAAATTTAAGACTATTCCTTACATACCATTATTTTTTTTAAACAATGCTATAATATCACTATTGATTTCTTAAAAATAACGCTATAATATCACTATTCATGCCAAGATCAAAAACATAGTGAGGACTAACTTTCATGCACGCCTATTCTGTAGGTCTTTCACATTTTCAAATGAACTAGAAAGGGTCGAGAGTGTGAGTGTTGCCTTTATTCCCGAGAGTTTGGCAATATGGGTGCTTTTCCATATCTGTGTGTCCTATACAATTGATCGTGTAGTGGAAGAGTATGTTTCTGCTACAACGTGTATATCTTCTGTAACTTTGAGCACACAAAGATGCAGGGTTATTTCTTCTTTGGCAGCCTGATTAATAGAGCAATCTCCGCCACTCACTAAAGTCTGTCCACCTTGATCGCTCACCTTCAGCTCAGCAATGGCCATCTCCATGCTATTCCATATCTAGAAATATTTCGCGCTTTCTCACAATACATCTCTCCCAAAGCAGTTCTACAACACAATTCTTTCCATGAAACTTTCCAGGTAAAAAAAAAAAAAACACATCAACAAAGAAATAGAAAATAGATCACCCTCCCTTAGTTGTTCATGAGAAAATTAAACTTTTTTCCTTCGGATAGATGTTGCTAACAACCTTACTATTTCAACTTCCAAAACTTCTACTTTATAGAGGGCATGTACGTTTTACAATAATATTTGACACAGGTTGAGTAGTGAGCACCTCAAGCATGTCTCTACATCATTAAAACCAACTTCTCCCTTTCATACGAACATTACCTTTCTTTTGAGGGCCAGGGCCCTTTGCAGGCGTTCTCCATTATTTGATCTGGACTCTCTTTCCTTTTATTTCCAAAAGTGAGCCTCACGGTGGCCTTCCTCACTGCTTTCCCCACCATCTACCGTGTGATGATTTTCCTCCATTTTTAAGCCTTAATATAAAGACACTCCATCAATAAGGTGAAGATGGATAAAGGAAAGTCTTCAATCAAATTACTACTATAAATGCATCTGTGTCTTATGAAGAAAATTTAGTTGAAGAACAATTAAAGCTTGACTTAGTCTGGGCTGAAATAGAAATATCGAGAAATGAAAGCAGATACCATAAGAAACTGTTGCAAATATGTGATGAAAGAAAACATGAATTCGAGGAAATTGTTAATCTGAAAACACAACTTGAATAGGCAAGGAGAATATAAGAGATGATGAATAGTCAGCTAAAGGAGAGAGAGGTACAGTCTGAAAGATTAGAGTTTGAGATTATTTCAGCTAGAAGAGAGTTAAATGAAAAAGACAAGTTGTGTAAGCAGTTAGAAGAGGAGGTTGTCTCCATCAAGAATGCAGAAAAGGCAACCATAAAGGATAATGAAGCATCCCTTAAAAGACCTACAGAAGAAGAAGCCAACTATAGCATGTTTTGTAAAGAAGAAAACAAAAACAAATAGCAGCATCAAGATCCAAGGAATGAGATGAAGAAATGGCCATTTACTCCGAAAGATAAATTGAGAAAATATGGAAGATCTCAAAGGATATTCTTTGCTCCTTTGAAAGATATGAAGTGTTTTTCTTGCCATGAACCTAGACATGTTACAGCAGAATGTAAGACAAAGAAAATCAAATTTAATCAACAAAAGATGCATCAAATAAGAAGGCTCCCTCAAGAAAAAAAACAAAGAATACATTCATTCACCAGGTACAGAAATAATTTCTATGGTTAATGTTATATGCAGGATGAATTTGGACATAGAGATATTGAATGCAAAATGTATGTAAAGATAAGTAGAAATGGCTCAAGAAAACACAAACCGTTTGTTTCATTTCTTAACCATATAAAATGCTATTTGTGTAGCAATCTTGGCAATATGGCCAAAGACTGCAAGCTACTATATACCCTAAAGAGTTCTAGACAGAAAACGGATGCAACTCCAAGGAGACCAGACAATGATCCAAAAGGAAATGCAAACAACAACAGAAGGAAGCCAACAAAGGTATGGAAGAGGAAG
The DNA here is from genome assembly GCA_034641835.2 of Pinus albicaulis. Classification (NCBI taxonomy): domain Eukaryota; kingdom Viridiplantae; phylum Streptophyta; class Pinopsida; order Pinales; family Pinaceae; genus Pinus; species Pinus albicaulis. Next base: position 1,568,782,388 of record CM076584.1, read on the forward strand.
AAAAAGGAGGAGTCTGAGACTTCAATAGAAAAATGAAGTCATCATAGCCTCAAGGGGGGTTTCTCAAGAAAGCAAATGAAAAATTCATTCAGTGTTAGAAGAGAAACAACATCTCAGGGGGAGAGCAACCCAAAAATATCTTGAAAAATATCAAAATTTTGAGGAAGAAAACTCCTGCAATGAAAATACAATATATGTCACGAATGACATTGTTAATGAAGAGAATAAGGATGTATATGAAAATTAAAATTCCTTAGTTGAGACTGTCAAAATATCCGCTCACAATTCTAATGAAATGAATATTATTTTCCTCTGAAGAAGACGTATCAAAGATGTCAAAAGGTAGATTACATGAGCATGGAAGTGCAAGGGAAAAGGAGTAGATAAGGTTCTTTGTGACACAAAGGAAGTTGGATATAAGAAGGCTAAGCAATAAGAAATAAAAAGAGGAAGTTTACAAAAAGGAAGAAAAAAATATTAAAGGGTAAAGAAGTTGGTGTTAAAAGGTTGAAGTTGGCACTAGTCACCAAATACAAGTCTGTGATTTTGTGCAAGTTCTACATGAAATGATACACAATGTTCTTTCCTGCATTATGCAAATCATGCAATTAAATCTGAGATATGCAAGTTTATGTCAATCAATGTTGTTTGAAAAGGGATATGAAATAAAACATAAAATGAAATTTGCAGTCAAATGCTCAAACGTGACTAGCACAGACCACTAAGAGAGTTATGTCCAGTGTAGAGAATACAAATCTGAAGAAAATAATGTTTTACTGACAAGTTAAGTATGTAAAGAATATATGGACGCATTTGAAGGTTGGCATGTATGAACGCATGAATACAATATATATAATTGCATTAATATATTTATTTAATGCATTACAAAACCATATGGAATGATATGTAGCGTTAATATGGAATGATATGCATGGTTTGGTTGTTGGGATATGAGGCATTGTTGAACAATACTATTGTTTTTGGAAACACAATATTAGAAGTCAATTGGCAATATGTTCTAGTGAATTAGGGTTTTGTGCCATAATTTCATTTAATAGTCAATCTTCAGAAGTATGATTGTAGTGGTTGAAGACTATTGCGGGTACTAGGTGAGTGAAAAATTATTCAAGTTATTATCAATTCAAATTATTCATTATGAATTCAAATTAGTTGAAGAGAACTTTGTCCTTCTATTCAATGCTCTCCTCGATTTTGTTGGTTGAAAGATGTTGTACAGTGTTACTGAATTTCAGAAGGAGAAAGTGGAGTTTGTTGTTTCTTTATCTAGCAAAGAAATTTTGGCTCTTTATGAAACATTATATGTAGCTCTTAAAGAAAACCCACTAGAGAAATGCTTCCCTATAAGCAGATTCTTGTAAGTGAAGTGAACTCATAGGTGGAGGCACATATTTCCATAAATATTGAGGGCTCTTTGTATGTGGTCAGTGGTAAAAATGTTGACAGTAACATTGATTGAGAATATAGTCTTCTCCATCACAAACAGAGATAAATCTCTTCTTGTACCCTTTCCATTGATATCAAAAGGGGAGGTAAGCTATGGTAAGGAGTGTGTTTCCATCAATTCCAAAGGGGGGGATTGATTTCATTGTTGTCATTGATGGCAAAGGAATAGTAGCAGGACAAAGAAGCAACAAGAGATATGGCATTGTAGGCTTGGAAATGGAGCAACAACATTGGTAAAAAGAGTAGCAAAGGAAAAGGAGAAACAAAGAAGCAGTATGTTTGATACTTGTGGTGCTTGATGTTTGTGGTCTTTGTGAGATGCATTATGCAATAGAGATCAATGTTAAAGAGGCACAAGGAAAGACATTGATGCTTGTTGTAATGCTTTCGTAATAGAAATTTGTTGATAAAGGTATTGGTGTGCCTTGGAGAATAGATTATTAGAGCTTGCTTTCATATGTTTGTTATGATGCAAAGGGTGTTGGTGAAAGGTTGCTTCTGTGTACATATGTTGAGTGGTGTTGATTAGTGAGGCAGATTTTGTGCATATGGAATAGTGGATATTCGTAAGAAAGTATGCATATGATGATTGAGATGTTGTGATGCAAGGCAAAGGCAAGACTCAGTGATAGACAAGGCAAGACTCAAGGATACTGAGGCAATGTCATGAAGAAGTAGTGATACAAGATGTTTCAGAAGAAAAAAAACAAATATGGCTTTGGAGAGTGATGTTGATGCAGAAGGATTGAGACTTAGCCAGCAATGTGATTGTATGTTCACATGTTGTGGCTAACATAAGGTGGATAAACATTGGGTATTAATATTTTATTTAGTTTTAAAATGAGAGGAGTTAGTCTGTTTGGGTTTGCTAAATTAATTAGGAATAAAATATCAATTGGTTTCTCCCTGCGAGGAGATCAAGCCAAGTAGGATAAGAGCTTAGAAATAGGGTAGCATTTGTTTGTTAAGAGTGGTTCAACATAAATATATTTAGAGACGGGAAGGATCGCTTCAGATAGATATATATATGTATGAGGTAGGTGTGAGAGACAGGAGGCAGAGGGTGAAAACGAGTGAAATAAGTGTGAAATAGGTGTGCGAGAGGAGAGAGTAGAGAGAGCAGAAATAATTGTAATAACTAGCCGACCAAGGGCTTGGCTTTGTATTTTCTTTCTTATTAAATTCCAAGTGTTTTGTAATTGATCAGGCTCTTTTTTTTAACCTTTGTTTTAAATCTTTATTGAACCACATATATATCAATTACAAAGTCAGAGAGTAATCGGATTGCAGGTGCGACAAGGACCGTGGATCTGACACCAATCAACGAGAGAGATCTCATCACAGTTGGGAAACATTGCACATCGCACTAAATAGTGTTTACGGTTAAGAGTTTCGCAAGTTAAATTGTTTAACCTATGATGCGAGGTGAGGAGGTGGAGAGGTAACGTGGATCTTCGGATCAAGAACCAAACCAATAGTAGAGATTGTAGCGCCCAAAAAGTGATTTCAGAAATCACAATATTTAGAAGTTAAGATTTAAGGCTTCGCAAGGTAAACTAAATTTTTTGGGTTGCGAAGTAGGGAGGACACGTGTTGGCTCAGCGCAACATCGCAGCTCGCAGGAAACAAGATTTAAGTGTTGTTGGGTATGTGTTATATTCTTTCCACGACTAATCACGTGCAGGGGGGTCACAGGGGGGGCGACAGACCCCTCTGTACGTTGCGCCGGGCGCAACAGGGGGGGTGATAGACCCCCCTGTACGTTGCGTCGGGCATAGTAGGGGGGTCATGGGGGGGTGGCAACCCCCCCTGTTCGGGGTCCGGGGCAGCGCTCCGAGAAAAAAAAAATTGGACCCTATTTTTCTGTGGGCGGACCCGCCCATTGTTTTGTGCATGGGTTTGCACATGGTTTTGGGGCATGATGGTTTTCGGCCCCTGGTATTTTGTAGATCTGGTCAAGGGAACTACGGTTATGTTCTAATCCAGGGTTACCGGGTTGGGGTTTATGTATGCTTCAGCATGTATATATATGTGTTGTAACACTAAAAGGAATATAATGAAAAATCAAGCTGGTCGTCCCGATTTGGGATCCAGGGGAAAATCTCTGTGTATATATGTTTTATGCTCTCGCTATTGCTTATTTTCTGTTTTTAAGGTTCGTTTGTAGATAATTTCTATATAGGGTTAAAACCTACATGTGTTAAGTTAAGTTGCAATTTGTGCAAAGTGTGATCACCGGTGATTGGTCGGGAGTGTCATGGGACCCTCCGGTAAAAATATCTGTGTATATGCTTTGTTTTTTAGTTTATGTGTGTCTGTTAAGTTAGTGTTGTTGATCGTGCACATATGTATGTTTAAAAAATTCTGAAGTTTTAAAATCCACTGCAAATAAAGAATTGTATGAACCCATAAACTATTTAAGTTCCATGCGTACTTTGAGAATTCTGCAGCTAGTCTGCATCATTTGGTATCAGAGCATACTTGAGTTCTGTTCTTGAAGGTTGGAGCAAAGATGCCACCCAGGAGAGGAGTTGGCATAGGTCAGGGAAGACCGGAAGCAAATGCAATTCTGCTAGATGAAATTCGACATCTTCGTACAAGAATGGAGACAGTAGAGGTTTCTCAGAGGAGAGCACCTGAAGAAGGAGATGTCAACACTACAGAGGAAACTTCTGAGGAAGAAGAAGTGGCAGAAGATGAGGCAACTAAAGTTTTCAAGGTATTGGCAAAGGTTAGTGGGAAACCGATGATGGAGATTCCTTCATATGATGGGAACCTTAATGTGGATGAGCTGATGGATTGGATCAGTTCGATGGATAAGAATTTCAATTTGGAAGAGATTGAAGATAAGAAGAAGGTCAAGTATGCAGCTACCAGGCTAAAGGGCCATGCATCTATCTGGTGGGATGAACTACAAACATCCAGAGTTAAAAAGGGAAAACATAAAATCAAGCAGTGGGATAAAATGATAAGGAAGTTGAAGAATAAGTTTATGCCAAAGGACTATCAATTGAATCTATTCAAGAAATTGTAGAATTTGAGACATAAAGGAATGACTGTCAAGGAGTATACAGAGGTGTTTTACAATTTGAGCATTAGAGCAGGACATGCTGAAGATGATATGGATAAAGTAGCCAGATACATCAATGCCTTAGGTTATGATATACAGGATGAAATCAGTTTGTTGAGTCTGAAGACAATTGAGGATGCCTATCAAGCAGCTTTGAAGGCAGAGGAGAAAATGTTGAGGAAGCAAAGTCAGAGGAATAGAGGTAAAAGTCTAGCAAGAGGATGAGGAAATTTCAGAGCAAGATTTCAGCACTCTCAGAATGAAACAAGAGGTTCAAGTAGCGGACCGCCACAGAGAGGAGACAATGGTAGAGGAAGATTTTCACCTAGAGGTAGAGGCCGAGGAAGAGAGATTCGGTGCTACAAATGTGGAGAATGGGGACACAGATCATGGGATTTTCCTCATAACAAATCAGCAAATCAACAGAATGTGAATGTTGCTGAGGCAAAGGAAGAAAATCCTCAGGTCACGGGGAAAGAAGAACCACCTAAGGTAGGAGAGTCTTTGTTACTCAAAAGAGTATTACTTAAGGTAGAGAAGGAAGCAAATGAACCAGCACAGAGGAAGAGTCTATTCAGGACTGTATGCAAGTGTAAATAAAAGTGCTGCAAAGTTGTGATTGACAGTGGAAGCACTGATGATCTTGTTTCCACAGAGATGGTTGAGAAGTCGGGGTGTTGGAAAAATGTTTCCTGTATCCTAATATATTGTAATGTTGTCCTTGATAGCAACTCTCTGGAAAAGGATGGAGTACATGACTTCCTGGAGAGGCTCTAAGTCTATCAGAAGAATTGTGTAATGACCAGCATAAGGTTGGATACTCAAGATATATACGCAGGTTTTTAAAGGCCAAGTCGTGTATACACGCGGATAAGTACGTTCCAAGTCGCGTATGCATTTTGCACTCCAAAAAATTTGATACCAATGGTATTAGCCCACAGTATTGAGCGTTGTATTGTCTATTTGATTCCGTCCAAGAATACCATCAGAAGTTGTGTGGTTTTGACTCATGGTATTGGTAAAGGCTAAATATATATAAGGAGAAGAAGATCATAGTGCAATGTGTGCATATGTAAGGGTGGTTACTAAATATTTTCTCTGAGATATATCTGCATGAGATGAACTCTGTTCTTATTGAAAAATTTGAAGTTACGATGCACCCTTGGATAAAATGATGGTTCAAGATCTCTAGATCTGAAATTCCTATGTACCTACATGAATTATTGAAGAAATAATTAGATCTGTGGTCTGGCACATGCTTGCTGAAGTAAAGTGAAGAATTCTGGGTAAGTCCTATAGATCTGATACATTCTGCAAATTTCATATTTACAGATATATACACTATTTCATCGTGGTGAAAGCGTGTATATACGTGGCTCTGTCTTAGCAAAAGCGCGTATGGCAGTTACGGTTTTCTGAAGCTTATTGCAGAGTGTTGAGAATGCAACAAGATGATGAGCTTAGTGGAAAGAAGTCGCCTTCACTAAGTGGGCCCGCAGGCTATTTTTGGCGCAAATTCTATTTTTAGACATATGGATCATGTTCTATGAGTTGCAGGATGCTATTTGTGGATGGTTGGTCAAGTCAGAAAAAATAGATGGACTTCTATTTTTAGACATACTGGGAGGAATCTATTTTTAGATTGCCAGTCTAAAAATAGATATGTCGAATATTATTAGCTCTTAATAATATTTAGACTCTAAACATTATCTTATTCTCTTGGAGCACTTCAGTTAAGTGCACAGATGTGGCACAGGAGCTGACAGAAGAAATTATGCTATTCCTAAGGGTTATGTGGAGCTATTGCATGGATACTTCAGTTAGAACTCATGTGACAGAGTTTGGTGGAGTTGATTGAGGAAGTTAATGGAGTTGTGTTCAGTTTAACTAATCTAAACATAGTTGAGCTATTTGTATCTAGTTTAACTGATTGGTAAAATTAGTGAGAGTGGTGTGAATTAATTATTAATTAATTCAATAATTATAAACTCATTAATCAACTAAAGAATACATCAGTTAACTTCAGTGCATGGACATTTTCAGTGGAGACCAGTGAAGAGGTAGGTGAAAGAGCAGTGTGACTATCAGTTGTGACTATACTGGTGCATGAGTTTGCACCACACATTGATGGATATTCCAATGAGGATTGCGCAGTGCATACCAGAGGGATTCGAACTCAGATTGGGCCATTATTCATCTTGGATTGCGCATTAGAGGCAGGCTAACATGTGGAGCATATTGGAGCATGTGTTTTGTTAGATCTGAGCTTGTGTAGTGTGTAACAATTGGAGATTGTACTGAGAGCTTGTGAGGAGTTTGTACAATGATTGTTACATGATCTCTATCATTATAATATACAGATATTTGGGGGTTTTTAGCTTTAAGCTTTCCCATAAATACCGTGTTTATATGTGTGATTGTTTATGGTTTTAATGTGCGCATGCGATTGTTTAATTTCCGCAAATTGATGATCAATAGTAGAAGAGGTTATGTATTATGCATGAAGCTCAAATAGTGTGTGATCAGGATAATATCGGTGAATAATTTAACATTTATTCAAATTTCTACATGGTATCAGAGCGATATTGATCATTGGAGCAATTGCAAAACATTGAAGCGGTTGAGTTTTGTGCTGGTGGAATTCGAATTTGTAGCAGTGTTTTCTTGGTGTCGAAGTTGAGATGTCTTTCAATGGATTGCGATTGGAGTATGCCCTTGAGGGCAGCTCGAATTATATTGCATGGAAGGACAGGATGGAGGCGGTGCTGGATGACAATGGGTTGAAGGAGTTCATAGATGCAGAAATTCCAAAGCCTACTTCTAATGATGTTGTCGTACTTGACGCATGGAAAAATAAGACAGCGAAGTGTCGAAGGATTCTGTTGGAGGGCGTGAAGGATCACATAGTGTCCAGCCTTCATGGTAAGGCTTCTCCATTCTTGATGTGGAAAGCCTTGACAGATTTATTCCAAAGCAAGAGCGACCAGAGGAAGTTGGCACTCAAGGATAAACTCAGAAACATAAATATGGAGAAAGGCGACAGTATGCCCAAGTACCTCACGAAGTTCACCCAATGCAGGGATGAGCTGGGAAGTGTGGGGGTGATTGTTGATGATGAGGACTTGGTGAGCTTGGCTCTCCTTGGGCTTCCGAAGAGTTGGCATTCCTATCAGGACTCTGTCAATGGTCGGGAGAAATTTCCAGGATGGGAGCGACTTTGGTCGGATCTTGTGCAAGAGGAGATAAGGCGGAGTACCAGGGACGGATCGTCATCAAAGAACTCTGATGAAGAGAATTGCGCTTTGGTTGCCAAAGAAAAGAAGGGGAAGAGCAAGAAAGCTTCTCATTCCGGTGCGAAAGGCAAGAAGCAGGACATGTCCAAGGTGAAGTGCTTTCACTGTCACCAACACTGACATTATGCCACAAATTGTCCGCAGAAGAAGAAAAATAAGCAGGCTGCTGGATCTGCAGCTGGAGAGGCCTTAGCCTCGCAGTTTGAGCTGGATTTTTCGCTGATCGCATGCTTGGTCTCAAGTGTGGTGGGATCAGTATGGTTTCTGGACAGTGGTGCGTCTTTTCACATGACAAGAGATCGATATTTGTTTACTGATCTGGATGAGAAAGATCTTGGAGTGCACATCGAGATGGGCGATGATGGTAGATACAGTGCGACCGATATCGGTACCATTTCCTTTGAGAGGGAGTCTGGTAAACCCTTCGTATTGAAGGAAGTGATGCATGTTCCAGGATTGAAGAAGAATATTATCTCTGTGGCGATGTTAGAAGACAAGGGATATGATGTTGTCTTTAGTGAGGGAAAGGCTTTCCTGCACAGTAAGACAACTGGAGAAACCCAGAAGATAGGGGTTCGAGTCAAGAACCTTTATCAATTGCAAGTAGATGGCTGTGCATCAATGGCATGCAAGGCAGAAGGAGTGGTGAGCCGGGATGATGGTGAGTTGTGGCACCGGATATTGGGCCACCTTCACCATGGAGCTTTGAAGATACTGCAGCAGATTTCTACTGGGCTTCCTAAAGGCACTCTTGCGCAGTCAGATCAGTGCAAGGGGTGTACCTTGGGAAAATTTGTGAAAGCCACCTTTCACGAGAAGGATAGTCGCGCCATGACGATCCTTGAGAGAATTCACACAGATGTGTGTGGACCTTTCTAAGCAGATTCGACAACAAAGCACAGGTATTATGTGATATTTGTTGATGATTTTTCTCGTAAGTGCTAGATCTTCTTCATGCAGAAGAAGAGCGAGACTTACTCAAAGTTCTGTGAGTTCAAGGCACTGGTTGAGAAAGAATCAAGGAAGCAGGTGAAGCCTCTTAGGAGTGACAATGGTGGTGAATTCATCTCTGGCGAATTCAAGGAATTTTGCAGCGCAGAAGGAATTCGAAGAGAGCTCATAGCACCTTATAACCCACAGTAGAATGGGGTTGCTGAGCAGAAGAACAGAACGATCATGGGTGTTGCATGGGTGATGTTGCATGATCAGGGCCTACCCATTCACTTGTGGGCGGAGGCATGAAATACTACAATATATGTGCAGAACCGTTGTCCTCACAGGATACTTGGCATGAGTACACCCGAGGAGGCGTTTTCTGGTAAGAAGCCTGATATTTCCCATTTGAGGATTTTTGGTTCACCTGTTTACATTCATGTGACGAAGGATGCCGGAAGAAGTTGGAGTCGACCGTAGAGGTTGGGATATTTGTGGGGTACACTGATACGCACCACAACTATCGTGTGTATTTTCCGCATGGCCGCAAGACCGGCTTTTTGTGCGATGGGATATCAAATTTCATGAGGAGAAAGCCATGAAGTGTTCGCTTGAGAGGGAGCCACACTTGCATGCAGATGAGGAGCTATTAGTTCCTAAGGATGAGCCTCGGGATGTGGATCAGCCACAAGATGAGTTTCATGGAGTGGGAGAGACCACCTGCGCAAAGACCAACCATTAGAGGGCTAAGCGCACTACAGAAATCAGCGACCGGATCAAGATGCAGGAGAAGGTTGTAGGAGCACCTACATCACGCCGCAGATAGAGATAGTCACCGATCGTATACCGGATACATGGCTCTTATGAGAAAGTGTATCGTGACAGAGCCATCCTCTTTCGAGGAAGCTGTGGAGGATCCCGCATGGGTAGATGCCATGGTGGAAGAGTATGATTCGATTGTCAGAAACAGTACATGGGAGATTTTCCCAAGGCTGGAAGGGAAATCAGTGGTGGGTTCGAGATGGATCTACAAAGTGAAGCAGGCAGCTGACGGGAATGTGGAGAAGTACAAGGTAAGATTTGTTTCCCGAGGCTTTTCACAGATTGAGGGGATCGATTATGAGGAGACCTTTGCACCTGTCGCAAGGTATTCTTCCATACGAACGATTCTTTCTCTCTCAGCGCAGATGGGGTGGCACATTCATCAGATGGATGTGAAGACTGCGTTCCTCAATGGAGTGATTGAGGAGGAGGTGTACATAGAGCAGCCCGAAGGTTTTGAGATCTTCAGCAGTGAGTCGCATGTGTGTAGGCTCAAGAGAGCGTTGTATGGGTTGAAACAAGCACCTCGTGCTTGCTACACACAGATAGATAGTTATTTCACCGGACTTGGATTCTCCAAGAGTGAGGCGGATCCAAACCTATACCAGATTGTGGTGGAGGGTAAGGTCCTGATCATTGTACTTTATGTAGATGATTTGATTTTGATGGGTGATGAACTGTTGATACTCTCATGCAAGGTTGATCTTGCAAAAGAGTTTGAGATGAAGGACTTGGGCCTCCTTCATTATTTCCTGGGATTGGAAATTTGGCAGCGCAGTGATGGACTGTTTGTTTCTCAGGGTAAGTATGCCCGGGAGATACTGGATAAGTTCAACATGCATGGCTGCAAGGCTCTTGATACTCCTCTTCCTGGTGGTTGGAGGAAGGAGGATGCTACTTCAGCGGAGGTAGTGGATGCCACTGTTTATCGACAGTTAGTGGGGTCGCTTATGTATCTGGTCAATACACGACCCAATATATGCTATGCAGTTAACCAACTTTCACAAGCTATGGTTAAGCCAACCAAGCTCTTTTGGAAGGTGGGGAAGCATGTATTGAGATATCTTAGAGGCACATCGGGATATGGATTGTGGTATAGACAGTCGGATGAGGTGAAGTTATGTGGCTTCACAGATGCAGATTGGGTAGGGAGCCCAACGGACAGAAAGAGCACATATGGAGGGATTTTCAATATCAGGTCGATAACGATTTCTTGATCGAAGCGGAAGCCAGTCCGTGGCACTTTCCGGTTAATGAGAGGCAGTATATGGCGGCGGGATTTGGGCGCATGCGAGGCCATATGGATGAGGAAGATCCTAGTCGGGTTGTTTGGGTCACACTTGGAGCCTACTGTGATTTATTGTGATAACCAGAGTTGTATTAAACTCTCGGCTAATCCGGTATTTCATGATAGATCCAAACACATCGACATCAGGTACCATCATATCAGAGATTGTGTGCAGCGGAGAATCATGTTACTTTCATACATTCCCACGGAGGATCAAGATGCTGATATCTTGACGAAGGCGCTCACCAGGAGCAAATTTGAATACCACAGAGGCAGGATAGGGGTTGAAGATAATCCATATCTTGTTGAGAGAGAGTGTTGAAAATGCAACAAGATGATGGAGCTTAGTGAAATGAAGTCGCCTTCACTAAGTGGGCCTGCAGGCTATTTTTTGGCGCAAAGTCTATTTTTAGACTATGTCTATTTTTAGACATGTCGATCATATTCTATGAGTTGCAGGATGCTATTTGTAGATGGATGGTCAAATGTGAAAAACAGATGAAATTCTATTTTTATAATATTGGGCGAAGTCTATTTATAGAGCGTTGATCTAAAAATAGATATGCCGAATATTATTAGCTCTTAATAATATTTGGACTCTAAATATTATCTTATTCTCTTGGAGCACTTCAGTTAAGTGCACAGATGTGGCATAGCAGCTGATAGAAGGAATTACGCTATTCCTGAGGGTCAAGTGGAGCTATTGCATGAATACTTTCGTTAGAACTCATGTGACAGAGTTTGGTGGAGTTGATTGAGGAAGTTAGTGGAGTTGTATTCAGTTTAACTCAATTAAACATAGTTGAGCTAGTTGTATCTAGTCTGACTGATTGATACACTAGTGAGAGTGGTGTGAATTAATTATTAATTAATTCACTAATTATTAACTCATAAATCAACTAAAGAATACATCAGTTAACTTCAGTGCATGGACAGTTTCAGTGGAGACCAGTGAAGAGGTAGGTGAAAGAACAAGTGTGACTATCAGTTGTGACCATACTGGTGCATGATTTTGCACCACACATTGATGGAGATGCCAATGAGGATTGCGCAGTGCATACCAGGTGGATTCGAACTCAGATTGGGAAATTATTCATCTTGGATTGCATAGTAGAGGCAGGCTAATAGGTGGAGCAGATTGGAGCATGTGTTTTGTTAGATCTGAGCTTGTGTAGTGTGTAACAATTGGATATTGTACTGAGAGCTTGTGAGGATTTTGTACAATGATTGTTACATGATCTCTATCATTATAATATACAAATAGTTGGGGGTTTTCAGCTTTAAGCTTTCCATAAATATTGTGTTTATATGTGTGATTGTTTATGGTTTTAATGTCTTTAGCATGCAATTGTTTATATTTCTAGCAAATTGATGATCAATAGTAGAAGAGGTTATATTATGCATGAAGCTCAAATAGTATTGTGATCAAGGGATAATATGGTGAATAATTTAACGTTATTCAAATTTCTACATAGAGTTTTATGTTATTCTTGCTATTTATTTGATGTCTTTCAATGAAGTCTTCATGTAGATCTGGGTTGTTTGAATACTACGTATGCTGCTAAGTTGATTATGTATGAATCTGATGAATGAGAGAATAAACATGGTTGATGCAAACTAACTGATGAAGGGATCTGCATTTCTAAAAGATATCTGATTGAAAAACTCAGATTTGGATCTGAGACTGATTACATTCTACAAAACAGTATTCATAGAGATATATGCAGGTTGTTGTGAAGGAAAGTGTGTATCAACGTGGGTTCATTGAAGCGAAGTAGCATATGCATTTTAAGTAGATGAATGTTCAGGGTTGAGTTTGTATCTACATATTTATTCTGAAGTCTGGGTTAATTCTGATTTCTGGTTACAATGAGCTCAATGGTCTGGTTGAAGTAATGGGTAAAGTTAATGGTTGTTGATTTTTATGAAGATTTGTGTTGAAGCTATGGGATCCAGTATGAAATTAATGAAATGTGGTCTACAGTGGTTCTGAGGGTTGAAGCCTTCAGAATGGAAGTAGAAGCTTCCTTCTAGTAGAAGCTGGTGTTCTGATCAGGGGGTTGACGCTCCATTCCATTAGTGGTTGGTAGAGATTAGGGGGTTGTAGCTCCCTTCTAGTAGCAGCTGGAAAAAGAGAGAAGGTTGTAGCCTTCTGCAGGTAGATGCCTGTGTAGTGATATGAGTATGCATCAGTACAATATTGTAAATAGTTTTCTATATAATAAATATTGAAGACTGAGATGACAATAGTGGTGGTTTTATCCCAAATTGGGTTTCCACCATAAATATTTGTGTTCTTGTGTGTTGCACTTATGTGATGGTTTATACTGTTGTTCCTGCACATATTCACTGATTATCTAACAGATGCATGACTGGTAAAGTGAGTTAAATATTTAAATTTTTTTCTAATCTGTAAAATTATATCAGTATACGCCAGTTTCTTTTATTATATGCACGTGTATATGCGAGTTGGGTTCATCAAAGGCGCATATGGAATTCTGTAAATAAAAAGTTAAAATCTCTTCAGTAAGCTCTAAATATTGATTCACCCCCCCTCTCAGTATTTTTCCCAACAATTGGTATCAGAGCTGGTCCTTCTGAAGAAGCTTAATCGCTAGAAGGAAGATCAACTAAGATGAGCAATCAAGATGGGACAACATCTGTCAGGCCTCCTCTCTTCAATGGAAACAATTTAATCTTCTGGAAGACAAGGACAAGATCCTATCTTCAGTCTCTTGGAGTAGATGTATGGGATATAGTTGAAGGAGGTTATCAATATCCAGCATCAGTTCCAACAGATGCAACAGAAAGAAAGAAATATTAAACCAATGCAAAGGCGGTCAATGCATTATTGGGAAGTTTGACTGAATCAGAATTTGTCAAAGTCATGCAGTTGAATACAACAAAGGAGATATGGGACAAAATCATTCTAAGCTATGAAGGTGATACCAAGGTAAAAAGTGCTAAACTCCAAACTCTCAGAATTCAATATGAAAATCTCATGATGCATAATGAGGAAAGCATTGCTAGTTTCTTTTTACGTCTAGATGGTATTGTAAATCATATGAGAAATCTGGGTGAAACTATAACTGACATTACTCTGGTAGAAAAAAATTTAAGATCTCTAACTCCCAAATTCGAGTCAAAAGTGTCTGCTATTGAAGAAAAGCAGGATTTAGAAACTCTTACTATTGTTCAACTTCATGGTATTTTGACAGCTTGTGAAATGAGAAAAGGAGGTCCATCTAAAGTCAAACAAATTGTTTTTAGAGCTATTGCACAAGGAAAATAAGTAGAAGAACAAGAAGGATCAGGTTATGTTTCAGAAGAAGAAGAGATAAATTTTGTAAATAAGCTACAACTTGGCACTGGAAGGTTCAGAGGTAAGCTTCCTTTTAAATTTTTTTCTTGTGGAAGAGTTGGTCATTATGCTGCTAAGTGTCCCCATAAAGAAAAAGGAAAGGAAGTGGAAAAAGGAAATAAAAATTGGTTTATCAATAGAAAAAAATTATTATACTCATGAAGATAGTGATGGGCTATCAAATAGTGAAGAAGGAGAATCTGATCCAGATGTTAGACTACTCGTGGCTTTAGAAAAAAACTCTAGTGAGGCTAAAGATACCTTTTTGGATGCAATAGAAGAAAATGATTTTCTTGAAGAAATTAATCAGCTCAAAATATGTTTGGAAGAAAACAAAATTTCCATAGATACTCTAAAGAATCCTCTTATAGAAAAGGAGAAGCACAATGAGAAATTAGAATGTGAAATAGTAAGTCTAAGAAAAGAAATTGAGAAAGAGAAAAATTTAAATCTTAGATTTGCTAAAGGCACTGAAACCTTAGATGAAATTATCAAGGTTCAACGCTCTCCTTTTGTAAAGACAGGACTTGGATATATCGGAGAATCCTCTTAGTCTTCAGCACCAAGCTATCTAAATGCAGCTAAAGACAGCCTACAACATTTTGTCACTCAGCAAGAGAACAAAGAAACTTCACAGGTAAAGAATGATTACTTCAATACAAAGAACAATAGCAAAAATATCAATCAGAGAATTACCAATCGGCAGGTAAACACAAATAGAAGGTTTCATGATCGCAGAAATTTATTCTTTAATAGGAAATGTTTCTCATGTTATAATTTTGGTCATAAAGTTGTTCAATGTGTTGCATACAAAACCAGCATGACCAGAGAAGCAAGAAAGCAAAGAAATGAGACTGGAATAAAGAAGAATACTTATAACAACTTTTATCCTCTTCAAAATGAAATTGAATGTGCTTATTGCAATAACTTTGGTCATGAAGAATCTAAATGCAGGAGAAAACTTCAACCAAAAGAGCATGTACCTTCAAATTCCAAGGTATGGAGAAAGAAGGACTTACAGGTTGAGAATTGTGGCATAGCCTTATTTGCAGAAGGGGAAGAAAATCAATGGTACATTGATAGTGGATGTTCAAAACACATGACAAGTGATAAAAATAAACTCCTTTCATATAATGCTCTAGAAAAGGAAAAGAATGCCATTTTTGGAAATGATACTCCTGCTATCATTAAAGGAAAAGGTTCTGTTTTTCTAAAAGAAAAGGTAAAATCCAACAATGCTATGTATGTGGATGGATTAAAACATAACTTGTTGAGTGTAAGTCAAATGTGTGATCAAGGAAATGAAGTTTTTTTTAGATCCAAAGAATGTGTGGTACGTGAACTTGACACAGGAAAAATGGTAATAAAGGGAACTAGAACACCAAGCAACTTGTATGTATTGAAGGGTTGCAAAGAATAATGTTACTTGGGTAAATATTCAGAAAATTGGTTATGGCACAAAAGATTGGGGCATTTGAGTTTCTCTCAAATCAGCAAATATAGCTGACTCAAAGCGGTTCATAATCTTCCCAGCATCACTCTGCCTGAAAGTACCATATGCAAATCATGCCAATTCGGTAAGAAAACCATAGTACAATTGAATGCCAAATAAGGATCAGCAAGCAAGCCTCTTGAACTCATACATACTGACTTATGTGGACCTATGATAAAAAATTCACCCCATGGAGAACAATATTAAATTCTTTTTATTGATGACTTCTCTAGAATGTGTTGGATTGGTTTACTAAAACACAAAGATGAAGCATTTGAAAAATTTCAGATCTTTAAAGCCCTGGTTGAAAATGAATTAGATCTAAAAATCAAATGTCCTAGATCTGACGGGGGAGGGGAATATATATCAGATGAATTCTTTGATTTCTATGAACAACATGACATAAAAAGATAGTTTTTTGTAGCTGGAACCCCACAACAAAATGGCGTGGTAGAAAGAATGAATAGAAAAGTTCAACAAATGGCTCGTGCTATGCTTGATGATTTTGGAACACCTGATACCTTTTGGGGAGAAGCAGCACATACCGCAGTAAATATTCTTAACAAGGCTCATGTTCGTTTAAACAGTGATAAAAATCCTTATGATCTCTGGTATGGTAATCTTCCAACTATAAAGCATTTTAGAGTTTTTGGAAGCAAATGTTTTATCAAGAACAATGATGAAAAACTTGGTAAGTTTGAACATAGAGCATATGAAAAAATATTTCTTAGCTATTCTTCAAGAAGTAAAGCATATAAATGTTACAATAAAAGGCTTCTGAAAATTGTTGAATGTATTGATGTTGTAATTGATGAGCCTCTCTCAGCCCCAAAAAGGGAAATAACAACAACAAATTAAGATGATGATGTTATGTATTTTCCCTCATCAAATAGCAACAATATAGAAAGTGAACCCAATGAAGCTCTAGAAGAAGATCTATCTAAAAAGGCTCCATCTAGGTATGTTAAAAAGAATCATCCAGAATCTAAAATTTTGGGAGAAAAGGGATCAGGTGTCCAAACAAGAAGAACTCTTGTAGGATCTCCTAGCTATCTAGCATTCTTATCCACTATTGAACCACAGAATGTAAATCAAGCTAGTAAAGATGAATGTTGGATTCAAGCTATGACTGAAGAACTTGATCAGATTGAAAAGAATCATACTTGTGAATTGGTTACAAGACCTCATGATAAAAATGTTATTGGAACAAAATGGATATTCAAAAACAAGTTAAATGAAAATGGAGATGTTATTAGAAACAAACCTAGACTTGTTTGTAAAGGGTATGCTCAACAAGGAGGTATAGACTTTGAAGAAATATTTTCTCCTGTAGCTAGACTTGAAGCCATAAGAATGTTTCTTGCATTTTCAAGCTTTCAACAATTCAAAGTTTATCAAATGGACGTTAAATCTGCTTTCCTAAATGGTGATCTAGAAGAAGAAGTTTATATAGAACAACCAGAAGGATTCATTTTGGGAAATGATGAAAAACTTGTTTGCAAACTTTTAAAAAAATTATATGGTCTCAAACAAGCTCTAAGGGCATGGTACTATTGTCTTGACAAATATCTTCATCAACAAGGTTTTTCAAAGGGATATGTTGATAGTAACTTATATACAAAAATTTAGAATGATAAACTATTGAGTGTAGTTGTATATGTTGATGACATCATTTTTGGAAGTAATGAAGAATCCATGAGTCAGAAATTTGCTTCTGTGATCCGGATTTATGCAGGAACGCAACAGAATAAACATATAACCATAAATACAAAGATGCAGTAGAAAATTCACTTCATTTCATTAATATCAAAGAACTGAAATTTGCTTACAGACAGAATGGAAATAAACTAGCTAGGGCACTGGTAGCTACCTCTGAGAAGACATGTGGCAGCTACAGGCCTCTAAACTGAGTTACAATGAGGCTCGAGGGCCTATTTATTATTTAGAAACAATGGAAACCCCTAAACATCCAAAACCCTAACCCTAGGAGATGAAGCGCCAAAACTAGTGCCCCGTTTGGGTCAATTGGTGTTTCAACTTCTCGAGGACGTAACTTTGGCATACGATCTCTGTTTGACGTGAACCATACCTCATTAGAAATATCTATCCAAGGACTACAAATTTTGAGTGAGCAACATGGTCCATGGACCCATGTTGCTCCCAGTTTTCCCAAAAAACGTCGTTTAGGGCCTCAAAATGGCTCCGGAAGTTCAGAACTCGAAAAACTGCTAAAAATAGTAAGTTGTGCCGAAACTGAAAAACTTAAAGAGAAAATGGTGGGGCCCCAAGTGGAATAGGCAGGTGACCACCAATATCCACCTGGATCATTCCTCCCCCCTTAGGAAGAAATGGTCCCCATTGCGTTAATTTCCTCCATGAGATGAGGAAACTTCTGCTGAACTTGGTCCCTGGTGAACCACTCTCCTTGGTGCAGGAGTTGGCCAGCTTTGACAACCCGATATAGTTGGATCTGTTGTTGGTGAGTGTTCTTGATTTGCATGTCCATGATACAATATGTGGTGGCCTATTCCATGCAGTCTGGGTTTAACTTAGTTGTTGTGAGTTGTTTTGCAATGTCAGAGGTGTCTAGTAGAGGTGGGAAGTAAGGACGAAGGTGGTCCACATTGAATACTGGGTGCAGACCAAAGAATGGTGGAATACTGAGCTCGAAGGCATTGTTCCCTACAGCCTTGGTGATGGTGTATGGCCCGTATCAGAGCGGGCGAAGCTTGCGGTGGGGTCCAATGAGGCGCTCCTTCTGCAAATGTAGCCACACTTTGTCACCCACCTGGAAGTTGTGTGGCACCCGATGTTGATCATGGCGTTGCTTGTACTTAGAATTAGCTCTGTCCAATATGTCATGAACCTGTTGGCGAATGTGTTGAATGCGCTTGATGAAGCTATTGGCTTTGTCAACTTCTGACTGGACATGAGCCGAATCGGCCTGAGTAACTGCAAATGGCATGGCTATGTCAATGGGATATAGTGGCTGGAATCCCAAGCCCACCTGAAAGGGGCTATGGCCGATTGAGCTGTGGAGAGCCCGATTATAACTGTGTTGTACATAGGGAAGGCTCTCGTCCCATGTGTGTGGATGCTTGGAATTGTACATGCGCAGAATGTGTACAATCATTCTGTTAACGACCTTTGTCTGGCCATCTGTTTGGGGATGGAAAGATGTGGACTTGGTGAGCTTGGTGTCCAGCATTGACCAGAGGCTGGACCAAAATGTGCTGAGGAACCTGCTATCTCGATCTGATATGATAGACTGTGGGATCCCAAAGTGCACCCACACTCGTTCAAAGAAGAGTTTAGCAGTGGCTTCTGCTGTGATATTCTTTTTGCAGGTCGCCATAATGGCCATCTTCGAGAATCTGTCAATGACCACGAAAACACAGTCATTTCCATGCTTAGTAGAAGGCAGGCCTGACATGTAGTCCATGGAGATGGATTCCCAAGTTCAACTAGGGGTAGGTAGCGGAGTATATAGGCATTGCTTCTTGATGGTCAGTTTGGCAATGGCACAAGCAGTGCAGGATCTTATGTGCTTCCCGACATCCTTTCGAAGGTTCGGCCAATAGAAATACTTCTGTAGTACTGCTACTGTTTTCTCAACCCCGAAATGCCCAGTGACTCGACTATAATGTGCTTCGCATATCATCTTGGCGCGCTCGCTTGAAGGAACACAAAGGTGTCCCAGGTGACATAAAATTGCATCTTGGAGGTGAAAATTTGGAACTTGCATACTCCCCAAGAGTGCCTTGTATGTGTGGCCAAATTTTGGGTCGCTCTCGTAGAGAAGCGGCCAATTAGAAGTCTCGTGCCCACAAGAGTTGAGAACGTTGGTGACCGCCACGATCGGTGGTCAGCTGAGACAGTCTGCAACATTATTGGTGCTACCCTTCTTGTACTTGATGTTCAAATGAAACTGTTGCAGATATGTGGACCACTTATGATGGAGATCATTCTTCAACTTCCCTTATGTCTGTATGAACTACAGGGGCCGGTGGTCTGTGTGGATGATTGTTTCCTTCCCCAAAATGTAATACTTCTATTGTCGACAAGCTTGCACAATGGAATACATTTCTTTGTCATAAGTGGGATACTTACGAACTGTGTCAGGAAATGTCTCACTATGATATGCTACTAGATGTTCCTGTTGAGTAAGAACCGTCCCAATAGCATAGTCAAAGGCATCTAACTCGATCTCAAATGGCTGTTGCAAGTCTGGTAATGTGAGCACCGGGGCAGAACATAGGCGATTTTTCAATTTCATAAACGCCTTTTTGTTGAGATTCCTACCAAAAGATTTTTTCTCTCGCTCCTCCCTTGGTGACTTGACTGAAGGGCCAAGTGATATGAGAGAATCCCAACACGAACCTACGGTAGAAATTAGCAAGACCCAGAAAGTTGCGAAGCTCTGTTATAGTGGTTGGGGCTGGCCAATCCCGAATGACTTGGATCTTGGTTGGATCCACATGCACCCCCCTTTCATTAATAATGTATCTCAGATATTGAACCTGGGTCATGCCAAAAGTTCACTTCTCCAAATTGGCACACAACTTGTGTTGCCACACTGTTTGGAGGACTTGTCGGATGTGGTGGAGGTGCTCTTCCCAAGTCTGGCTGAAGATCAGAATGTCATCCAAGTACACCACTACAAATGAGTTGGTGAATGGCCGTAAGATGTCGTCCATCAACCTCATGAAGGTTGTGGGAGCATTCATCAACCCGAAAGGCATGACCAGCCATTCGAAAAGGCCTTCCTTGGCTTTAAAGGCAGTCTTCCACACATCAG
Organism: Pinus albicaulis; assembly: GCA_034641835.2. Taxonomy (NCBI): domain Eukaryota; kingdom Viridiplantae; phylum Streptophyta; class Pinopsida; order Pinales; family Pinaceae; genus Pinus; species Pinus albicaulis. The sequence goes on from CM076584.1 coordinate 1,568,802,909, forward strand.
AGGGTTCAATTGGTACCTGGTGATACCCAAACTTCAAGTCGATATTGCTGAAATATTTTTCCCCTTTGAGTTGATCCAGAAGGTCATCAATCCATGGGATCGGGTACCTATTCCGGACAGTGATCTTGTTCAGCACCCGATAGTCAATACAGAGTCTCCATGTCCCATCCTTCTTCTGTACCAACATGATCACGCTCCCACAGGGCGATGAACTTGGTCGGATGTGACCTTTCTGTAGTAGCTCCTGAATCTGCCTCTTGATTTCATTGTTCTCCAGAACAAAGCGCCGATAGATCGGTCCATTGGGTAGCGGAACACCTGGGGTCAGATCAATTGGGTGCTTGACCTGACAGTGCAGAGGAACCCCTGTGGGTGAGGTGAAGATGTCCTCGTACTCCTCCACAACCTTGTCCATTTGTTGTTGTCGTGTAGAGGAGCCCTGTCTGGAGGTCGTGGCCACAGTCTTCTTCTTGTCATGGGGGCGGATCATCAGGGAAACGAATTTCCTGGTTTGGGAAATGAGCTTACTGCATTGTTTTGTAGTAACCAAAGAGATAGCGGCAGGAGGTGGTACCTCTGGTATCTTGTACAACTTATTTCCCAAAGTAACAATAACAGCGTGAGGCCGAGACTCATACACAACATGACACTTCCACAAGTATGGTTGTCCTAATAATACATCAGAAACATCAATAGGAGCAACATCACATAATACCTCATCTGTGAAGGGCTTGATGCTATAAGGAAGGCGGCACTATTGGCTGACGCCAAGATCTCGTCCTTGGTGAAGCCACCCGATGGTGTATGGATGTGGGTGAGCTGTGGTCGGCAAGCCCAACCGCTTCACGGCGTCTACTGAAATGAGGTTCTTTGGCTCCCATTGTCAACAATGAACTATACTGGGGAGCCCTTTACCCACATCTGGGAGTAGAAGAGACGTTCCTCCTCCTCTGGATCTTCCAGTTCCTCCTTTTGGATCTTCGTAGTGGCAACAGGGTGTTGGGCTCCGCATTAATAATCTGTTTCCCTTTTTCATTCCTCTTGTCAGGTTCTGATTCAAAGTCGGAGCATGCATCTGACTCAGAAGCCCTCATCTCGGCCACTAGCGACTGCTTGGTCCAACACTCACTTGTGTTGTGAGTGGAGCTCTTATGGAACTCACACCAGTTTCCCGCGTCCTTCTTTGGCTTTGCGGTGTTGCTCTTTGCTTGTGGCTTCAAAAAGTTGTCTTGAGTCACCATGCCTTGGCTTTGTCCTTTGTTTTGCGGTTTGGGAGCACCTTTCCCTTGCTTTTGATTCACAGATCCAAAGTATCGCTTCTTTTGTTTGAATTTCTGCTCAATCTTGGCAGCATACTAGTATGCCGTACCAAGCGAGGAGATGTCGAGGAACTCCATTTCCTCCTGAATGTATCTATGCAGACAACTGAGATACTTTAGCACCAGATGTTTCTCTAAATCTTTGATACCCAACTTTGTGCGCAGGGTATGGAACAGATTCATCGGCTCATGCACATCTTGATCCCTTTGTTGTCGCAATGTGGTCCATTGTATGTACTTGTCCTCATAGCTCCCCACGGGATAGTACCATTCCTTGATGGAGTCTTAGAAAGAATTCCAAGTTGGTACGACCGAGAACAGAGAGGGTTCTGTCTGGTCCTTGTTCTCACAGTAGGTTTCCCACCAGTCCTTGACATGGGGGGTAGCTTTGAGGAGTGAAAAAATAATCTTCTCTTGGTTGGAAAAGTCATGAACCAAGAAATATCCTTCTAATAGATTCAACCATCTATCTACGGCATCTGCATCTATTTGACCCTCAAATATGGGAATGTCAAAATTTACTTGTACCTTAAAAGGAGTCACACCTCCAGAGTGGCTGCTGGATGCAGATGCCTCGTCCGTGGGCAGCCGTTGAAGGATCTGAGCAAATTTATCCATCATTGCGTTCCTTTGTTTTTCTAGGGCCTCCTCGAGTAATATTTTGATAGGATCTCCTGCTCCCTCATCTTTCTTTTCGTCCCCCATGGGCGTCCATCGGGGTTTGCGAGGCTGATCTTGCAAAGGTTCCACCAGATCAAGCGCTAACTCCATATACCCCGACCTCGTTGGGGACATGCAAAGAAGGATCGAGAAAAAGCAGGCCGCTCTGATATCACTGATCCAGATTTATGCAGGAACGCAACAGAATAAACATATAACCATAAATGCAAAGATGCAGCGGAAAAATCACTTCATTTCATTAATATCAAAGAACTGAAATTTGCTTACAGACAGAATGGAAATAAACTAGCTAGGGCACTGGTAGCTATCTCTGAGAAGCGATGTGGTGGCTACAGGCCTCTGAACTGAGTTAAAATGAGGCTCGAGGGCCTATTTATTATTTGGAAACAATGGAAAACCCTATACATCCAAACCCCTAACCCTAGGAGATGAAGCGCCAAAACTATGGGCCCCATTTGGGTAAATTGGTGTTTCAACTTCCCAGGGACGTAACTTTGGCATACGATCTCCGTTTGACGCGAACCATACCTCTTTAGAACGATATATTCTAGGAATACAAATTTTGAGTGAGAAACATCGATCCATGGACCCATGTTGCTCCTGGTTTTCCCAAAAAACGTCGTTTAGGGCCTCAAAATGGCTCCGGAAGTTCAGGACCTGAAAAACTGCTAAAAATAGTAAGTTGTCCCGAAACTGAAAAAATGAAAGAGACAATGGTGGGGCCCCAAGTGGAATAGGCGGGTGACCGCCAATATCCACCTGGATCATTCTTTTATGCAGCAAGAATTTTAAATGTCTTTACTTGGGGAACTAACATTTTTTCTTGGCTTACAGGTGCAATAAGCAATAGATGGCATATTTTTATCACAAGCAAAATATCTTAAGAAATTCTGAAGAAGTATGGGATGGAAGACTGCAAACCTATGAATACGCCAATGGTAATTGGGTGTAACCTCAGTTCTCATGATGATTCTCCCATGGTGAATCAACCAGAATACAGATCCATGATTGGAATTTTGCTTTATCTAACCGGGACAAGACCTGACATTATGCATGCAGTTGGGATTGTTGGACGATTCCAAGCTAATCGAAAAGAGTCACACCTTTGGGCTGTAAAAATAATATTCAAATATCTACAAGGGACTAAAGACTTTGGTCTATGGTATCCAAAGAATGTTGATCTCACTCTTCATGCTTACACAGATGTGGATTGGGCTAGAAATATTGATGATCGAAAAAGCACTAGTGGTGGTGCATTCTTTATGGGGCCCCGATTAGTATCTTGGTTCATCAAGAAACAAAGTTCTATTGCCTTATCCATAGCGGAAGCAGAATATGTGTTTGTAGCATCATGTTGCACACAAATTCTATGGATGATGAAGACTCTACAAGACATTCAAATCAAATGTTCACCTCCCATCTCCATCTTATGTGATAATAAAAGTGCCATTAGTATCTCAAAGAATCATGTTATGAATTCTAAGACCAAGCACATTCCTATCAAGTATCACTTCCTACATGAAAAATTGCTTGAACAAAAGGTTAAATTGGAGTACGTTCCCTCCAAAGAACAAGTTTCTTATATATTTACTAAACCTCTTCCCAGGGAAGCGTTCGAATATATCATACAGAAGTTGGGAGTTGTCTCTGTCTCTTTGAGAAAGTCTAATTAAATTCAGAAGATTAAATTTTGGTACGTGGGTTCTATAAAGGCGAATTGTGTATATACGTGAGTTACTATGCATAAAACCGCGTATGCATTTTTGCTGACAGAATTTCTTTGGGTCAGCATTCAGAACAGATATGGGGTTGTTGGGTAATCTCTGTCTTGATTCAGTATTCATCTTTATGTATCATTCTTTGATATTTATCACCTTGATGAAGTTGCTTTGATGAATTGGTTGTTGAAGATGTTCAGGATGCACAAGCTCAGGGGGAGCACATGCCTTGTTGAAAAATATGCATTGTTGGCATTCTAATTGATCTCTGTTATGATCTCCTGTGTGAGATTCTTTGAGTAATATTTGTAATTTTCTGAAAAGGTCATGTTGAAACCAATGATGTAAAATTTTTATATTCAGTCATGTAAGAACTTGTTCCATTTTGTAAAAACACTTGGTTGGGTAGTTGAGTCTACTATGTAATTCCATTTGGTTGGATTATTGATGTAAGTATGAGTCCTTGGTGATAGAGGTTATTGAGTCATGTACTTCATTGAAAATATGTCTGAAGATTCAACATGAACTCAGGGGGGGCATCAAATATGCAGAGCTCCTTTTTTTATTCTCCCTTTGCCCTTGATGTCAAAGGGGGAGAGTATTTTGGTGTTTTAATAATGATTATGATTAATGTATTTATCTGTTGTGGTGATCAAACACCATCATGGTTTCCACCAAGTCCAAAGGGGGAAATTGTTGGAAAAATGTTTCCTATATCCTAATATATTGTAATGTTGTCCTTGATGGCAACTCTATGGCAAAGGATGGAGTACATGACTTCCTGGAGAGGCTCTGTAGTCTATCAGAAGAATTGTGTAATGACCAGCAGAAGGTTGGATAATCAAGATATATACGTGGTTTTTTAAAGGCCAATTCGCATATACACGCGGATAAGTACGTTCCAAGTCGCGTATGACTTTTGTGCTCCAAAAAGTTTGATACCAAGGGTATTACCATGGTATTAGTCCACAGTATTGAGTGTTGTATTGTCTATTTGATTCTGTCTAAGAATACCATCAGCAGTTGTGTGGTTTTGACTCATGGTATTGGTAAAGGCTAAATCTATATAAGGAGAAGAAGATCATAGTGCAATGTGTGCATATGTAAGGGTGGTTACTAAATTTTTTCTCTGAGATATATCTACATGAGATGAACTCTGTTCTTATTGAAAAATATAAAGTTACGATGCACCCTTGGATAAAATGATGGTTCAATATCTCTAGATCTGAAATGCCTATGTACCTGCATGACTTATTGAAGAAATATTTAGATCTGTGATCTAGCGCATGCTTACTGAAGTAAAGTGAAGAATTCTGGGTAAGTCCTATAGATCTAATACATTCTGCAAATTTCATATTTACAGATCTATACGCTAGTTCATCGTGGTGAAAGCACGTATATATGCGGCTCTGTCTTAGAAAAAGCGCGTATGGCAGTTAGGGTTTTCTGAAGCTTATTGCAGAGTTTTTTATGTTATTCCTGCTATTTTTCAGTTGTCTGTCAATGAATTCTTCATGTAGATCTGGGTTGTTTTGAATACTGTGTATGTTGTTAAGTTGATTATGTACAAATCTGATCAATGAGAGAATAAACATGGTTGATGGAGACTAACTGATGAAGGGATCTTCATTTCTAAAAGATATCTGACTGAAAAACTCAGATATGGATCTGAGACTGATTTTATTCTACAAAATAGTATTCACAGAGCTATACGTAGGTTGGTGTGAAGGAAAGCGTGTATACACGCAGGTTCAGTGAAGAAAAGTAGCGTATGCATTTTAAGTTGATGAATGTTCAGGGTAGAGTTTGTATCTACATATTTATTCTGAAGTCTGGGTTAATTTTGAGTTCTGGTTACAGTGATCTCATTGTTCTGGTTGAAGTAATGGGTAAATTTAATGGTTGTTGATCTTTATGAAGAGTTGTGTTGAAGTTGTGGGATCCAGTATGAAAATTAATGAAACGTGGTTTGCAGTGGTTCCGAGGGTTGAAGCCTTCCACATGGAAGTAGAAGCTTCCTGCCAGTAGAAGCTAGTGTTCTGATCAGGGGGTTAAATCTCCCTTCCAATAGTGGTTGGTAAACAAGATAAGGGGGTTGTAGCTCCCTTCCAGTAGCAACTGGAAAATGAGAGAAGGTTGTAGCCTTTTGCAGGTAGATGTCTGCGTCTTATATGAGTCTGCATCAGTACAATATTGTAAATAGTTTTCCATATAATAAATATTAAATACAGAGACAACAACAGTGGTGGTTTTCTCCCGAATTGGGTTTCCACCTTAAATATTGGTGTCCTTGTGTGTTGCACTTGTGTGATGGTTTATATTGTTGTCCCTACACATAGTCACTGATTATCTAACAGATGCATGACTGGTAAACTGAGTTAAAGATTGTTCCTGAAAAAAATTTCTAATCTGTAAAATTATGTCAGTATACGCTAGTTTCTATTAGTATATGCACGTGTATACACGAGTTGGGTTCATCAAAGCTGCGTATGGAATTATGTAAAGAAAAAAGTTAAAATCTCTTCAGTAAGCTCTAAATACTGATTCACCACCCCCCCTCAGTATTTTTCCCAACACGGGGTTGAGTAAGGTGGTACACCTACACCTTACAAAGTGTTGTGGCTACAGAAGGGACATCAGATTTTGGTGACAGAACATTGAAAAGTAGAGATACAAATAGGTACATATAAGGATGTCATATTATGTGATGCGATGCCTATGGATGTGTGCCATGTATTGCTAGGAAGACCTTGGAAATTTGACAGAAAAGCCATTCATGATGGAAAAAGGAATACCTACATCATAGAGAAGGACAGGAAGAAGTAGACATTGCTACCTTTGAAGGATGAAACAGAAAAAGGAACATCTGAGAATAATGTTATGCTGACCAGTGGAAAGGAGTTACTGCAAGAATTAAACAAGGAGAAATAAATGCATATTATTTTTGTGGGTAAACCAAAGGTAATTCTAACTTCTACTAATTTAGACAATCTGCCTATGGAAATTAAAGATCTGTTACATGATTATGTTGATATAGTTGTTGATGAATTACCAAGTAGATTGCCACCAATCAAAAGTATCAGTCATCACATAGATTTAATACTTGGTGCAATTTTCCAAACAAAGAAGCATATAGAATGACCCCTCGGGAAATGAAGAAGTTGGAAGACAAGTATAGAGCTATTAGATAAAGGACTGATCAAAGAATTTCTTAGTCCATGTGGAGTACCAGTCGTACTTAGTCCGAAGAAAGGAGGTGAGTGGCGCATGTGTACTGATTCTAGAGCTATAAATAATATCACTATCAGGTATAGATTTCCATTTCCACGCATAGATCATTTGAAGGATTGTTTAAGTGGGTAAAAGTATTTTACTAAAATAGATTTGAAGAATGGATACCATCAAATAAGGATTAGAGAAGGTGATGAATGGAAGACTACTTTTAAGACTAACAGTGGATTGTATGAATGGTTAGTGATGCCTTTTGGGCTCACTAATGCACCAAGCACATTTATGAGACTAATGAATGAGGTTTTGAAAGAGTATGCAAGAAAGTTTGTGATAGTCTATCTTGATGACATTATGATTTCCAGTCAGAGTAAGGAGGAGCATTTGGAGCATGTCAAGTTAGTGTTAAGTACTTTGCAAAAGGAGAATTTGCTCATAAATTTGAAGAAGTGTAGTTTCATGCAGAAGGAGCTCATTTACTTGGGATTTATAGTCTCAGAGGAAGGCTTGAAGATGGACCCAGAAAAGATTCTAGCAATATTGAATTGGAAAAATCCGAGAAGTATATTTGAGGTAACGATTTTTCATGGTCTTGCAAGTTTTTACAAAAAGTTTATAAGAGGTTTTAGTCAAATTTTTGCACCAATAATTGAAACTATAAAGGAGAGAAACCAGCCATTTAATAGGACAAAAGCAGCAGATCGTAATTTCAAGTTGTTGAAGAAGAAGATCACTGAAAGACTTGTTTTGGATTTGCCAAATTATGATAAAACATTTCAAGTTGATACTGATGCTAGTGGGATAGAAATTGGAACTGTCTTGAGTCAAGAGTAAAGATAGATAGCTTATTTCAGTGAAAATTTAAATGAGGCCAAGAAGAAGTATTCATCCTATGATAAGGAGTTCTATGCTATTGTGCAGGCTTTAAAGAAATGGAGGCATTATTTGTTGCCCAAGGAGTTTTTGTTGTATTCAGATAACCATGCACTGCAGTTCATAAAAAATCAGCCGAATTTGAACCAAAAGCATGCAAAGTGGGTGGAGTTTTTATAGAGTTTTACCTTCGTAATCAAACATAAAATTTGTAAGTCAAAAAAAATTGTTTATGCCTTGAGTAAAGTAAATTTGATTATGCGGGAATTGAAGATTGAAATTTTGGGGTTTGAAGAGATGATTGGCATGTATGAGGAAGACACATATTTCAAATAAATATATGCAACTGTTAAGAATCCAGTGATTCATAATAGAAGCCAGTGGTTAGATTACTTGATTCAAGGAGGATTGTTGTTCAAGAATAATAAACTGTGTATACCTAAGTGTTCCATGGGGAGAATCTGGTTAAGGAAAAATATAGTGGAGGATTGTCTGGACACTTTGGACGGGATAAAACATTTTCTCAAGTAAGTGATTTTTATTATTGACAAAAAATTCCAATTGATATCAAAAATTTTGTTGAGAAGTGTGGGATTTGTCAACATGCCAAAGGAAGAAGCCAAAACACAGGTTTATATCAACCATTACCAATACCCAATAGACCTTGGGAGGTTGTCAACATGGATTTTTTTTGGGGATTTCCGAAGACTCAAAGAGGACATGATTCTATCTATGTGGTTGTAGATAGATTTTCTAAAATGGCACATTTTATTGCTTGTAAGAAAACTAGTGATGCAACTCACATTGCTAATTTTTTTTTTCTTTGAAGTTATAAGATTGCATGGATTTCCTGTGAGTATTGTTTCAGACAAGGATACAAAGTTCGTAGGACATTTCTGGAGGACTCTATGGAAGAATTTGGGTACAAACCTCAGTTTCAGTTCAACCTATCATCCTCAGACGGATGGAAAAACTGAAGTGGTGAACAGGAGCCTGGGAAATATATTAAGGAGTTTAGTTTACAAAAGTCCAAAGCAATGGGACTTAGCACTTGCTCAAGCTGAACTTGCCTATAATGATACTCCTAATCGAAGTACTAGAATGAGTCCATTTCAGATTGTTTTTGGAATGCATCCAAGAGGGGTGTATGAACTTATAAATTTGAGCAAACAAGAAACAAGGAGTGTTAAGGTTGGATAATTTGCAGAACAGATACAGAAGTTGCAGGAAGATGACAAGCAGAGCTTACAGAAGAACACCCAAAAGTATAAACAAAAAGCTGATATGAAGAGGACTGAAAAGGAGTTTCAAATAGATTATTTAGTCATGGTTTATCTAAGGAGAGAAAGGTTTCCAGTCGGGACTTATAAAAAATAAAAAATGAAAAAGATAGGAACATGTAGAATTTTGAGGAAATTTTCTTCAAATGCATATGAGATTGAATTACCAGCAGGAATTAGAATATCACCCATATTTAATGTTGCAGATTTGTACCTATACAAAGGAACAAAGGAGGAGCTACAAGAAGAATCTACAGAAGAGGAAGACCAAAATTTGAATTGGAAGGAACAGATTCCAAAGACAACAAAGAAAGAAGTGGAAGACATTTTGGAGGAAAGAGCAACAAAGAAGACCAGAGGATAAACCTACTATCAGTATCTAGTCAAATGGAAAGGACACCCTGTGGAAGATGCCAGTTGGATGATAGCAGCAGAGTTGCAGAAGTTTAGTACAAATCTTGAAACATTGATGGATCAATATTTTTCTTCCCTAGGAGTCTGATGCAGGAGCATCAAGACTTAGCCAGCAATGTGATTGTATGTTCACATGTTTTGGCTAACATTAGGTGGATAAACATTGAGTATTAATATTTTATTTAGTTTTAAAATGAGAGGAGTTAGTCTGTTTGGGTTTGCTAAATTAATTAGGAATAAAATAGCAATTGGTTTCTCCATGTGAGGAGATCAAGCCAAGTAGAATAAGAGCTTAGAAATAGGGTAGCATTTGTTTGTTAAGAGTGGCTCAATAGAAATCTATTTAGAGATGGGAAGGACCTCTTCAGATATATATATATATATATATATATATATATATATATATATATATAGGTGTGAGAGACAGGCAGTAGAGGGTGAAAAAGAGTGAAATAAGTGTGAAATAGGTGTGCGAGAGGAGAGAGTAGAGAGAGAAGAAATAATTGTAATAACCAGCCAACCAAGGGCTTGGCTTTGTATTTTCATTCTTATTAAATTCCAAGTGTTTTGTAATTGATCGGGCTTTCTGTTTTAAAACTTTCTTTTAAATCTTTATTGAACCTCATATATATCAATTACACAGTCAGAGAGTAATCAGATTACAGTAGCGACGAGGACCATGGATATGACACCAATCAATGGGAGAGATCTCATTGCAGTTGGGAAACATCGCACATCACACTGAATAGTGTTTACCATTAAGAGTTTCACAAGTTAAATTGTTTAACCTGCAACGCGAAGTGAGGAGGTGGAGAGGTAACGTGGATCATCGGATCAAGAACCAAACCAACGGCAGAGATTGTAGCGCCCAAAAAGCGATTTCACAAATCACAATATTTAGAAGTTAAGTGTTAAGGCTTCGCAAGGTGAACTAAATTGTTTGCGATGCGAATTAGGGAGGACATGTGTTGACTCGGCACAACATTGCAATTTGCAGGAAACAAGATTTAAGTGTTATGTTAAGTTGCAATTTGAGCAAAGTGTGATCGCGGTGATTGGTCGGGAGTGTCATGGGACCCTCTGGTAAGAATATTTGCGTATATGTTTTGTTTTTTAGTTTATGTGTGTCTGTTAAGTTAGCACTGTTGATCGGGCACATATGTATGTTTAAAAAATTCCGAAGTTTTGAAATCCGCTGCAAATAAAGAATCGTATGAACCCATAAACTATTTAAGTTCCGCGCGTACTCTAAGAATTCTGCAACTAGTTTGTTGGTGTCTTGTGTTTTGATAGTTTGGAAAATAAAAAGACATGGCAACATCAGAGCCAATCTTTAGAGTTCCAGGATCTAGTCCTCCTATTCTCAGAGAGGGATCTCTCAAATGTTTGTTTGCAAAGGTTTATCTTGTGTGCTTTGAATATCAGTTTTAGACTAGTTATTAAGTGCAGGTGTTTGTTTATTTGTTTGGTTGAATTGATACAACATAACATGAAAGGTCTAGGAAAGATATATAGAAAGGAGAAACATCTGGTTCATTGGGCAATGGAGTCAAGAAGAGGTCATAACACACTCATTAATGGATATGGGATATCAGAGGGAAAATCTAACTTGGCCACACGATCCTTTGGTTTTTGAAATGAGATGGACATCAACGATTTGGAAAGAGAAGTTTAATTCTCAAACAAAAGGAATTTGAAAGCACAATTTGAACAATAAAGAGCTTTTTGATAGACAGGGCTAACCATGAATTCTACAAATCACACATTTAAGCAAACAATGATTTCAAAACAACTTTTAAAATGAAATCTAAGATTCGGGGAACACCCTATTTCCTCAAATATTTTATTTCAAATGACTTAGAAAACATAAAAGATTCACTGATAATTGCAGTCATAGAAGAGGGAACACCTAACACATCTATGATTACAACTATAAATACCTTTAAGACAACTGTTTATGGCGACAAAGGGCAAGATCAGAAACATACTCTCTCGTTTACTCAGAATAATATTTAAAAGGAAACTCAATAACAGCTTTTAAGTGGCAGAAGGGCAGGAGAACCATGAATCATAATAAATCCAATTATTCTAACTATTAAGGAAATAAACAAGCATGAAGACTAAAGATAGAGGTTAAAGACTCTAAAATACTTCAAAGGTTAAGAAAGATAGTGAGTGAAGGATGAATGTCTAAGGTGCTTCAAGAGTCATTTCTAAATAAAACTTTCAGCCTACCGTAGTAATAAATTAGAATAATGAAAACAGAGAAAAAATTGAACAGCTTTAGAATATTTATCACTTTAAGTCTATGGATTCAATGATAGAGCCTTCTCGTGAAAGCATGCAAAAGGTGATTATCAAGGTTTGACTTCACTGTTTCTGAACTTCAAATGTAATTAGTATTATTTCAGAGAGTTCCAATATTTCAACTATTGATCAACCAACCAACACTTTCTAATCTTCTCTAGTAGTATTTATAGAAGAATGAGGAGGTGGAATGAAAATAAAATATCTTTTAAGTCCAATTAATACAGTGCACTGTCTCTCGGCCTTTGAGGGGCTTAATAGAGAATATTTTTGTATCTCTTCTGTATTAATTGGTTTACATTAACTATTAGGCTTGCTGGAAAGAATTTGTTGACTTCAAGGTTCCTTGTTATCCTAGCAATAACTTCTACTGACAGTTTACAATAAGTTCCTTTGGTTGAATTAACTGTTCAGCTGTATTGATGCAAAATATCCTTGGTCTAGTAATAACTTCAATCTTCTTTTGATTGATTTGAGGCTGTAGGTGGCTCTGTGGCAGCTGGGGGATTCAATTAGCCCTTGATGTGGCAGCGTAGGCACTCTGTCCGAGAAAACACTTCAGATTTTCTTCAAACTGTGTTTAGTCGAGCGGATTAGGCTTTTAATAATCCATTGTTGGCCGTAATCTTCCACAAATCTGTCTTCAAAATTCTGTGCTGGTGCGTTTTTGTCTCTCGACATTGATATTCTTTGATTTGTGATTGATTTGTTGTGTTTTTTGGTGTGCAGGGCTGCGCAGGGGTGATATGGCATCAATGCCTCATGAAACACCAATGAAACGTGAATTTTAGATCCTGCGAAGGATTTTCTTTGCTGAATCGGAGGCAGGAGGATCATCACCCTCTGCCTCTGAAAAAACTTCATTCATGGTAGAAAAGCCATTAACCCTGCAAAATACGAGTAAATATTATGAAATCCTGCATATGTAGTTTAACTGCTTCAGAAGGCACGTGGAGGGAGCGTGGCCATTGGATGGCATCATCCAACGGTCGGGATCGATCAGAGGAATTCAAAGGGAAGGCGGAAAAGGAATATGAATTGTAGCCGTCGATCGCATAGAGATCGACGGTTGGGAGCGGAGATGAAAAGTCAAAACGGGAGAATCAGGGTGATGAATTGTGAGCCGTCGATCTGTAGATCAGATTGACGGTGGGGATGCTCTTATGACCGTGCCATAGCCTGGTTAACTATCGGGCATCTTCGGAGAGCGATCGTCGTCCGATGAGTGGCCCCAGATCGGACAGTGGACGCCAATATCGCGCTGGGTCCACGTCCGATGTTTAACGCGCGATGAACGATGGTTTTGTGAATAGTGCCCAAGCCAAGCGTCAACCGGTGTATGGAATCGCTGCAAAATGAAAAATACCGCCCCGCTCAAAAAAGCGGTGCGATGGATACCAGGTGGTTTTTGCAACGGTGAGTGGATGGCGGGGACCACTGAGGTGATGGACTGCACGTCGTCGATCTGTAGATCAGATCGACGGTGGAGATTGACTAAAAATTTGAATTGGCGAAAAGTTTATAATATAATAAAAGCCGACGGATTTAATATATAACCAAAGGTTTTAAACTTTGGGCGGACATAATTAATATTCAAAATGGCTTGATGCCCGATTGCGGGGCCTTTGGGCGCATGGAGAAACATATGACCGAGGGTTTAAAAGGAGGGGCTAATCACAATTGGGCAACGCGATAAGCGTTTAGAAGGCTAGCGCTCGGTTCTGGCACCAGGGCGTATGGAAGATAAAGGTTAAAAACTTAGCCCAAGGGGGCTTAAGTCTACAATACATAAAAGACATGATTTTCATGGATTTTTAATGATTTTGAAAGGTTTTGAGGGTTTCGATAAGGCAAAGAAGGAGTCTTTAAACCTTATCAAAGGGATTTTAATGAAGGGGAAAGGGGAAAAACATGAAAATGAGGGATTTTATGGAAAAAGAAAACAAAGATGAGGTCAATTTTGGAAGAAGGGAGAAAGAGGAAAATGGTGCTTGCAGCAGTTTTTCTTCATGTAATGACAACAGAATTTCTGAGTTAAAAAGGGGAAAAGCAGTGACAATTATCAAAAGGATAGGATATTATCAAAAGTCTTTAAGCATCAACAATTTTAGCAATGAAATTGTTTCTTGAAGGCTATCCAACATCATTTAGCCACCACCTGATATGACAGAATTTATGGGTGGCTAACAGTGGCTCCACTTGGGGATGGTGCCTTCTTGAAGGCATCAAGAATTTCAGACTTGGATTCTCTGGGAGGCTGATCAGTTGCCTCATCCATTGGGTTGGTCTTCCTTTGCTGGGATGATCTTGTTTTGAAAACAGATTAGCAGCCAAACAAACCATGGATCTTCATCAATATAATCTTTCTACCTACCCAATCCTACTAATCTAACATTTTTTCTTCTTTAGAGTGCACTTGGATTGGCAAACTCTTTCACAAAATTTTATTCTTTTGAAAGCCGGAAAACTAATCTACTTCTACTCCTTATTTCTCCATGGACTCAAATTAAAAAATTGAGCCCATGTGATTCTCTACCTAATCTACTATCTGTTGGGATTAAACTGTCCGACAGACTTTATTCTCTAAATTCTACAACAGAAATTTAAAAACAGTCAAGTCAAGATTAAGCTGTTTGACTTGTTGTGATCTATGGCATAAAAACAAGCTGCACATAGATATTATTTTGCAGAAAATTAAATCAAAATGGAAGGCTTGAGATCTGAAAATTCAAAGCACTTCCTTCATCTTTTTTACAGCTCTGTTTTGACTTTTGTTTTGAGCTGTCTTTCCTTTACTAACTGGTTCGGATTCTGAGCTGATTTGAACTAGATTTTTTACATCTTTTGACTCAGAATTTGAAACAGATTTGAGTTTTTTTTTTGAAACCTTAGGTTCAGATTTTGAGCATGTTTGAACGTTTCATTTCTACCCTAAACTATCTACTGATAAGCCAAGATTAAATAGTTTGGCCAATTGAATTCACTATCCTATCAGCAGAAAATTTAACGTTAATTAGTCAAGATTAGGCTGTTTGACTAACTAGAAGTGTGTTTTTCAGGAGTGGCATTTGGGCTTGCACACTTTCAGAATTTGTTTCTCTTTTTTGGTATGGGGCTATACCTTTCTTGTTTTTAGAATTTTCCCTCTTTTCTTTCTTTCTCTGTTTTTGTATTTTTGATTTTCATAACTTTGAATGCAATGTTAATACTATGATATTTACAATGGTAAAATAAAATGCTTTAAAACTTATGATTCTTGGCATAAGTAATGCTTGAGAATTATGTCATTGACAAGACCTCCATACAGATCTTCTCCATTCAATTCCTTTAAGAAAAATGCATTGTGACCCCTCTCGGCATGTATAATATATGGCCCTTTCCACAAGTTCTCAAACTTGCCATGTTTTCCCTTCTCTTCTCTTCTTGAATCCGTTTTAAGAACAACATTCCCAACTTGGAATTTGTTTGCCTTAGTCCTCTTATCAAATATATTTTTCATATTTTCTTGGACTAACTGTGTTCTTTCATAGACTTCCTCTCTGGTTTGCTGTAAATGGATTGTTTGGTTGATTATTCTCTGCATATCATTCTCTTCAATCTGCACTTCTTGAAGGAGCTTCATGACTGGTACTCCTAATGAGGTGGGAAAGACTGCATCCATGCCATAAACTAGCTGATAGGGGGACATATTTATTGATTTCTTTGTAGTTAACCTATCGGCCCATAAGGCATGAACCAGCTTACCGTGCCATGATTTTTGATTCTGTTCCAACAGTTTCTTAATGATATTGATGAGGCTCTTGTTGGAAGATTCAGCTAATCCATTTCCTTGGGGATAGTAAGCAGTGGAATGGCCCAAGGTTATGTGGTATTTGTAATAGAAATCAACCATCTTCTTAGATTTAAAAGTAGCAGCATTGTCTGTTATGATTTTTCTGGGACAACCAAATCTGGATAGGATATTTGTTTCAAGAAACTTGATAATGATAGAGTCATTAGCATTTATGGAGGGTACAACTTCTATCCACTTGGTAAAGAATTCAGTGGCTGTTAGGATCCACTTATGTTGAGCTGACGAGGATGGATGAATTTCCCCAATGAAGTCTAAACCCCATTGTTGAAAAGGTGCCTCAACTCTGATAGGATGTAAGGGTAAGGGAAGGAGTTTTCTTTTGCCATAAAATTTTTTACGCTTATGGCAAGACATGACCAAATTTTGAGTGTCTGGGAAAAGGGTAGGCCAATAGTAACCAGATCTAAGAATTTTGTTCGTTGTGGCCTTCCAGTAGAGTTTTCCTCCACATTCTCCGTCATGCAACTCATGCATGATTTTCCCTGCATCATCTTCACGTAAACATTTAAGAAAAATTCCAACAACATTTTTCCAATATAATATCCCATCTACAATGCAGAAACTCAAAGATTTTTGTTTCAAAAATCTAGCTTTAGTTTTGGACAAAGAAGGGGGAGCATTTAAATATAAAAGCACATAAATAATTTCAGCATACCAAGGAGAATTTAGAAATGTTTCTTCAATAAAAGGAGCAGTAGATTCTTCTATTTCTTCCAACACATCTACCATGTTCATGTCTAGTGCTTGGAAGTTAGACTCAACCATAATTTTTGCTAATCCTTGCCCTTTAACTAGTTTGGTGGGCCTGATTTCTAAGTCATACTCAAGAATAGTTGCAATCCATTTTCCCCTTTTTCCATCAGGGTCTTGACTTAGGATGTCCTTGACAACAGTATGTGGAACAAAAGAAATTATGTGAGAATGTAAAATATAGACCCTAAAGTCTTTTAATGCTTTCACTAATGATAAGGCTTGCTTCTCCATGATGTTATATTTGAGAGGAGCATCTCTTAAGGCCCTACTAAAAAAGGATATTGGTTGTTCTTGCCCTGAATCATTCTTTTGAAGTAATACTACAACTATTTTATGTTTAGATGCAAAAGAAAAGATATAAAAGTCTTTGGTGAAATCTGGACTAATCAAGACTGGTGTTTGAGTAAGAGCTTGTTTAACCAGTTCGAATGATTGTTTAGCTGGTAAAGTCCATTTTACACCGACATATTTCTTAAGCATGTTTGTAATGTTTTTCAATAGCTCAGCAAGATTGGGGATGAACCTCCTTAGAAAATTAATCTTTCCAATGAAATATTGTAATTCTTTGAGGCTTCTTGGATGGCTGATATGCAATATGCTATCTATCCTTGTAGGGTCTATTTTGATTCCTTCTTCTAAAATTATATGGCCAAGAAGTTTACCCTCTTGGAGACCAAAGAGTGTCTTCTTGGGATTCAATGACAAGCCAAATTTCCTACACTTCTCAAAAACCTTTCTTAGGTGAATCAAATGATCTTCATCAGTTTTTGAGAAAACAGTTATGTCATCAATGTAAATGATTATGAAATAGAAAATATCTTCAGAAAAGGCTATGTCCATGGCCCTTTGGAAGGTGGCCCCTACATTCATTAATCCAAAAGGCATTTTGACATACATAAAGGTGCCCCAAGGTGTGGTAAAAGCAGTTTTGATTTGATCACTTGGGAGCACTAACACCTGGTTGTAACCCGAGAACCCATCTAAGAGGGATATCCTTCTTGACCCAACTACCCTTTGAAGTATATGGTCCATCTTGGGTAAGGGGTAGTTGTCTTTTAAAGAGGCTCTATTTAAATTTCTGAAGTCAATACAGAGCCTGATTTCCCCTGTTTTCTTTCTAACAGAGACTAAGTTTGATACCCACTCTGAATATCTAATTGGTACAATGATCCCAGCAGCATGCATCTTTTCAATTTCTGCCTTAACTAAAGGGGGTAAAAGAGGGTTTATTCTCCTTAGTTTTTGTTTAAAAGGCTTTTGATTTTCCTTCAAATGGATTTTATGCTGGATGATGTTGGTATCGTATGATTTTAGGTCTTTGTATCCCCAAGCAAAAACATATTTAAACTCTTTGAACAGCTGTATATATTGAATTTTTATGTGAGCTGGGAGAGTGCTAGACAATTTGATCATCTTAGGTTCTGCTAGACTGCCTATGTTATGCTCTTATGTATTTGTTTCCACAGGTTCTATTCTCGGTTCTTTGGCTACATCGTTAAAATCAAAAAGGTGTTCTAAAGGTGCTAGACCTCTTGGAATTTTATCATTTTTGCATGGTAAAACTTCCAAGTCTTCTTGGTCTGTGTTGTCAGTTATCTCTACTTCAAAAGGATTTTCATAGTGATTTATATCAGCAGTATATGTCATTTCAACTTCTGGGATTTGTTCAATATACAAACAATTTTCTTTATGGCTGGTTTCTGATATTGGTATGCTGAAATCATTTTCTGATTTCAAGAAATCATCTATGTGTTTGTCAGAGTCAAACACTTGCCAGTGATCTTCGTTATCAGGCACATCAGGCCTATGTTTTACCTTCACACTGAGTTGTTCATTTATTTCAGGTGTCTAGAAATTTCTGGCATTGAAAGCGAGTTCATTTTCTAGATGATTCAGTTCTCTTGGAATGAAAATAAATTCATACTTTTCAAAGGTTTTCAATAGATCAAGGGCAGCGTTTCGATATTCACTAAGCCTTAGATTTTTAGCTAAGTATTCTCCTTTGATTTGTTTTATGATAAGTTCAGAATCTCCTAAGATTGATATCCTCTGGGCTTCTAACTGTTTAAGAAGTTGTAAGCCTAGGAGAAGTGCTTCATACTCAGCAATATTGTTAGTGCATGGGAAATCCAATTTGTACGAAAAACTCTGTTTTGTATTTTGAATCCACACACCTACTCCTGCACTTGTTTTATTACAAGATCCATCAAAGTTTATTTTCCAAAGTATGTCATTCCTATTTTCATTTTCTTGTTGCTGTTGATTGCTAATGTTTTGAATTTGATTGAAGGGAAGATTTGATTGTTCTGGTGAACTGATTGGGTCCATGTTTTCCTTATCTTGTTGAGTGATTTCATCTTCATTACATAAGTTAAAGGAATCTAAACTTGATTAAATAGAATAGATTGGAGATTTGTTTGGTTTGTCTATGTTTCTCACTATGTACTTCATGTGGGATTCCCTGTATAGTCTTCTGTTTTGGTTAACAATGGGAATGGTGGCATAAGACATGTCCACTTGAAGGCTTCCCTGAAGTTTGGCTCCCCAAGATCTTGATAAGAGCATGCCATACTTAGGGGGAATTTCAGCTACAACTATGTCCATGAATAAACTCTTAGCAGGAATTTGGGATAAGTTAACACACAAATCTTTAATTAAACCCAAACATTTGACTCTGCTTGAGTCAAAGGAATACAAATATTTGTATGGTTTAGTAATTTCTAAGCCTAAGCTTTCCATTACTACCTTAGGCATTAGATTGTGTGAAGCTCCTGAGTCTAACATGGCATTGTGTAAAATTTTCTCATGTATGTTCAAGCTAACATAGAAGGGAGGGACAACCCCTTCTTGGTATTTCCCTTCAACTTCTGGACCAAACAACAACTCACGTTTGTCATCTGTCACATTTAAGGTGTCAGTATCACTTCCTAGGTTCAAAGCTTTCAAAACTTGGTTTTTGTACACTTCTTGGGTTACTAGTTCAGCTAGGGGAATGGTAATTTTTATCTTAGCAATCTCTCCATCAAGACTGAAAGGAACAATAGACTTTTTCATATTTACATCTATCTTTTCAATTGAATTCCTTTCAGCAATTTTGATTTGCTGAACCTTGTTTGGACTGGTAATTGGGACAGTTTTATTAGGACCACTAGCTGAAGTGCTAGGGGTACTCCGTTCAACATCTTTCTGGACACTTTTGTCTTTGTTTAAGTCTGGTTTCTTGGTCAAAATGTTGGTTTTTTCTACTGTATTTTTGGGCTGATTTTCTGTGTTTTTCTTGATAGCAGTGTTAGTGTTTTTGTCCTTGGAATTATCTATGTTCCCCTTGCTCCTAAGATCATATTGCTTGTGTACCTTCATGATTGCATTTTCAAACCCCAATCTATAGTCATCAGAATCTTCATAGGTGTTTGTACCTTGATCAGAAAAGAAACCTTGTTCTTCTTCAGTGAGGAAAACATCATCCCCACTATCTGATCCAATTAAGTTTACATGAGATTCTTCCAACCTTTCCAACTCCCTATCTTCCTCATATTGATCTACATAATTCTGTTGAAAGGGAGGTATAATCTGTTGGTCACTTTATTTTTGCTTATCTTGATTGTTTTCTCTTCTATAATTCTGATTTCTATTTCTGTTTTGGTTATTTTGAGGTTCTCTTGGTGGCACTCTCTCATTTAAATTGATCTTCTCAAGAATCCTCTCCATTACCTTCACTAGGTTGTCAATTTTTGTGTCAGAAGTTGAGGTTTAAGGTAGTAGGTCATCTTTATAAGTTACCCTCTTCTCTGATCTCAACCTATTTCTTTTCTCAATTATGTTTGATTCTACGCTCACAACTCCTTTCTGCATGTCTTCTAAGGTTAAGTAATCCCTCTCCCTTAACTGATACATCATGTCAGCATCAAGGCCTTCGGGATATCTTACTAAGGCCATACCTTGAGGAGGTTTCATTTGAGGTGGAAGAGCATTGTAAACACTATTGAACCTAGTGGAGTAATCAGGAACACTCTCCCCTTGATTTCTCTTGAGGCTTCTATACTCTGCTAGTATTTGGAGAGGATTCTTTTTGAGTTCCCATTTGTTGATGAATGTTTGATGCAAGGCAGGGAGATCATTTATGTTGTTCGGAGGTAAGTTTTTGAACCATTTCTTTACATTTCCTCCTAAACTTTGGGCAAATATTCTCATCTTCACCGTTTCTTCTTCTATCTCCATATAATCGAAAGCACCTTCCATCCTATCTACATGTAGTTGAGCTGTTGTAGACTCTTTTCTAGTGAAATGAGGGATTTTGGATTGGTAATCATTTGGTAGGGGAAGCAGAGGTTGTGGTAACACTAATGGGGCATACCACGTTGCCATGGCTGAAAATAAGGGTGGATTTACAAAAGTGAAAGTGGGCTGAAATGGAGTGTTTTGAACAGTGGTAGTATGAATTGGAGTGGAAGAAATACTTGGGCCAACAAACTGATTTTGATCAGACCTGTTATGGAAAAGGCTAAAGTGATGAAGAAGCTGGGAGTCAGGAGGAGTGGAAGGTGAGGCTTCTCTACTGAAGCTTTGTTGCAAATCTGCAATATCAAGATCAGTTTGGTTTAAATCACCTTGAGATCTAGTTCTAAAGATGTTATTTGTATGATGTAAATCAAAGTGTGAATCCTCCAAAACAGCAAGGTTTTCAGGGGAAGATATTGTTCTTAAGAGGCTCCTATTAGCAGTTGATTTTCTAGAGTAAGAAGTCTGCCACAGAATTATTTCTGGATTGTCAACGTTTAAAGGAGGATTTGGGTCTGGATGGGATCTAGTGTTGATCCTATGTGAAGCCAGACTGCTTTTCAAAAAAGAGAGAGGTTGAGGTTTTTAGGGATTGTTTTTTGGGAATTTTACCTCTCACAATGTTTTATCTAGTATGGGACTAGGCTTCTAAACTTCTTCAAGGCTGGTTAACACAGTCCTAAAGAGATCTGGGAACCTAGATGAGTAATAGGCCTACTGGGGCTTGTGGAGTCGCCAGGTGGAAACTTTTAGCTCTTTTGGAGGTAAAAGGTTTTATGGTCCACCAACAAGTTTATTATGAAGCCAAACTGAAATGTTTTGGGTTTTTCTGAGTTTATCGATCTTGTAGGTTATGAGAGTGTCCTAAATCTGACTTCGCACTTAGCTAGGGTGTCAAAACACATAGAGTTTACTCTTATGGCTTGGTAACTTATTCTTTCAATGTTTGATAAGGTCTTATGGGAATCCTAAGGGTTACTTAGCTTGTCACCGATTCAATTAAGTCCTATCATGATTACCATTTGTTAGGTAGTGCTTGAAGAAGGTTACTTATGTTATACTAGACAGTGAGTGTTTAATTTTGAAGATTTTACTCAGGGTCCCACCATGATCGCCATTATGTTGGTGGCGATGAGGTGGCTGATAATAAATGTATAGTCTTTGAAAGTAAGGGATTTATGGATTCCTAAGGGATACTTAGATTGTCACTAACTCAGAAGGGTCCCACCGTGATCACCATTATGTTGGTGTCCCATGTTTTGATAGTTTGGAAAATCAAAAGACAAGGCAACATTAGAACCAATATTTAGAGATCCAGGATCTAGTCCTCCTGTTCTCAGAGAGGGATCTCTCAAATTTTTGTTTGCAAAGGTTTATCTTGTGTGCTTGAATATCAGTTTTAGACTATTTATTAAGTGCAGGTGTTTGTTTATTTGTTTGGTTGAATTGATACAACATAACATGAAAGGTCTAGGAAAGATATATAGAAAGGAGAAACATCTGGTTCATTGGGCAATGGAGTCAAGAAGAGGTCATAACACACTCATTAATGGATATGGGATATCAGAGGGCAAATCTAACTTGGCCACAGGATCCTTTGGTTTTTTGAATGAGATGGACATCAATGATTTGGAAAGAGAAGTTTAATTCTCAAACAAAGGGAATTTGAAAGCACAATTTGAAAAATAAAGAGCTTTTTGATAGACAGGGCTAACCATGAATTCTACAAATCACACCTTTAAGAAAACAATGATTTCAAAACAACTTTTAAAATGAAATCCAAGATTCGGGGAACACCTTATTTCCTCAAAATTTTTATTTCAAATGACTTAGAAAACATAAAAGATTCACTAATAACTGCAGTCATAGAAGAGGGAACACCTAACACATCTATGATTACAAATATAAAGACCTTTAAGACAACTTTTTAAGTAAGGACAAAGGGCAAGATCAGAACAGACCTCCTTGGCCTACTGTAAACATAAATACTTCAAAGGGAAACTTCAATAATAGTTTTTAAGTGGCAGCAGACAAGCAAAGAGAACCATAAATCATGCTGAAACCAACTATTCAAACTATTAACGAAATAAACAAGCATGAAGACTGAAGAGAGAGGTTAAAGACTCTAAAATACTTCAGCAGAAGAAAACATGAAACAGTGAAGGATGAACAGGTCTAAGGTGCTTCCAGGAGTCATTTCTTAGCCTAAAACTTTCAGCGTACAGTAGTAAGAAATTATGGAACAGAATGAAAACAGGAGAAAACATTGAACAGTTTAGAATACTTCACCAACAACCAAGCTCATGGATCCATTGATAGAGCCTTCTCAGGAACAAGCATGCAACAATATCATCAAGGCTTCCAAGACTTCAATTTGTTCTTCAACTTCAACATACTATGTATTATTTCAGAGAGTTCCAATATTACAACTATTGATCAACCAACCAACACTTTCTCATCTTCTCTAGTAGTATTTATAGAAGAATGGGGAGGTGGAATGAAAATAAAATATCTTCTAAGTCCAATTAATACAGTGCACTGTCTCTCGGCCTTTTAGGGGCTTAATAGAGAAGATTTTTGTATTTCCTCTGTATTAATTGGTTTACATTAACTATTAGGCTTGCTGAAAATAATTTGTTGACTTCAAGGCTCCTTGTTATCCTAGCAATAACTTCTGCTGACAGTTTACAATAAGTTCATTTGGTTGAATTCACTGTTCAGCTGTATTGATGAAAAATATCCCTGGTCTGGTAATAACTTCGGTCTTCTTTTGATTGATTTGAGGCTATAGGTGGCTCTGTGGCAGCTGGGGGATTCAATTAGCCCCTGATGTGGTAGCGTAGGCACTTTGTCTGAGAAAACACTTAAGATTTTCTTCAAACTGTGTTTAGTCGGGCAGATTAGGCTTTTAATAATCCATTGTTGGCTGTAATCTTCCACAAATATGTCTTCAAACTTCCGTGCTGGTGCGTTTTTGTCTCTCGACACTGATATTCTTTGATTTGTGATTGAATTGCTGTGTTTTTTGGTGTGCAGGGTTGCGCAGGGGTGATATGGCATCAATGCCTCATGAAACACCGATGAAACGTGAATTTTAGATCCTGCGAAGGATTTTCTTTGCTGAATCGGAGGCAGGAGGATCGTCACCCTCTGCCTCTGAAAAAACTTCAGTCATGGCAGAAAAACCATTAACCCTGCAAAATACGAGTAAATATTATGAAATCCTGCATATATAGTTTAACTGCTTCAGAAGTCACGTGGAGAGAGCGTGGCCATTGGATGGCATCATCCAACGGTCGGGATTGATCAGAGGAATTCAAAGGGAAGGCGGAAAAGGAATATGAATTGGAGCCGTCGATTGCACAGAGATCGACGGTCGAGAGTGGAGATGAAAAGTCAAAACGGGAGAATCAGGGTGATGAATTGTGAGCCGTCGATCTGTAGATCAGATCGACGGTGGGGATGCTCTTATGACCGCGCCGTAGCCTGGTTAACTGTCGGGCATCTTCGGAGAGCGATCGCCGTCCGATGAGCGGCCCCAGATCGGACGGTGGATGCCAATATCATGCCGGGTCCACGTTCGATGTTTAACGCGCGATGAACGACGGTTTTGTGAACAGTTCCCAGGCCACGCGTCAACCGGTATATGGAATCGCTGCAAAATGAAAAATACTGCCCCGCTCAAAAAAGCAGTGTGATGGATATTGGGTGGTTTTTGCAATGATGAGTGGATGGCGGGGACCACTGAGGTGATGGACTGCGCGCCGTAGATCTGTAGATTAGATCGACGGTGGAGATTGACTGAAAATTTGAACTGGCGGAAAGTTTATAATATAATAAAAGCCGACGGATTTAATATATAACCAAAGGTTTTAAACTTTGGGTGGACATAATTAATATTCAAAATGGCTTGACACCCGATTGCGGGGCCTTTGGGCGCATGGAGAAACATATGACTGAGGGTTAAAAAGGAGGGGCTAATCGCAATTGGGAAACGCGATAAGCGCTTAGAAGGCTAGCGCTCAGTTCTGGCACCAGGGCGTATGGAAATGAAAGGTTAAAGACTCAGCCCAAGGGGGCTTAAGTCTACAATACATAAAAGACATGATTTTCATGGATTTTTAATGATTTTGAAAGGTTTTGAGGGTTTCGATAAGGCAAAGAAGGAGTCTTTAAACCTTATCAAAGGGATTTTAATGAAGGGGAAAGGGGAAAAACATGAAAATGATGGATTTTATGGAAAAAGAAAAGAAAGATGAGGTCAATTTTGGAAGAAGGGAGAAAGAGGAAAATGGTGCTTGCAGCAGTTTTTCTTCATGTAATGACAGCAGAATTTTTGAGTTGAAAAGGGGAAAAGCAGTGACGATTATCCAAAGGATAGGATATTATCAAAAGTCTTTAAGCATCAGCAATTTTAGCAATGAAATTGTTTCTTGAAGGCTATCCAACATCATTTAGCCACCATCTGATATGACAAAATTTATGGGTGGCTAACATAGTCTGCATCATATGCATTGCTTTCATATGTTGTGTACATATTGCTTGCATTGGAGAGTGAATGTTTTACCTGTGTTATGATGTTATAATGTGTTGCTTGCATATGTTGGCATTATGTCAATGTTGGTGTATTTAATCATTATAGATGCTTGAAAATAATATTTGGGCACTTATTTGTGTTCTTATATTCAAAATATGAAGAATTTGGAAATGAATGAATGGAAAGCAAAGATTCAATCTTGTTCACTTCATATTCTTATGTAGAATACAAACAACCAACAAAATATCTTTATAAAAGATGTGATTTTTGAAAGAAAAAAACAGGTTAGAGAGTTAGATATCATGTGAGTTTTGATTGTGTGTGAGTTACCTGGCACACATGAAATTGATGTGAAGCATATTTGATTGGGAGAAGAGGCAGAGATAAATATGGAGGTATGAAAAACTGATGACCAGGTAAACCAACATGTTGTTTCTTATATGTATCAGGGGGATTATAGTCTCCTTTCAAGTTGGAGCTTGATAAAGAACAAGTTGTAGCCTATTGAGGTAGGAGCAT
This sequence comes from Pinus albicaulis, assembly GCA_034641835.2. Classification (NCBI taxonomy): domain Eukaryota; kingdom Viridiplantae; phylum Streptophyta; class Pinopsida; order Pinales; family Pinaceae; genus Pinus; species Pinus albicaulis. The sequence goes on from CM076584.1 coordinate 1,568,828,669, forward strand.
TGTGTGGGTTGTAGCCTGCAAAACATTTATGGGAGTTGGAGCTTCCCTGTAAGTTGTAGCTTGTAGAAAAATTGAGGCGGAAGCCTCCTGTAGGTTGGAGCCTACAGAAAATCAGATATAATAAGGGAGTAGGAGCTTGCCTTTGCATCACAACAATAACAAAATCGTGTTTTTATCCCTTTATGGGTTTCCACTTATATATAGTGTCCATATGTTCTTGTTTTTGTGTGTTGATGTGATGTTATGGCTTAATTATTACCTATTGCTCATGTATTAAATCATATTTTCATTATATGTTAAGTTTCTCATCTAAAATTTCAGTTAATAATTTTAAAAGAAAATAGATCTAAATTCTATGAATGTACTAAATTGATTCACCCCCCCCCCCACACCTATCAGTTTTGTTAAGTTTTCACCATAAATACTAGTGGAAGTAAATGTAGGGTAGATAGTGAGGGATAAATGAGACACAGTGTACAAGACAAGGACAAAAGTGAATATAAACATTGAGAACCACCTTCATGTGAGGAAGATGGAATGATAGAAACAAAGTGCTTGCATTCCAAAGGAAGGGAGATGTCCTCCCTCTCTAACTCCATATTCCTTGTTGATGGGACAAATCACATATACGGGGAAAGAAGAAGATCAGTGAGGATATCAGGTACCAAGAGGAACAAAGATAGCTTCCTTTGTATTATATGGTGATGATCTCCCATAATCTAGTTCTGCTACCCTTAATAATGTTCCCTTCATCTCTATTAGGCCCCAATAGTCCAAGTTGAAGTGATTGCACCTTATCAAACCTCAGGATTATTGATTCATCACCTTGACTCTATGATATGCTACCTTATTCAAATTAGTTGTAGGTGGTTTAGCTTGTTAAATCATCATTGCAAAATTAGCATTGTTATTACTCTTCATGATATTAAATTCATACTCTATGTTGAAAATATTGTTTTCATTGATTTCAAATTCATGGGGAGACTACAGATGTCCAAGATTAAGATTGAAAGATGAAGATTGTTGGAAATAGTGTTTGGATACACATTTTTTTATGCCTAGCTTGGATACCCTATTTTTTAAGGATTTTTTGTTCTAAATACCTAGCTCAAATTGGAGCATAGAATACATGGTTGAGAAGCTTATTTTGATACCTTTACAACAATATATCTCACTCCCTCTAACTCCATAGCAATGAGGAGATATGAAATATTATGTAAGGTCGACCCAGCCAAAAAGTACATATTGGCTCATCCAGTTTTACAAGTTGGCCCCATAAGTGAACATAGAAATACTATAAATAAAAGATATATGATTTCATTTGAATTCCATCCAAATATAAGAGATTTGATGTGTGCAAGAGAAACTGGGAATACTCTTGGGGTTTTAAAGGTGGAGCAAGAATGTGATTTGGGGAGTGAATGAGTCATCTTAGCATTTTTGCTACAAATTGTCTTATGAGATTTTTTAGACCATAAAATTGCGAAGAGATAGAGGTGAGATATTGTTTTACATGTCGAAAAAATTTAGGCATTGGTTCACTATATTTTTAGATATATTCTCAAAGGAAGCTAGAGTTCCTGAATGCTCCTGAATTTTGAAATCTACTTCAAATAGGTTAGTTTGAAATTTTTCTATAAATTATTTTCTAAGATGTTTCAGAGAATTAAATATTGAAGAGATAAAGGCGAGATATCTAGGAACATGTGGTACAAGTTTTAGACTTTGATTGGCTATAATTTTAGAGATATGCATTGTGGAAGTTATGGTTTCTGAATAGTTCTGAAAGCAGCTTCAAACAATTTAGTTTTGAATTTTCACTATAACATATTTTTTGGGATGTTTTATACTGTGAAATTTTCATAGACCTATGGATACATAAAATAGTACCTCAAGTAAAAAATGTATCCTGACATAATTCTTTATTTGGATTATCAACGAAGAGTTTTGAATCAATAATATATATTGACTCCGCAAAAAGCAAGAAACCAAGAGGAGTTGGAGATACCCTAGCAAGTTTTGGCTCACAAGGATGAGATAGATCAACCAATACTTCATTCATAACGACATTAAGGAAGGAATCAAGATTAAACCTTACAATGATATCAAGGTGTGTACCCTAATCTGTCATTTATTCAAATTGTTAATTGAAAGGTGGAAAACTAGCACTTTTCTTGTTATAATTGTCACACTTCCTAGATTTGGAAACTCCAACCTTAAATAAATTTGAATTCTAGCAAAAGAAACAATCTATCTAAGCCTACTCCTGAAACTCTTGCACATCCTGATACTAAAAAAGTTATTTCAAAAGATAACATAAAAAGTAATATTTGTTATTCATCTTCTGCTACTCTTGAAAATGAGAAGAAAATCATTCTAGAGGTAGAAAGCATTGAAATACTAATTGAATTCCATCCACCAACCCTTGAGAGAAGCCTAATTGGACCTCCTTTAAAAGAAAATGTTCCTTTAATTGATCTTTCTTTTTCTAGTATTTCATGGTCGAACCTTGGACAATTTATCCTCTTTGAAAAATAAGAGTAGTGAATCGATAGCACATTTCACTAAAAATTCTCAATAAGTGTTATAAAAATCCTTGTACAAATATCAAACCCTCAAATGTTGTAGCTAGGGTATCTTACACTTCAGCATTTGCGCCTAAGTTTTCCATGATGTTGTGTGAAAGAAGGTTAGTATCATTGACTGATATCTAAAGTGATGTTGTGGATATCAAGGGAAATATGGTAGCATCGGCTAAAATTAAACCAAAGGAAACATAAAAATATAATAAAAAGAAAGAAAAAAAGGTTCTTGTAGAAGCTTCTATGTCAAAAAGCCCACAAGAACAAAAAATTGAAGAAATGTTAAAACGTATTAAAGCCTTATCTAATAAAATTCAAAAGCTTGAAATGTGAAATAAAACTAGAGAACAACTACCCACAAATGTTGTACCTCAACAAATTTTTCCCCCAAATAATGCAAGATCTAGGAATCTTGATGCTCTTCTAAGGAATCAAAATCCTTACCAAAGACATTTTAATCCACAATTCCTAAGGGGGGTAGTAGCTTTGAAGATCAACCTCCTTTAAGAAATAATATGAATGCAACGAAGGACTATGATGATGATAATGTTATCTAAGAGCTATTCATCGATGAAAATTATTACCCTGAGGTAAACTGGTTGGATGAAGAGTGTGTTTACTCTTATGCGAACTAGTATGAATATCAACAAAATGATGTTTTTAAAAATACAAATGTTAATTTTTGGTCTCCATAGTACGAGTATTTTTTTGATGTCGTAGAGGCAGAGATGCAAAATAAGTACGACTTGAGGCTAAGGAATAATTCAAAATTGAAAATATTAACCCAAGCACAAGAAAACAAACAAACGCTGGAACCAAATAATACAAATGAAAATCACCCAAAGGTCATTAATAAAAAGGTTGCTCAAAATAGAGAAGTTGACGAGGATGCCCAGGTGCATCCCAATTATTTTAATTTAATTCATGAATTAAATTAAATTAAGATTCTCACTCCCTTGAATGAACATGTAAAAATACCAGCTTTCAAAGGGGGCATAGATATATTTATTGGAAAAATTTAACACATACAAGAACCCATCTAGGTTGTAGATAATTATTTACTTAGTATAGAAAATGACTATCCTAGGGTTCATGTTGGACCTTATCTAGAGAAGGAGAGAGAGGCAAGAAAACCGTGTTCCTCCTTTCTATGTCAGTTTTAATATTTTTTACCAAATTTTTCATAATTGTATGCTAGACTCAAGAGCATCTCACAATCTAATTCCAAAGGAGATCATGGAGAAATTGTGTCTACAAATCACCAAAAAATATAAAGACATACTCATTCAACTCATGTAAGATTAAATGTTTGGGGCTAATCAAGGACTTAAGTCTTGGTGCAAGTTCATGTTAAAACTACTATGATGGATGTCATAGTGGCTGACATCTCAGTATGTTATGGGATGCTCCTTTCTCAATCATGGGGGGCTAAAATGGAAGGAAATCTACAATTAGATTTATATTATGTTACCATTCCTATTTTTGGTTACGAGACACATTGATTGTATAGAGAATCTCGCTTATCATATACCCTGATTAATGATCAATATCCAAACAAATATCCTATGTATTATATGGATGATGATCTTTACAATTTAGTTTTGACCATTTTTAATGATCAATAGAGAATCAAAAAAGAAAAATATAATTTCAGGAATGTCCATTCGAATGAAAATCTAGTTTGGAGAATGTACTTGGACAGGGCCTCATCAAAAGATGGCTCAAGAGCGAAAGTTGTGTTTACTTATCCTATTAAAGAAAATATTACCCTGACATTTAAATCTAATTTTGAAACAACCAATAACATAGCCAAGTTTGAAACTTTAGTTTTGGAAGTTGAAGCAACTAGATATATGAATATCCTAAATATGTCTATTTTTGGTGATTCTAAATTAATAGTAAAGTGAGTCACTACTAAATGCCAAAAAAACATCCATGCCTGAGATCATATTGAAATTAAGTGTGGAACTTAACAATTTTATATGTCATCAAATTTACTTCAATACCCAAAGAAAGCAATCAATTAGTTGATTCATTATCAGTAACAACTATAACTTTTATTCCCCCTAAAGAAACTAAACTAAGATATGAAATTCAAATCCTTTATAGACCATCGATCTTGACAATGTTAAACATTGGCATGGCTTTGAGGATAATTAAGAGCTTAAAATATTTTTAGAGTATGAAACATAATTTTTAGCCTAATACATAGATGATGAGTCTAATAAAAATAATGAAGGAAAACATGATTTGGTGAGTAAAAAAAAAAATAGAAATCATGAAATAGTACATTATAAAAATAAATACATTCCTAGAGGATTGATTTCTTTAGAGAAATTTTTTGATCAAAAGAATGTTACATCAGTACCAATGCTTAAACCCCTAAGGGAAGATATTAATGAAATAAATTTGGGCACTTTGGAAAGCCCCAATTTTATCAAATTATCAAATTCCCTACCAAACATTGATATGAAAAATTACACTAAGCTTTTGAATGAATATATTGATATCTTTACCTAGAGTTATGATGATTTGAAAACTTATGATAAGAACATATTCCAACATAATATCCCTTTAAAATATGGTGTAAAATATTTTAGGCAAAAACTTAGACAAGTAAACCCTTTATTACTACCTCTGATTGAAAAATAAGTTAGAAATGTGCTTGAATAAAAAATTATCATCTCTTAGATATTTTGAATGGGTGGCTAATTTAGTACCTGTTCAAACGAAAATCATGGAAATGTAGTTATGTGTTGATTGTAGAAATCTAAATGGGTCATCTCTAAAAGATAATTACCCTTGCCAAAGACAACCCATATTTTACAAAGAGCTTTGGTACTTAAATAATTTCTATGATGGATGGATTTTTTGGTTATAACTGGATAGTTGTTTACAGAGAAGACGGGTATAAAAAAAACATTCACTACTCCTTTGGGTACATTAATGTATGAAAAAAATCCCTGTGGGCTCATGGATGCTAAAGCCACCTTCCAAAGAGCTATGGACATATCCTTTGAAAATAAGAAAGATCGCTTTATAGCGATTTATTTGGATGATATGACAATGTTTTCCATGTCAAATCAGCAATATCAAAAGAAGCACGTCAAGTAGGCATTTATTAAGCATTGAAAATGCAAGCTCTCTTTGAAGCCTAAGAAATATTTTTTTGTCATGTCAGAAGGGAAACTCCTAAGTCATATTGTTTGAAAGTTATTGGTCAAGATTGATCTTGAGTGCATTGAAACCATAGAAAATATATCTTTCCCAAGGCAAAAATAAGAGATGAAATCCTTTTCTGGGAAAAATAATTTTTTTAGATGCTTCATTCCTAAAAATTGTCAAAGACATAACTCAAATGTTGAAGGAAAGTGAAATAAAATGGATTGAATAAACAAAAAGATCATTATATCAAATGAGAAATTCGTTGACAGAAACACCAATTTTAATAAGCTTCAATATTACTAAATATTTTATAATATTTCCTTTCACATTTTAGCATACTATTTCCCCTAGTATTATTAGGGAAAAACAAGGAAGGGCGTGAGAAAAATATTGTATTTTTTAGCAAAGCATTACATGATTCTAAGTTGAAGTATAATATAATGGAAAAACAATCTTATGCTTTGGTGAAATCTTTAAAATATTTTCGATATATTGTTTTTTGTTCTAATAGTATAGCTTATGTCCCTAATCTTGTGAAAAAGGGAATTTTAATGAGCATGATATTGAAGGGAGAAGGGGAAATTGATAGCCAAAATTCAAGAATATCTAGAGTTAAAACCAAAAAAACTCATAGAAGGGCATGGTTTAGCTAAATTGTTTCTAAGTCAAATTTTGATGTTTTAGGCATTGAGCAGGTCACTTACACCAACTTCACTTCTCATATTGAGGGTGAAGAATAGGATTTGCAGTCATAGTTTTTGCTACCTACTAAACACCAGCACTAAGTAAATGAAAGGTTTAACTCATCTTCTTGGTATGGTGAAATAATTACCTATCTTCAAACCTTGCAGTGTCTAACTGGTTTGAGTAAGTCCCAATGTCATTCCTTAAAATTAAAATATGTAAAATATTATATCATAAATGGTAAATCGTACTGGAAACATCTTGTAGGTATGTTATAATTGTGTTTTAAAACATGACATAGATGCAATTAAATATCATAGTGTTGCATGTGGGGTCCATTATACCTGGAAACCCATTGCTCATAATATTCTTAAAATTGGGTTATATTGCCCATATTTACTTGTTGATGTAAATAAAAAGGTTAGAGTTTGTCACTCATGTTAGATCTTTCTAGGTAAACGAAAGTTAGTAGTTTTTCCCCTAAAGCCTATAAATGTTGAAGCACCTTTTTCCAATAGAGTTTAGATTTCATTAGTGAAATTCACCCTTATTCTAGTAGTCAACATTGTTGTATCTTGGTTGCTACCAACTATTCACCAAATGGGTGGAAGTTATACATATGAGGTAGGTAACCGATAAAGTGGGAATGAAGTTCCTAGAAGATAATATCTTTTCAAGATGTGGATGCCTCAGGAAAATTGTTACTGACAATGGCAAAGCCTTTACATCTATTTCTTTCCAAAACTTCTGTTAAAATTACAATGTAAGTATTGTACATTCTACAACTTACTATCCCCAAGGGAATGGATTAGTAGAAGCTAATATGGATAATCTTATGAAAATTGTAAAGAAAATATTAGGCTCAAGAAAGATAATTGGGATTCCATACTAAAACATGTTGTTTGAGCCGATAGAATTAACAATAAGTGTTCCATTGGAACATCCCCTTTTCATTTGGTATAAGACATTGATGTTATCATTCCTATTCGCTTAGGATTTATGGTAATGAAAATACTTCAAGAAATAAATGAATAATATAATGATCTACCTAGAAGAATTAATCAAATAATTCATGTTCAACAATATCGCAAATAGGTTAATGTAAAATTAAACAAATATTAACAAAAAATGAAAGAATGATTAGATAAAAGAGCCCGAGAAAGGATTTTTGAGCTAAGTGGTCTCTTTCTAAAATGGATTAAAAGAAAGGAAGAACTAGGTAAGCATAGCAAAGACCCTTCATAATAAACAGTGTTGAGGGTCAAAATTCCTTTTCCCTGAAAATTTTTTATGGAGAAATTGTTGGCCCCGTTGTAAATGGGTGTTTCTTGAAACATTACTTTACCTACTAATCTTTACAATATTATCTTTGAAAAAAAAAATGATGATATCTTTTAACATAAAATATTGTGGCCTAATCTAAAATTTTTATCTTTAAGGTCTCGGATTTCTAGTCATGTTATATAGAAGAGACTTGATAAAACTATTGGAATGAAAATAGCAAAAAAAAAATCACTTTCCTCCCTTAAGCATGGTATACAAGTTTATTCATAGTTGTTATCTTTTTGTTTTATGAAAAAACTTTAAGTTCAACGTGTCAACATGTCCATATCATTATGAATTTTTCACATTAAAGAAAATTTTAAAATCACTTCTAAATCTAGGTCATTAAGAGTTTATCTTTAATCCTTTATAAGATATACCTTAACCATAACAAGTATCATCCCTTGAACAAAAAAAGTATTATTTTTATTCCTAAAGCAAGAAATGCAGTTATCTCTGTCAAGGCTATAGACCCTCACTGGTAGCAGAGCAATGATTGTGGTATTAGGTTTTCACCTAGTGCATAAACATCCCTCATAAATGAGAGAGGGAACATGAATTACTTATTCTTCATTGGCGAATGAATTTATCCCTGTTGAGTCCATAGACACTTGTTGTGAACAAATAAATGATTGTGATATTGAGATGACTCCATCGGAGATATGGACGCTCATTGGTAGTCAAGAAACATCGTATTTAAAGAAACTTGTATAAGGAAATATTCTTTCAACCTCTCATGACTAACCCAGGGTGAATTTGACTTTAAAATTTTTAAGTTTCATGAAATTTAAGATTACGTTTATGTTATGCTTTAAGAAGTTATTCAGTAAATGTCATTTATAAATTCATCTAAAATTGTTAAGGGAAGAAAGATGTATATTAATTGCATGACAAAATCATGTTGTTAGAAAAACATTATTAATTATTGCAATCTCTTTCTAGAACATGACTAAGTTGTATGATTGTTTTAAAAGATGATATTTTACTTTCTACATATATATATAGTCGTACATAGTGTTTTCATTGATGACAAGTCCCACTAATTTCAAAAGGAAATACCTAAGAAAGTGGTAGTATCACCTTTGAAGCAATATAATGGTATGTACATTCCAGTAGTGTTGCCTATGAAGCAATACGAAAATTTGATCTATTGTACACTTACCTCTTTTGAAATATTAGAAGTTTAAATATTAGAAGTTTTTTATGAAGCTATGGTGCCTTAATATACCTATACATAACATGGTTGGATTTTTCTTGTCAAGACCTTTACCATGGTATATTACTCCTTGAAAACTACCTCTCCAATAATAAGTTATGGTCGTTTGAAAAACAAAATCAATAGAGGACCCAAATATAGGGAAATAAACCCAAACCACCAAATTTATTAAAAAATGTGAATGGGTCATGGTCGCATGTATTCCAAAATTAAGCCCATAATTTAAGCTCAACATCAACGGCATAGTCACATGTCGGCTTGGTGAAAATATTGAGGAAATTCCTAATTTTATGGCACGACCCATGGTTGCCTCCACCAGCTTTGATCAACAAGTTTTATATATAAATATCCACCCCATGAAGGAGATGATCAACGAAATCATGCAAGCAAATATTATATGTTTGTATTCAAGAAGTATACGTTTGAGGTTGAATTTTTCACTTGGTTGGTCGAATGATCGAGTTTTTTTTTATATGTGGTATTTGGATATTTGAATTCTAAGTTGTGATGGATAGTGGCTGATTTTTTGTTTATACTAGTGAATTTTGATATATTAGGGGTCATGGTCGTGTTCTTTTTGTACAGACCATGGACGATTTTTGTTATGCATGACATTTTTTTGAACAAGATGGGTCATGTCTTGAGTTCTTAGTAGCATATGGGCTGCGACCATATTTTGTTTTTCAAATGATCAATATTAGGGTAGTATCATGTCGTAGCCAAATATTGTTGAAAATATTGGGCCATGATCGAAATATTGATTGTATATAAGACAAGTAGTAAGGATTAATTTATTGTATGATCGAGTTCTATACACTATATGGATCATGACCATATTTTTTTTGTATATGATGAATATCTAAGTAGTTGTTAGGTCATGGCCAAATGGTTGGTTTCGTCTGAGATAAGATATAAGGCTTGATCAATCATATGGTCGAGTTCTGAGTAGTATTAGGTCATGAACCAAATCTTGTTTAAGTTTGTGAGTGAGTACTGAGCAGTAAGTCATTTTTTTTTTTGTTCCAAGACAGGGCACTAGGTTTGTATCTCAAACGATAATGCCTTGAGTAGCATGTTCAATAGTTCAAAAGCGTAAGAGTGTTTGAATTTGTGGTTGTGTTGTATTCCGCATGAACGACAAAGGATCGATCCCAGAAGTTGATCATGAGGATTCAAAGGATGTGCTCCATAGCAATAAGGCCAAGATTTGTAGTCTGAGGATCGAGGTACATAATCAGAGGGCCAAGCTACATAATCAGAAAGACGATGGTCAAAGGCAAAGCTTTGTAGCCTAAAGGTTGTGTTGTATAGTCAGAAGGTTGAGTCACGTAGCCAGAAATCCACATGACTAAGCTCCAAGTCACATAGCCAAAGGGCCAAGTCACGAAGACAGAGGGCCGAGTACCAAGTTCTGTAGCCATAGGAACAAGTCATGTAACTAGAGTACTGAAGACTAATTCATGTAGCCGGATAATCCAAGGGTCAATATCTTTATCCATTAGTGAAGGGTGTATCATATAAGTCCTCTATGTTGTGAGGAGATAGATCGTGTTGTGGGTAAACTCCAAAACTGGTACATGTTATATTATTTGTCTGGCTGACCATACGCTAAGTCAGAATTACATGTAAACGATGACTGGGTTGATTTGGAATGCCAAAATTTGATCATTGTGATGGTTAGAAACATATATGTGAGGACACACGACAAGGTTGAGCCCCCCATTTTCTTTTGTGTGATTATCCATTATATGTCCAATTGATGAGAATGGAATAACAAGTTACTTTTCATAGCCCAATTGGTAGTAGACTTGCATGGCATAGGAGAGGTCACAAGTTCGACCCCTGAGTTGAAAGGTCAAATGTTATTAACTTGCAATGATTTCATTGTTATACCAGTACTGATACCAGTTAAAGGTTGCATAATGTAGCATAGTTTCCCATGTGAATGATTCATTGTCAACAATCAATCTGAAATTTTCAATCTACTTTATAACTAGCATAGATTTATCTTAGATACAGATCTAACATGAGCCGAGTGGGATCAAATTTCTTCATGTACAAAAATTTTTAGAGTGCAAAATACAATGTGTTATTTTTCATTGTTTAAATTATATTTTTGAATAAGGCTTTCTTTTTCGATGGAGCACATAATGAATTTTTTTTTGGGGGGAGGGAGGTATGATGGAGCTTGGAAACCCTAATCATGGTGGCCAGATTTGAACCTTGGTCTTATCGGGCTCGCTGCATGCGCTGGAAGGAGGACCATAGGGGTGAGACAATAGTCTTCGGTGTCAGGGTACGAAGGACACCTTGGCAGGCTGTAGTAGTCCATGGCGCGCATCGGGAAGAGATCTAGGGGAAACAGGGGTTAGGGTTAAGGGATGGAGGAAATGGTATGTTTCACCCCTAATTTATTTTCCATCCTATGGAGAAAGCACACGCTCATTTTTTCGGAGGTGTTCCATCGCTGTCAGGAGAATTTTTTACCAGCTAACAGAGGCAAAAATCATGGTTAGAGTAGGAGATTCCGTGGAACTTGATCCCGAGCCTGAAGATATCTTTACTGTTTGTGGCTAAAAATTTTTGGAGAAAAACCTCGAGAAGTATATTCCGGCAGGTAGAGGAGTTGGGACAAAGCCCATAGGTTTTGGGGAGGTTTGGGGGACAGGGAAAAGGATAGGCCTTTTAGAGGAAAGCTTGCTCAGTACAAGCCACAGTGTCTGGAAGGTGGACAGTAAACCAGATCTACATCAGCTCCTTGCAAATACCGGGATAGCAATAGAGGCGGATGAGACGGTGGTTCATGTAAGTACTCCTATGCCAGTAGTTTCAAAAATATTTTCTTTTTAGGATGGTTAGAGGATATTGTTGCTATATGTGGGGCTCAGGGCAATGTGGGCTCGAAGGAATTTCTGGAAGAGGTTCACAATCAACAGGAACTATTCAGGGGGGTGCATTTGGACACATCCTTAGCAAGCAGAAGTCATTTTCAGTGGAAAGAGACTAGGTAGTACGAGGATTTTCCCTATTTGCAAGGTATAGAGGTGATAGGTACTTGACCCGAGGTTAGCAAGGGTTTTTTCCAAAAACCTCTCTGTAGCATAAGACCTGGGAAAGGTTCTATAGGTGGGTTCCTACCCTCAAATCAATTTGAGGATCAGGAGAGGTATTCTGGTGTCTACCGTGAGGAGGAGGTGCATGCAAGCTCTGGGGTCATAAAAGGCCAAGCAGTAGAAAAAACCCTTTAGGCGAAACCCCCATCTCAGGTCGTAGGGCGAATTGGGTTACTCGAACCAGAAGGGCCAAATGCTAACGAAACCTTGCAGGGCCGTCAAGAAGGAGGAAGGAGCGGGGCTGCAAGAAGTAACAGGAATAAAGTTAAGTTGATCAGGAAGAAGGAGGAAAGCCCATTTTGTGTGCTTGGGATTGACATACAAATAGACAAGGCGATGGATGTCGTCGGACTAACATTAGTTGGTCGAGTAAAGGAGAGGAAATTCTCGGCTAAATACATATCGGAATGGACCTTAAAAGCCTGGTCAGAGGCCCTGGAGAGGTAGGTCAAAGTTCAAACCTTAGCTCGAGGATGGTTCATGATTAAGTTTGCAAAGAATGAATCTTTGGAATGGGTTCTGAGGCGCAATTGGAGTTTTGAGAAACAACCTATTCTCTTTGGGAAATAGACACCTTTTTTTGATGCACAGTGTGAGAAAATTGAGGAAACCCTGTTGTGGGTAAAGCTTTTGGGACTGCCTATCTCGTTTTGGATGGAGTCGGCTTTTAGATCGATTGGGAATACCTTGGGACAGTTTCTGGAGATGGATATGTCTTTCCAACAAACCATGGATAAGAGCGCAGCTCGAATTCTGGTTAGTTTGAATCCAAAGGAAGGACTGGCTGAGGAGATTCATCTAAAATACAAGGACCTTTATTTTACATAGATGCTCGATTATGAACACATGCCTTTTCGATGCCATCGATGCCAAAATTATGGACACCTGGCTAAGGACTGCCCCCTAGGTCATAGAAGAAGAAGGAAACAGAAGAGGGAGGCAAGAATGCTAGTCAGGAACCAGGAAGAAGAGGAACCCCTAGAGGTAGTAGGGGAGCCTATGGAAGGCATGGTAGGAGAAAGAGGAAAATAGCCCTCAAGATATGTAGATAGAGACAAGAAGCCCTTAAGAACAATCCCAGCCGGTGGAGCAGCTCCTGCTTCCCGCTAGAGAAAGAGGTGATTCGGCCTGAGCATCACAATAGGAGGGTACGATCTTGGACCCTGTCCTCTCTCTCAGTTCCCATATGTTTACTTCTATTTCTACTCTTTCAAGGCTTGGTCCCTCCACACCTATCATCATGGAATTTATGCATGTGAATTCAGTTTCGAAGGCCCTGGACAACATTATAACCTCTATCCCTGAGCTCCATATTGACCCCCCTGTTATCTCTAGTCCTAAGGATTCCCCCTCTTGTCCTACCCTCCGAAGAAGCCCCCTTATAACCTTAGACCTAGAGACAAGAGGAAAATGCCTTAGAATACGGTGGGAAGTCTCGGACCTCAACCACTCCCGGTCAAACCCAGGAAGGATAGAGGTAGGAAATCAAATATGTCCAAAACCTAGATAAGGGGGAAACTTGACATTGCAGACAGGAAACAACTTTCCATTTTCGAGGTGCTTAGAGAAGCACATACCCCCTCTCTAGGTTATAGATGATTATTTTATCCTTCAATTGCAAGGGGGTTTCTATTCAACCTAAAAAACTAGCACTAAGGGACTTAATGAAGATCTATGAACCTGATGTCCTCATGATACAAGAGACTTTTGGAGCCGGTGACAAGATTGTTGGAGCTTTGTCCAAAATGATCCTGGGTTGGTCTTTTCAGGCCCTGGATGCTTTAGGAAGGTCTTGGGGCTTGGCGATGGGAATAAAATATGGTAGATTGAAGGAGATTAACTCATAGGGAATGGATAACGTTCTAGCAATGGAAGTTTAATCCAATGAACTCTACTTGCCCCTTTTGTTATTGAATGTCCATGGTCCCTGCTTGGACAACGTCCCCTTTTGGAGCAAGTTGTTTTCCAAATCCTTCTTTCAAGATCCAAACCTCATTTTGGGAGGAGACATGAAATTTTCTTTGGGGCTCCCAGAAGCTTGGGGACCATCGGCCCGAGCCAACCCTCTCACAGAATTTTTCTAAACAAGATATCTTCTTTAAACCTGGTGGATGCCAACCTGATTAATTCAAGGCCTACTTAGAGAAACAAAAGAACTGGAGCTGACAGGGTGGCAAGAAAGTTGGATTGTTTTCTTCTAAAAGAGGAGCTAGTAACCCGATCCTCGGTCTTACGACATTGGGTGGGGGAATGGGGTGTCTTAGATCATTTGCCTATCCTTTTGGAAATGATTGGCCCCTACAAGAAACTTGGAGCCCCTTTCAAGTTCAATTCTTCGTGGCCCAAGGATGAATCTTTCAATCAACTGTTTAAAGATTCCTGGAAGGAGGAGGAGGAGGACCAACATGGAGAGAAGAGCTTCCACTTCATGGAAAACCTTAAACAAATGAAAAATTCCACTTTGGAGTGGGAAAAAATGAAAAAATTTGTGGAGGAGGAATCCCTTCGACAGATCAAGGAGGAACTGGACTATCTAAGAAATTCAAAGGGAGAGGGCTATGAAACAAACGAAAAGAGGGATAGAATAAAGATACTGGAATCAAATCGAAAGAAAATATTGCTGGAAAATGAAGAAAGGTGGCAACTAAAAAGTAGGGCCATCTCGTTGTCAGCAGGGGACGAAAGCACAAAATTCTTCCAGAACTATGCAAAAGGGCGAAAAAACATAAACACCATTTGAGGCATGCAAACAGCGGAAGGCAGAATTGCAAAATCCTTTGTGGAGCTATCTAGCCTAGGATGCAGCCACTATAGATTTCTCTTTAAAGCCCCAGCAGAGGCCTCAATAGAAGAAGTGATTAGAGTGGTGCATTTCTTCCCACAGTATATTGAAGAGGAAGGAAATGATATCATATTGGAACTAGTGATGAAAGAGGAAGGGATCCTAAATTCAATGCAAAAGGACAAAAGCCCTAGGCCAGATGGGTGGACATTTGAATTCTTCCAACATTTCTTTGAGTCTCTAGGGGACGAATTGGTTGGGGTGGTAGAAGAGTCAAGGGTCAATGGTGCCATATACCAACCCTTCAACTCAACCTTCCTGGCTCTCAATCCCAAAAAGGAGGATCCCAAATATTTTGAGGGCTTCAAGCCTATACCTCTTTGCACATGCATCTACAAAATTATTGCAAAGGTGATAGCCACACGCCTGAAGCCTTTCCTCTCAAATAACATATCCAAGGAACAGTTTCGGTTCTTGGATGGAAGACAATTCATGAGGCGGTAGGAGTGGCTTAGGAAACTCTTCACAGTCTCAAGAGGAGTAGGAAGAAAGGAGTGATAGTGAAAATCGACCTCTCCAAAGCATATGATCGTATAAGTTGGATGTACTTTCGAATGCTCTTGACCCATCTGGGGTTCAGGAATGATTTCATCAACTGGGTAATGGGATGCATCACAACCACAAGTATTTCCATTCTGATCAATAGGGCTGCGACACCCTTCTTTCATATTCATAGGGGTCTTCGTCAGGGTTTCCCTTTGTCGCCCATCATTTTCCTCCTTGCAACAAAAGGCCTTATTCAGATGATCCATGATGCAAAAAGGAGAGGAGATGTCAAAGGAATTGAAGTGGAAATCAACTTATCCATTACTCATTTTTTATTCGTTGATGATATCCTATTGTTTAGCAATGGCAGCAGAGAAGACATCAGACGAATCAAATCGATTTTGGACCTTTTTATCAAGGCAACGAGGTTGTGCATTAATGGTAAAAAATCCTCAATAACTTGGAAGGTTTTGCAAGGGTGGAAGTAGAAATAACTTCCAAGGAGCTCCCTTTTGAAGTTAAAACATTTTCAAACAAATTTAAGTACTTTGGGTTCTACTTAAAGCCTAGTTCCTATAGAATCTAGGATTGGCACTGGCTAGTGGCAAAGAATGATTCAAGGGTTAAGCATTGGAGTTTCAAATGGCTATCAAGGGCATGAAGGCTCGTGCTGATCAAATCATTTTCTTTGGCTATTCCAATGTACTGGGCAGCCTTATCTTGGGTCCCGAAAGGAATCCTTTCCAAAATAAGGAAGAATTGTAGCAAATTTTTGTGGGCAGGGTCGAAGGTCGAATTGGTTTTGCCGTGGGTGGCGTGGGAGAAAGTAGTGAGATAAAGGCTTGGGGAGGTTAGGGAATAAAGGAGATCTCGTCTTTCACCCCCTCTTTGGCGGAAAAGTTGGGATGGAGGCTAATCACTGTGGAAATTTTATGGAAATCAGTGGTAAAGAGAAAATACATTGACCCAATGCCGATGGGGGTTTCGCTACATTTACCAGATAAAAAAATGCTAAACACCTCGGTAGTATGGAAAACCACTCTGGACTTAATCAAGATTATTGAAAAAGGCTTGGATTGTCATGTATGAAATGGTGAATAGGTTAGAATAGGCCAGGACCCCTGGGTAGGATTCACCAAGGCATATGCCCTCTACAGAGAATTGGTTGATCATCTTACCAGCAGAGGGATTCGCTATCTAAGTCATATTGAACTTATATGCCAGTCAACAGTCTAGGGACAAGCATGGAAATCAAGGGAGGACCTTCAGATAGAAGATATGTGGAGGGAAGAATATCAAGGATATATAATTGAGCTACAAAAGTCAAATGTTCGCAGTTATGAGAGGTCAGACTCCCTGAGATGGGTACACTCCCCTACCGGACAATATGCTCCAAAATTTGGATATAAGTGGCTCATGTCTCAGAAAGGGTGGGCCAAGCCGAAGTGGTGGTATAAGTCGATGTGGGAACTCAAGTGCCCAGCAACATCGAGGCTCTTCATTTGGTGTATCCTAAAGAACAAAGTCCCATCCTAGGATAATATGTAGAAAATAAGTAAGATTGGCTTGGGTTGGTGCTCTCTATGCAAAAAGAAAAAGGGAATAGTTCAACACCTTTTTCTATCCTTCCCCTTCAATTTTAGCATATGGGAAGAAACCTTGAGGCTCCTAAATATCTCACAAAGATGGGAAGGTCCCTCCATCACGGAGGCATGGCAAAAATGGTGGAATGAAGCCCCGAATGATCGCATGACAAATATTCTACTAATTGTCTCATGGGGCACATGGATTGCGAGGAATAAGGTCATATTTAGGGACTCCATGATTCCAGCAGCTCTTCTAGCATCAAAATGGGTCTCCATTTATGAGAAAATCCCCATTCCAAAGGAAAATCAGCCAGCTAGGGTTATTAGGGAGGAAGAGATTAGGGGAGACATCTATTGGCTTATTTTGATGGGACTTCAGACCATTTGAACAGGTGTGGGGCAAGGCTCACCATCCATTTCCCTTCAGGGAAGACCTTAAAAGCCTTTGTGGGGTTAGGACCTAGAACAAACAATTTTGCTGAGCTCCAATCCCTAAAATTTCTTTTGTGCTGGCTTACACAACTTGGGCTGAGAGCAGCTCAGATTTTTGGAGATTCCATGAATATTATCAAATGGTTTAATGGAGAACAAAGATGCCAAAACTATATTCTACTTCCATTATTAGAAAAGGTTCTGAATCTGAAAGCTTATTTTAATCAAATTTGTGTTTGTCATATTTACAGGGAACGAAATATGGACGCAAAAATCCTATCTAAGGAGGTCGTACAACAAGCTATGGGGACTTGGGTAACCAAAGAATATGAAGGAGAACTAATCTGGGTCTTGGATCAGCTCCCACTTGCTCTCTAAATGCTTAATCTGTCAGCTTTTTGTTTTAATTTCAGTATTATAAACTTTTGTTTTTATTGTAATTACAGACTTTGAACATCAAACTCATCTCTATTTTGTCTATGTTTCGGATTGTTTTCCTCGATGAGAGGAGATCGGGGAGACAAAAATGGCTTTTTCCGTGATAACTAAACTTTGCACATCTAAAAAAGTGTTTAATTTTCAGAATTTTTTTGTAAACAAAACAGCTTAATGCCTGTTTTTTACTCCTATTTAGGGCTTTTTTCCTCTATTAGGGGAAGCTCAGGGGTCAACACAGGAGCTCTCCTTTTACAAAGCTTTGTAGAGCTAGTGCAATCAGTTGTTTTTGTTTTCGCATAGCTTACAAACTCTATTTTTTTCTTAAGGTCGATGGGACAAAAAACATACAGTTTCTCGAAATGCCAATAGGCATATACTATGTAACTTTTTATCATCTTAATAGAAAGTTCAATTTTTCTTTTGGAAAAAAAAAATTGTATTTTTTAATACTAAATAGAGTATATAGAGGACCAAATAACAACTTTGACCATAAAAACTTAATTTTTTTTAATATATAGATATATATGAAGTTGATATCAACATAAATTAGTTAATGGGAAACCTTATCTTGGGTCTCGAAAGGAATCCTTTCCAAAATAAGGAAGAATTGTAGCATATTTTTGTGGGCAATTTTGAAGGTCGAATCGGTTTTTTCATGGGTGACGTGGAAGAAAGTGGTGATACCAAAGGTTTGGGGAGGTTAGGGAGTAAAGGAGAACTTACCTTTCATCCCCTCTTTGGCAGCAAAGCTGGGATGGAGTCTAATCACTTTGGATAATTTATGGACATCAGTGGTAAAGAGAAAATACATTGACCCAATGTCGATGGGGGATTGGCTACATTTATGAGATAAAAAACTACTAAACGCCTCGGTAGTATGGAAAACCACTCTGGACTCAATCGGGATTATTGAACAAGTCTTGGCTTGGCATGTAGGAAATGGCGAACATGTCAGAATAGGCCAGAACGGGTGGATAATAGGAGAAGAACATTGTTTGGACCCCCAATGGCATGAGGCTTGGCATCAATATACTAGGGAGTTGAATAGATCAAATGTTCGGATCAGAGATAGGCTGGATGATCTCCAATGGGATCACTCCCCGTCGGGTAGATACTCCCCTAAATTTGGCTATGTCTATCTCCTGTCCAAGAAAGGGTGGGATGTCCTAGATTGGTGGGCCAAACCTCTCTGGAAACTGAAGTGTCCAACAAAAAGCAGTCTCTTCTTTTTGTGTATTATGAAAAATAAAATCCCCACATGGGATACCATACAAAAAAGGAAGAAGGAAGGTCCAGGGATATGTCCCCTATGAAAATTGGCGGAGGAAATCGTTCCTCACCTATTCATTCATTGCTCCTTTGGCACTTCTGTGTGGGTAGAATTTAGGAATCAGACTGGCATATCACAATATTGGAGAGGGGATTTCGTAGCAGAAACATGGCATAACTGGTGGAACAGTTTTCAAGAGGAGAAAGACAAAGTGATCCTATAGATTATAGCCTGGGGACTCTGGTTAGCAAGAAACAGATCCATTTTCAGAGACCAGGATATTATGTATCTTGCAACAGCTTCTGAATGTGTGGCTATATATGAATTATTGTCAAAGCAGAGCTCTAAAACAATCACAAATAAAATTACCCCTGAGCATATTAGGGGAGACATTCCATGGTCATAATTTGACGGAGCCTCCAGTTCAGAAAACATATGCAGGTAGGGTTAGCAATACATCTCATAGCAGATAGGAGATTCGATGCATCTATAGGGCTTGGAAATGGGACCAACAATTATGCAGAATTAAAAGCTCTCCACAATATTTTATGTTTTTTTTTACATATGGGTTTACTTTCAGTTCATATTTTTGGAGATTCACTAAACATCATCAAATGGTTCAACAAGGAGTTCACTTGTCAAAACTATTTACTAAGTCCTATTCTTGAGGAGTTATGGCATTTGAAATATTGTTTTACTTATATTTATGTATGTCACATTTACAGGGAACGGAACATCAAATCAGACCTCCTTTCTAAGGAGGGTGTACAGACAATAGGGTCGGAAGGTTATATGGGGACAGAGACCCCCCCCCCCCCTTAGATTACAATGTTTATGCTAGTTCTTCATAAATCATGTTATGGATCTGTCAATTTTTTTTAAATATGTTGTAAGTGTACTCTTTTATTATAAAACTCTTACACTTTCCATTACTCTATAGTTTATACTAAAGAAAAAAATATTATCAAATACTCAGACTATGTTTCTGTTTGGGCTGGTTTTTCCTCATAAGAGGAGGCCCGGGAATAAGTGTTGAAGTATGCAGACCAACCTTTTGGTGTTTCACTTAATGTACTAGAAAATTGAACATGGTTTTTTTTCCTGGTTACTGGCAAGCCTGTTTTAACAAATGGTCGATACCCTAGAGGGAAATGGCCCAGATTTTGAAATGCTTGAATGCATGTACAAAAGTAACTTTTGTTTTAATATAAAAGGTTTGATTTTTTATTTGGAAAAATAATGTTTGGTTTTCCAGCAAAATAAATTTGAGACAATTAAGACGTCGGGTCTTCTACAACCTTTATCCATTCTAAGTCAACATTGGGAGGAGATTTCAATGGATTTTATCACAGGTTTACCTAAGTCTGAAGGAAAGAGTGTCATCATGGTGGTAGTTGATATAATTACCAAGTATGCACACTTTTGTGCATTATCTCATCCATTTAAAGCAATTACAGTTGCTACTGCATTTATGGAAACAATTCAAAAGCTACATGGGAACTCAAAGATTATTATAAGCGGCAGAGATCCCATTTTTACTAGAAGTTTTTTGATAGAATTATTTTCTTGTTTGGGTACTCAACTAGGTCATAGCTCATCTTATCATCCTCAATCCGATGGTCAAACTGAGATAGTGAACAAACGTTTGGAAGGATATTTTTCGTTGTTTTGTATCTAATAAACAAACACAATGGGTCAAGTGGTTACCTCTGGCTGAATGGTGGTATAACACTTCCTTCCATGTTGCAGCAAAAATGACCCCATTTATGGCACTTTATGGATATCATCCATCGTCCATCACATCATCTTTAAGAGAAAATTCTAAGGTTCAAGCAGTGGAAGATCACATCGAGCATCAACAACAAGTTCTCCAACTCTTAAAGGATAACCTAAATTTGGCACAAAATTGAATGAAACATCAGGCATATCAACATCGCAGAGAGAGAATTTTTGATGTAGGAGGTTGGGTATTTTTACAGCTACAACCATACAAACAAATGTCCCTCAAGCATGCTAAGAAGGATAATAAATTATCGCCAAAGTACTATGGTCCTTACAAGGTGTTGCAAAAGATTGGTATTGTGGCATACAAATTGGATCTTCCTGTTTCTTCGTGAGTGCATCCAATTTTCCATGTTTCGTGGTTAGATAAGGTTATAGGTGACAAACTTCCAGTTCAAACAATATTTCCAAAACTTGATGAGGAAGGAAAAATCATATTGGAACCTGAAGCAGCTATTAGGGTCCTATAATAATAGGATTCATAATTTTTGAATTGACTATGATAGTCTTGTAAATATGTACATACCTTGCTTTCTGCAAGTTGTTTTCCCATAATTTGAAAAATGAAAAGTAATAAAAAATAAAAGAGGGTAAAAAGTCTTAAAATAAAGATCAAAGGACTTAGAAAAAGATAGACCCCAAAAGAAAAAAGAGATGAAAATAAGACCTAAAAGTGAGCAAGTCAAAATGCCACTACTATTTACTTTATTGCAAAATAATGATTATGTGCAGATTATCTATAAATGCCATAATCCATGATTGGTTAAACATTTTAATCTTAACTTTTCATGATTTGAATTTCATGTTTTAGATATAGAATAAAGATATGTCAAACAGTATAAACTTGACGAATCATTATATTAGATGGAGAATAAATGAGGAGCTCAACAGTTTAATCTGAGCCCTCAGATGAAATAAGGCTTGACTTAGATAGATTTATGCTTTGAAAGAAAATGATTTAGGGTTGCAAGCTTAAATGCACCCATGAAAATGAAGAAAAAATGTTAAAAATAAAGATGGGTAGGTAGAAAACAGTTATACAAGCATGTAATAAAGCATTATCAGGAAAAAATCACTAATTTCCCTTCCCTACAAATATTCAGTATTCTAAACTATCACTTAAAGAGGCTCAGAGCATTTCTCTAACTTTTGTTGGGAATGGACCCAAGGCTCAATGACTGATTGGTTAAAAAATATGGAATTCCCACACTAGACCCAAATTCATCAGCATTTAACCTTCATTCATAATCATAATCCCCTTTTCCTAAGTAAAAACCCATTTTTACTTAGTAAAAGTAAAACCCTAAGTAACTAATTTCATTTTCCTTTCAAAACACTCAAAACCCATAAAATACATTTTATCCTAAGTTAAAAATGTGAAAAACAAAAGAAACAACAATGCTTTATTTTGTCTATCATTTTTCACTTTACTTAGATTTAAATCATGTATTTTCATGTCCCCTACACTTCATCCTTTTTTTTATATTAACTACTAACTATATATATATTAATTCCCTAAGTTACACCCACCTATATATTATTAAATCCATTTTATTTTAATAAATCCACAAAAACCCTCTATTTTAATTTTAAAACCAATGTTTAATACCCCATGTGCGCAATATTAAAACCTCGCCCTATCCCATTGGTTTAACATATCTATATATAAATATCCCTCCTCCTATATTTTTAAAACAGTTGTTAAAAGTTGAAAAACTATATAATATTAAACATGTGCCAATATAAATTATTTAAACATTGGTTAATGCTTGAATTAACATATAAACCTTATCCTGCCGCATCATATTAAAACCTAAGGTTTTAAACTTCATTTAAAAACGATTATTTCTAAAGTTTAAACCGACACCGCCACATATAACAACCCCAGTGCCACTCCCCAATCTCGACGCAGCTCTCACAAGAGATCTGGATTGTTCGCAGTCCAATTCCAAGATCCGACGGAGGAAATCTCATATCGCAAATAAGCTTGCGCATTATTTCCTGTTTCAAATCTGCGTGAAATGGGCGGTATAGAGATTTCCTCTCTCCTCCACGTGCCCCATTTTCATTGGATCGCTCCAAAACTACTTACCGCTCAAACGGTGCACAATAACCACTATGGTTTTGACTCTTTGAGCCCGTAAACCACCTTCCCGCCCGATGTGACTGCCATTAATTACCTATTAAGCCCTAAATATGCATAATAAACATTTGAAATGCATTTATTCTGCACATAAACTTTGTATAAGCCCCCTGACTGTTAAATGAATCTTTTTACATCGTTTTCGAGCCAAAAAGCCTGCAAAACTCAACCAGCAGCCATTGAATATTGCTGAGGAGCTCTGCGTTGCTCCAAATATCATCAAGGACCTGTCCAACCTATTCAAGACCCCAGAAACCACTTCGAAACCCTGAACTTACGAATAACGGGATTTTCTTCTAAATTTAGACCTATTTCAAATTTGAAAAGACCTTTAAAAGACAAATTTCATTCATAGCCTGAAAAACAACCACTGAACTTTTTCAAAAAGCCCAAAAAACAGGCCAAACCCTATCAAATTTTCTGCAAAAACCATGTTTCTTGATGCACATTGTTTTAAAGAGAAATTGTGAATTTTTTTAGTTTCTATAAACTGTTTAAGCTCTAAATTAAGCCAGAAATCCTCTCAAGGTATCCTAAAGCCTCTGTTCCCAATATTTAAGTGATTTTTAGCCCAATTTCCCAGTGAAAAAAACCCAAGAAACCCCTGTTTCTTGTGTCTAAACCAGTAAAAGCCTATAAATCCTATTGAGAATCCATAATTGACAAGAAAAACCCAAGAGAAGCCCATAATTTTACCATCTTCATCCAAGAAACCTCTGCTAAAATAAAAATACCTCTGCAAACTGTCTCAACTTGCAAAAGTAGCCAAAATGCCTAAAAAGCAGAGCTCTAGCAATCCTGAAGGTTCAAAAGTGCCTAAAACAACTCCAGTTATGAATTCTAAGACTGTTATTGTTGTAAATCCTTTGCAACCCCCTGTCATAGACATTGGACACATTCCATTAGCTGATATTGATTACAAGATAGTAGACCCAATTGGTGAGTTTAATCTGCTAGATATTCATAACTGGAGCTATGAGAAGTCTTTAGATAATCGAGAAGTCCATATTTGGGAATCCCATTTTCCCAAATATGTTGTTCCATTAACTCATCCATGCCAAGAAGTGATTAGGTTCTGTCAACAGTACTATGTGCCTTAGCAGAGAGCCATAGTATATGCCAACAAATAAGTTCTTCTCACCATTACTACTTAATCCATCAACCAAATGCTACAACTACAGCCTGATCCTCAAGCAGTCCCTTTATCCATAGAGGCCCTTACCAAGTTGTATATTGGCCTTGATTTTCCCAAGAGATTCATGATTTTCCATACATTTATTCCTTTTCATGTAGAAATTCCTCAAATAAATCCCCCATTTTCCATTTCCAGATTCCCAGAATGTTCAAGACATGTGATTTCCATGCTTTCCTTCATCCTAGGGTATTTTACTGATGAACACATAGATGAATCCATATTGGGTTTCTTATCCACTTTTACCCCAAGACAACCCCCATCTATAATCTTTGATTAGGTTGGTTTTATTGTAGACAATATTCATCATCAATTGACCAATTTTCCAATTGAATGAGTGTTCAGATACACATCCTTCCTATTCCATATGTTTCTATATTTTCAATCAGATATTTTTCCAGTTACTCTTCAAAAGCTTTACATAGAGGGAAATCACCTCTTTGTCATTTTCTGTACTACTTTGCTTAGGAAAGAATGTGCAAATTTCACTTATGCAGAATTTTCAGAATTATTCATACTTCCAGTGATCAAAATGTTAACAAATGCAGAACAACCAAGGATAAACGAAGAAATGAAGAAGATATTACAATTTTCAGAGAAAAATAAAGTTGGTGATTGGTATTTATATGAAAAACATACTGAGATTAGAGTTTTTGGGTAAAATTTGTTACCTTACAAGTTGAACAAACATGTTTCAGTGAGGATCTTTGCCTTGGAGTATATCACGCAGATCCTAAACTCTGATTCTATAAATTTCATGGCAGCAAAGAAGAAAACTCAGTTCAAATTAAAGAATCAGATAGGGCCATTCATCTGCAATCATAGGGATGCAGAGAAAGAAGCAGCAAAGCAGCTATTGGAATTCAGATTTGAAGAAAGCTTTCCTTGGAATTATGATCCACAAGGGATCCTAAGTAAACTGAGGGTTAAATGTAAGTTAACCCCCTTCATTCATGAAACAGAGCCAGAGATAGAAATATATGCAAATCAGACTGAGTGGACAGAGATGTAATATCCCAAAATGGGGATGCAGCAATACATGAACACAAAATTGAAGTAGCAGTGATAAATAAACTCATAAAATGTAAGAAAAATACATAGCCAGCATATTAATGTTACAACAACAAAATTTATACAAGATCTTGAGTAAATAGTCACTCAAATTAGGCAATACAAGCCTCAAGAAAGCATGTACATGAAATATGAAGAACACTGCTACACAAAGAATGCCCAAGGCTATGAAAGCACAATTTTATTAGGAACAAATGCTGCTAGCAAATTTCAATACATGGATATACAAATGTAAGGCTCATACAATGTTGGGAGTGAAAGTATAGACTCCCAAACTCAATTTCAAGACAATCCTAGAAGGATTTCCTGAAATATGTAAAATGAAAAAAAATGTCGGAGTTGCAGTCCTAGGACTGAGTAGTAGCTACAACTCAATAACTGGATGGAGATGGCTGAAGATGATGCACAAGATTATCAAACCTCCTCCAGTGGATCTTCCAAGTGAAAGGTTGATCCTAACACTGAAGATCTCACCCTCCAAACAATCTGCAAACCCTCACTGCAAATGCTCACTGAAAATAACGTAGTCACTGAGGGATACTACGTTGTAGGTGAGAGAAAATGGGTTGGCCAAGTGCCAAGATCTGGAATATGCTCCAAAGGCTTCCTAACTGATCTCCCAAAGGAAGAAAGCTTCCTCCTCTGAAAAATTAGCCCAGGAAGTGGTGTTGAGAAACCTCCACTGCAACACCTTGCAACACAATGTTATACTGCTGCAGAAATAACGCTGTAGCTGAAGGAGGATGCTTGGCATCAAGCCTGGATGTGGAGAAATGCATTACAAGCTCCCTCAAGAGGCCTCTCTTCAAAAGAGAAGGAATTCTTAAACATGAATGCCTTGTGCTAAGTAGCAAAGCAACTCTGCTCAACAGCAAGAGAATGAAAAATAGTCATACAGACCATAAAATCAATAATCCATAACATGTCTTGCTATGGCTACCTTGCCCTCCTTTTATACAAATGGAAGCCCTCTCACCTTGGGTCCCACTCATTAGGGTTTCCTCCACCAAGGAATCTTCCTCCCACTATCTCTATGTTGTCTCCAAAGATGATCTCCACCTCCTATCCCAGCATTGTTGACTTGGTCAAACTTGACCTTGTCCACATGAAAATTTTCCTTTTCACACATGAGGGAGTGAAATCCAGCTCCTATGATGATCCCTTTTTACATTATTAGGGATTTTATTCTTATTTTTATTATGCATGGGCCTCCTTACCCATTTATTAAACTCCTAGGTGTAAAATACAAAAATCAATATTTCAATTAGCTACATGCTAAATTTGGAATATTACAGTCCTCCCCTCCCAAATGTTGATTGTCCTCAAGTAACTGCAAGGATATAATTGAGAAGTATCCCCTCCTCTTGTTGTAGCATCCACATATGATAAACTCCTGCAAGGAATGAGATGTTGTCTCATCAATAAATCCCCATATTGCCCCTCCCACGCATGCAAGTTAGCTAAATATCTATCATCATGAACAAGTAGAGTACTCAAGAAGGCAATAAGGTGTTGTCCAGAGGTCCCTTTGAGGAATTGGATCTGAATTGTATTGGGAATCATCATTCCCATGTGGATCATCCATCCCCAAGCAATCATCGATACAAAGTGAGTTACCTCCCAACATGGCAACTCCTAAAAATCCTCCTCCACCTTGAGCTCCTGCAATATAGGTGGGCTGAAAATCTGATCATGATAGACAAAATAGCCTACCCCACGTTGTCCTCCTCTCCACTTATGATAGGTGTAGAGTGTCTGCTGCTCTTGGGCTACAAAAATGTTGCCTCCAAGTGGCAAGAAGAAAACTGGATCTCCAAAGATCTTCACTCCAATGTTGTGAATCATGCTGGCCCAACCCATCCCATATATGATGAATATGAAATCATCATCATATGGCATCCAAGTGAGTGGAACATTTAAGGTTTCATGTAGAGCTGAAAGGTACCAACAATTTCCTAAGTGGTCACAACGCAGTTTTCCTAACTGTTGTTGCACAAAAAGACATGGAAACTCATAGAAAATTTTCTCCCAATGATTTATGAGAGTCATAGCCCAAGTGCTCCAATCAATCTCATGGCCCACCTCATAAAGAAGCAAGTGTTTTCTTGTGGTGGCCATATCACCTCCCATGCTCCTATTAGAACATGTAATGCAGTAAGTGTGGGAATCCTCTTCCCCAAAGGACACATTCAGCCAATGTGTCTCTCCCCTGATCATGCTCCCAATAAAAATAAGAACAACAACATCATAGGGAAATACAATGAGAATCATACTAGCTATCATATGAAGCAAGGGAGAAGGAAAATGGTCCCTCAAATGCAACCAATGCAGTTTGACTCTCAACTGCAACAAGAAATGACATAAGGTGTGGCTCCTCAACCACTTGCTTGCTGCCCCAATCTCCTCACAAGTTTGGAGAAAGTGTATGGTGTATGGTGCAAAGTGAGCATGCTTTGCATAAGATATCATCTCCCCAAGACCTCCTAGGGAGTGGCCATCACCAAAAATGCTTATGGCCTCAAGTAGACCATGAAATCTAAAAGAAATAATGCTCCTCCTTGGAGAAATATCCTGCACATATATGGTTAAGGAATGCACATATTCATTATACAAATCATTATGCAACCAAACAATACCCTTACCATATGTTTTTCTCATGCAAATGGAGTGACTAATAGATGAATCCCCTCTCATCCTCCAAGAGAAAAGAGGTGGTTGTGATAACTCCCCCAAAGAGTTATGTATCTCCTCCATCTCTACATGATCCATGCATCTCCTCATATGCTGATATATCTCCTCCTCAAAGCCTTCCCAAAAGTACCCCTCCATGATGGTGTGGTATGCTCTCATAGAATAAGTGTGGCTGAAAAGTAAATCTTTATGAGTTGCCTCTAGCAACTTCTCCTTGAGCTTGGAAGCTGTAGATAAGAATATCCTACCATGATAGTAGATGACCCCATATCTAACTGAATATCCCTCCTCATGTAACTGGTCATCCAATATCATACAGGTAGAAAGATCCTTGGAATAATCCACCAACAGCTGGGATTTCCAATATGGATCTATCCTCCATAGTGACAGCACTGATGAACTATCAAAAAGAACATATTTCATATGGTTATCCTCTTCTTTGACATCTCCCATGCCAAAGATGCAAGTTGGATGGTTGTTATCCTTCCCATGCTGCTCTTGCCACAGCGCAGAACCTGAAATGAGAGTGGATAATGATGACGTTGAGAAAATTCTCCTTCTCTCCTTGAGTCTACCCAAGAATCCAAACTTTGTACCAAGCTCTCCCAAGGTATCCACTCCTCTAAAATCAATGAGTGGTGCCTCAGAATGTGAAGCATCCATCCTCCTCTGCTAATCTGGTGGTCTCCCCGGTGAAATGCCTCCATACAATGAGGCATCAAGATCAAGAGTAGACTGCATATGTGAATGGACAGATTTGTCCCTGCTCTCACTGCGCAATTCAGTCTCCCTCTTAGGTGCATCAACCTCCTGAAATAGGTAGGGGTGTGTTCTCCTCATCACATGATGCTGGTCATCCTCCCTATCTCCTCCTTTTGTCTCCATAGTTTCACACCCTATCATCAATGGCACATGTAAATCATGAGTTGTTCCTTGATCTCCACATGTGAGATCCTCAGGAATTCCTTGCAATGATACAAGAATCCCTCTATTTGGAGAAATATCTCCCTTTTCCTCTGCATGAGGTGTTATATAAACTCTAGACATGACAGTGTTGTTGCCCTCATCCTCATCAATATGTATGGGCAACCTCTGAAGAATTGGATCCTCTTTTGAAAAAGGGATCTCCATGCCCTCTTATTTAGGAATATGAGATAGAGGCCTTGCCTCTAACAAGGTATGATGAAATATTTCAGCCTCCTCCATGGTTTTCTGAAGTGGATCTGAGTTTATAGTTTCCTCCATCACATGCAAGGTTTTTGTTTACTTGATTTTGTTTGGTTCCACCACATGTGTTTCAGAAATTTTTCCATCAAATATTTCCACTAATGTCTTAGTGAACCTAGCATAAGAAGAAGTATTTGCATTCTTCAAAGAAAAAGACTCAAACATCCACCATGCATAGGCCTTACCTCCAAAATGCAGTGTTGCAACTTTGATGGCTTCATCTTCAGAAATTTGGTGGTGCTGCAAAAAAGTGTCTAGTTCTTCCACCCAAGCTCTGGCTGAACATGTAGGTGCCATCAAAAGTAGATAGAAGAAATCTATCATGCTGCTTGGTTCTCTTCACCTTGATCTTGCAAAACTCTGGAAAAGTGATATGATCTCTAAACTTCTGAGTTTGAGACTCGTACTCTTGCAGAAAATCACTAAGAGTTTCCCTCCTAGTCATTCCTTCTTCTTCCATATCTCTCATGGAAAATCTGGGCATATGACTACGCTGTGCATCATAGTGTGTGGCTGCATGCTCACACTCATTATTTGAAAATCTAGATTTTGTTTCAGATTAAAACCCTCTTAGAGATTCTCTACACATCTCCTTCCTCATATTCTTAAGATCTTCATGAATGCTCTGCAAAGTTTGAGACAGAAAATTTGGAAGTCTCTCCTCCTTTCTTCCTCCAAATAATGGAGTCTTATTTCTGTTCATATTTTCTTCTTCTTGTCTTCTAGATAGAATATTGGCTAAGATCCACAGGCTGAGCCAAGATTATGCTTTGATACCACTGTAATATCCCAAAATGGGGATGAAGCAATACATGAACAAAAAACTGGATTAGAAGTGATAAATCAACTCATAAAATGTAAGAAGAATACATATCCATCATATTAATGTTAAATCAGCAAAATGTATACAATATATTTAGGAAATAGTCACTCAAGTTAGGCAATACAAGCCTCAAGAAAGCATGTACATGAAATATGAAGAACATTTCTACACAAAGAATGCCTAAGGCTATGATAGCGTATTTTTATTAGGAACAATTGCTGCTAGAAAATTTCAATACATGAATATACAAATGTAAGGCTAATACAATGTTGGGAGTGAAATTATAACCTCCCAAACTCAATTTCAAGACAATCCTAGAAGGATTTCCTGAAATATGCAAAATGGAAAAAATGCCGGAGTTGCGGTCCTAGGATTCAGTAGCAGCTACAACTCAATAACTATATGGATATGGCTGAAGATGATGCATAAGTTGAACAAAAGTCCTCCAATGGATCTTCCAAGTGAAAGGCTGATCCTAACACTGAAGATCTCACCCTGCAAACCCTCACTGCAAATGCTCACTAAAAATAACGTAGTCACCGAGGGATATTGTGTTGTAGGTAAGAGAAAATGGGTTGGACAAGTGCCAAGATCTGAAATATGCTCCAAGGGATTCCTAACTGATCTCCCAAAGTAATAAAGCTTCCTCCTCTGAAAAATAAGCTTAGGAAGTGGTGTTGAGAAACCTCCACTGCAACACCCTGCAACACAACGTTATACTACTGCAGAAATAACCCTGTAGCTAAAGGAGGATGCTTGGCCTCAAGCCTGGATGTGGATAAATTTAGTACAGGCTCCCTCAAGAGGCTTCTCTTAAAAAGAGAAGGAATTCCTAAACATGAATGCCTTGTGCTAAGCAGCACAACAACTCTTCCCAACAATAAGAGAATGCAAAATAGTCATACAGACCATAAGATCAATAATCCATAACATGTCTTGCTATAGCTGCCTTGCCCTCCTTTTATACAAATGGAAGCCCTCTCACCTTGGGTCCCACTCATTAGGGTTTCCTCCACCAAGGAATCTTCCTCCCACTATCTCTGTGTTGTCTCCAAATATGATCTCCACCTCCTATCCCAGCACTATTGACTTGGTCAAACTTGACCTTGTCCACATGCAAATGTTCTAATTCACACATGACGATGTGAAATCCAGCTCCTATGATGATCCCATTTTACATTATGAGAGATTTTATTCATGTTTTTATTATGCATGAGCCTCCTTACCCATTTATTAAACTCCTAGGTGTAAAAGAAAAAAATCAATATTCCAATTAGCTGCATGCTAAATTTGGAATATTACAAGAGAATACCTTAATAGATGCAGTGAAGAAAAGTGATACTAGTCACACTTTAGAGACTGCAGATCAGCCAGAAAAATCCACCAAAAGAGTAAGGGAAGAAGGTGCCTATGTTGCTGAAACTACAACTGAAACTAAATTCAATTTAATATACAACAAAAGGCCCAAGTTAAATTCAATGGGTAAAGATAAGGTAACAATTGATGTTGAAGAAACAAATCTTACAGATACCAACACAGATGTTGCCAGTGTCATCATCAATGAGCCAGTTACTAAGAATCATAATGAAGAACAAGTTGACAATGAAGATGCACAGTTGATAGAAAGACAACAGAGCATGGAAGCTTCATCATCACAAGCAGCTGAAGAGAAAGATCTGGACATCAAAGAAACATACAAACAGATCAAACTAAATAATGAAGAGATAAAAAACAATATTTATTCCCAATATCTCAAGCTGACAGCAAGTGTACAAAACAGACTTCTATCTACATTTTATTATTGAAACAGCAAGCTAATCATGTCAGTATTGGAGCCCACAGTCAAATCCCCAAAGACAGTGGCAGATTAGAAGAAGGTTGATTTGGAAGTTCAAATAGAAAAGATTCATTCCCTTGATTAGATTGAATTCCATAGACATAATTTAGAAATGTTGTACTCTATTGTTACAACTAAAGCCATGAGTGCTCAAAAACTCCGGAACACCATCTCTAACATGACAGATTAGATGAAAATGGAAAAATAATCTTTGTATGATAAGGATCTTAGAATACAATTCTTGGAAGAACTAATTTTGCAGGTGGGACATGACCCTGCTAATGTCAAAGCAACAGAGTTATTAGTCAAAAATAAAAATGAAGATATTGCAGCTTTGAGGAAAAAAATTAAACTTCCTCAAAGTGAACATCCTCAAACCAAGGAGATAATAGAAGGACAAAAAGAAAAAGATGACATGATGAATTTGATTTTTCAGTTAACAACCCAAATAAAGGAAATGGAGATTCGGATGGGCAAGCTTGTCCAGGAGAAATAAACACCAAAAGTACCAGAAATTCCTACAGTTATTCCCATAATCACTACAGTTGTGCCTTCAACTTTAGCTGAAAAGTTGGCACCCAAAGAATCATTGGCTACTACAGTGTCAGTAACTTCATCCATAACCTCAGCTACAAAATCATATACAACAGCAGTTCATCCTATAGATGAGGCCAGAAAACTAGTAAAGGCCATGGAAGAAATGTCTCAAGACAAATGAAATCAACAAATTAAAACAGATGGTAGAAAAATCTTAAGAATTCAAACAAATTGGCTCAAATTAATGCAAAAACTCATGAGCAAAAGGCCATCAGATTAAAAGAAGAATTGAAGAAATTGTGGAAGGAATAGACCTTGAAGGAACATATTTCCTATGTGAAAAATCATTTGTGGAAAAAAATCATAGAAGCCATCAATGATGTATGGCTCTCCATCCAAGTGATTTTTGAACAAAGAGACTTACTAAAAGCAGCATTAGAAGAGATCCAAAAGACTAAAGAGGAATTGGATAACAAACCAGAACAAGCTCTATAACTAATAAAGTTCCTCAATAACAAGAACAGGCAAGAGTTGGAAGAACTTGAAATAACTAATAGAAATGAAACTATTCTTGAGATAAAGAAGGTTATCACCAAAAAGAACCTCATGAAGTAGTTAGAGGAAAAGTGTGAGAACATGAACATTTCCATAACCAGGTTCATGGTCAAATTTGAGAACTTAAGGCAAAGAAGTTTGCCTAATATTTTGGTCATCAATGACAAGCTGATGCCTAAGGAAGATTATAATAAAAAGATCAAAGAATATGCTAAGGAACAAGTTGAAAAAGCAGGTAGTGGACAAGGCATTCCAACAGGAAAATTCCTACTTAGAAGTTTTGAGGACTTATTTTATTTACAACATGAAATTAAACATTTAAGTGTCATCAAACCAACTTTCTCAAGATACACAGAAGCATATGAAAATTTCAGAAAGTTGAAGAAAATATAAATTCCAAGTGATGAAGTTTGGAAGTCGTTAACAGATATACTGTAAAGGTAAAAAGGCAGAAAGTAACCGTGAAAATAGTTTGCTGAAATTTGCGTTCAAACATATTTTTACAACAGTAAATATCTTTTACAGAGTTTAAAGAGTATCAGAGGTTAAAGAGAATCAGTAAAAGAGTATCAGTTAAAGCAGATCAGATTTCTAAACAGACTTGAAATATCTAAAGCCAGCTAGAAAGACAACAAGGCAGCCAGCTGCTTCTTATCCTCAATCAGCTTCTATTTTTTTTTATAGATAGGACAACTTGCTAATTTGTTAAGCAGATGTCTCTATTATTGTTTTAAAGATATTTTACTTTCCTTAGATAATTCCTAGAAGCATTCTAGGATATTTTGTAAACAATTATTTAGAAATACTTCATCTTTAGAAGTATTATTGTGGAATAAATTATTGAGGATTTCTATAGTCATTTATGTGGACTTGAAGGCTTTTTGTGTTTCAAATTTCAAGTTGCGGACTGGATCAGATCAACTAGCATCATATTTCAGGAATCATGTGATGAGCTATTTGGAGTGAAGTATTTTCTAAATTTTTCATTGTTATCTTTATTTGTTACATGCAATCCATAATGTTTTCCAAATTTGAATGAATGAATAGGAGGATTACTTCAGGATTTGTTAAAAGCACCCTATCTTAACTATTTTTCATTTCTATGTTTTCATATGATTTCCAGTGTAGGGAACCCTTAATTGCTCCCTCTCTCGTTTGACCTCTGCCTACTACTTCTCTTTTCCGGATCAAAGAACCCTTCATTTCTCTTTATCCCGATCATACCATCTCATAAAAAAACTTCCCCAGATCTCCAAGGGTTATCTATCTTGCCCTGAAAACATTTGAATTTTTGACCTTGATCCCAGCTCTGTATGCTTGATTTTTGACTCCTTAGCCCAATGGACAAATAGATTTCCCACTATCCATATCTTTCAATGATTTTTCCCACCAAACCAATCAAAACCAAAACCAATTGCACAATCATAACTAGCCTAATATCTTATAAACAAAACAAAGTTAAATATTATAGAGAGAGCCCTCTCTGAACCCTAGGAAGGATAGATCCTAGAGTTTAAAAGTTGGTTTGTGGTTACCTCTATTTTTCTCAACTAAAAACCAAAAATCTCACACCTAGAGAATTACTGGAGTGATAACATACTGGCGGCCATACTGGGGATCTAACCAGTACTTAGTTGTTAAATAAACCTTAAAGGAAATCATTTTTTATCATCTTTTTTCCTTTAAGATTTTTTAACTATTTGTGAGTACAAAAATTTGTAATTTTGGCTTCTAGGAAAGTTTATTATACCAGGTCTAATCCAGGCCCTAAACCTTTTGTTATAGTAGACAACCCAGAGAGAATAGGAAAAAATAAAAAACAAAGAGAAGATTTAGATGCTGAAGTTTCATTAATAAGAGTCAACTCATTACCCCAAGAATTAGTAAGTTTGCAGGATATAGAGTTTGATTTAGAATTTGAATTCTTTATTTAGAACCAAATCTGAAATTAATTTAAGTACATCTGTTTTAGACCCTGTTTTTATTTCTTTTTTGGAATCAAAACAAAAAATTATTGCAGCAAATTCTGAATTAAAGAAAGTTAATAATCAAAACAAACTTGAAGAAATTAATGCTACTATTCTTAAAAAAATGATGAAACCATAGAATTAGCTCAATTATTAGCTTATACATCTAAACCTTCTATTCCCCATTTAGAAACCACTACATCATCTAGTTTCTACTACCATTCAATCCACAGATCCATTTAGTCCTATATTACCCTTACAACCTATAAATTTATTTCCTCCATCCCCTTCATCCACTTCATCCACTACCTTCACCACTGCTTTCTCAAGCACATCATTTTCATTTCCTAGTAGTTCCATATATATTCCAACTTCACTTCCCAACACCTCAGCTTCAGCCTTTAGTTATTCAACTACTTTTTCTAGTTCAACACCTTATAATCCAGTTTCATCGGCCCCTACTTCTAGTTCAGCTCCCAGTACCTCTACTTTACCTCCTAGCCAAGCTAGAATTCAAGCTATGGCTGCTAGGTATGCTCCCCTTGTTCTTCCAGGAAAAATTCGTGACATGTCCCAAGACTACCAAAGTAAAATACCACAATTTGATGCTACTACACATTATACTGCACAACAACACATAAGTAAAATGACTTATTTATTTGAACTCCATGAGATAAATGAATAAGATGTACAAATGAGATTGTTTGCACAAACATTAACAGGAGAAGTCAAGAAATGGTTTAAAGGTCTTACTGTAGGTAGTATAGCTGATTTAGCTGTTTTCCATAGATTATTTTTAAATAAATGGGAAAATAAGAAAAACCCTCTACAAATTTTATCTGAATTTGATGCAATGAAAAGAGCTCCAAATGAATCTGTACAAGACTACTGCACTAGATATAACAGTGTTTACAATTCAATTCCTACAAATCTAAAGCCCACTCCTAACTCTTTCTTACTCAAGTTCCCAGATGGATTTGACACTGACATGGCATATCAGTTAAGAGAAATAAATGCATAAACATTAGAAAGAATGCAAACATATGCAGTAAGTGTAGAAGTAAATATTCTAGCTAGAAAAGCAAGATTAATAAATGAGAGGAGAGTGACCATGAAAGAAGAAGCCTCTAGTTCAGAAACAGAAATAGATATGTTAGCTAAAACCTTAGAAAGGATGATGGATAGATTAGATAACATAGAAATAATACCTCAATGGGATAATCAACAACAAATCAAAAATCCCAATTTTAGAAAAAACACAAATTCATGAAAATCAAAAGACTCAGCCTAGAGCAAACAATAAGACCTCCCTTTCAGGAGAACTATACTGAGAGTTCTCAAAAAAATGATGATGATGAGGATACCATTAATTTAATGGGAATATATGATAATAATACTATCTTTCTCACACATGAAGATCAGGAGTTATTTGAACTTCAACAACTCTAATTAGATTCAGGGGAATCCTTTGATTACATATAGGGTTATGACTTTGCCATCAAAGAAGTACACAGTTAGTATAACCTAAGAATTAAGAAAAATAATGATTCTTATACTAATAAAACTTCTCAAACACCAAATAAGAAAACAATAGAAGCTCCCAAAACAAAAGTTCGGCAAATTCTCCCAAGGGAAAATAAGCAAAACTCTGGTTCTTCGCAAAAGGTTTCCAGCTTAAATATTTCACCAAGCCCTAAGATTGTGGACATAAGTGATGAAGTTTCCCAAGCTGCAAAACATTCACAAAAATATGCTGCTCCTAAAGAATCTAATTCTGATAAAGAAGCAGCCTTAGAAACTGAAATGCTCAATGCTGATCTTAAATCAGTAGATCCAAAAGCTGCCACTGCAAAAACAGCTTTTGATAACTCCAAATCTGAAGAAACATCTACTGCTTCACAAACAACTCCTAAGAAAATAAAAAGCAGTAAAACTTAAGACACTTAAACTAAAACTGAAAAGATAGCTATAGAAAGACAAGATAAGCCAACACAAACTATAGTTACCAAAGAAGAATTGATTCAAATAAGTAAATCCCAACCTTCATTTAACATACAATCTGAAATTGGAAAACTAAAAATACCAATTCCACTGACAGAATTGGTAAAAAATGACTTGTATAAATCATCCATAACTGAAACATTAAACATAAATGATGGAGAAGATTCCATAAATCTGAATGATGATCAACCAGAGTTGATTTTTGGCCCAAATGTGAATGGAAAGCATTTAGATGGATTAGTTCCTCCATTTTACATTATTTTAACTATTCATGATCAAATATTACACAATGCAATGCTAGATTCAGGAGCTTCACATAATTTAATTCCCAAAGCTATAATGGAAATCCTGAACTTAGAAATCACAAGGCCCTATAAAGATTTATTTTCATTTGACTCAAGTAAATTAAAATGCCTAGGTTTAATCAAAGATCTGTGTGTAACTTTAGTTCAATATGCTGGTAAGATTATATTAATGGAAATTGTAGTAGCTGATATCCCACCTAAATATGGAATGTTACTATCTCGCTCGTGGGGAGCAAAGTTACAGGGATCTCTACAATTGGACAAGTCTTATGCTACTATATCAGTTTTTGGTCAACCTAAAAAGTTATATAGGGAAACATTAATGAAATATATGGTAAGTAGTGCTGAAAAGTAATTAAATTACCCAATTTATACCACACCTATTCATCTAGACTCTTTCATCCTATTTAATGCAGAAAATGATAATGAAATCAAGACAGAACTAAGAGAAGAAAAGAAAACACCAAACAATGATAATATTTCTCATGAATCTTTATGGCATTTAGACTTTGATGGTTCAGTAAATAAATTAGGAGTAGGAGCAGGAGTATGGATAACAAATATAGAGAAAAATCATGCAGAAGGCCATGCTTTCAGATTGAATTTCAAATGCACAAACAATATGGATGAGTATGAAGCCCTCATTCTAGGACTCCAGATAATCTGAAATTTATGAGGTAAAAAAATAGCAATAATGGGAGATTCATAATTGATTGTTAAAAAAATTAAAGTTGATTATTCTGTTTACAATCCTAGACTTGGCCGATATAGAGAGACTGTACTAGATTTGATTAGTGATTTACTGGAATGTAATTTCTCTGTAATACCAAGAAGGCAAAACTTACAAGAGCATTCTTTAGCAACCTTTGCTAGTACTTGTAATTTACCTTTTCAGCCCAATCATATGCATACTGCAGAAGTAAAACACAGGCCAATAATTCCAGACAACCTCAAATATTGGCAAATTTTCTCACAAGACCAACAAATTTATCAATTTTTGAATAATGAAGGTGAATTTCAAAACTATAAGATAGACACTGATTGTACCATAGATCAAGATTTAGATGCTGAAATTGATTTAAATAATGTTGATGTAAATAGAGTAAAATTTGCTAAACCCACTAGATTTAGTCAATCAGATATAGATAAAATAGAGAGAGTAGAAATTGATGAGATAATTGATGAAGAAACTGAAATATGAAATCCCAAAGACAATTTCTTACCTAAAGGTTTAACTCATTTAGAAGATCTATTTGACTCCAATGATGTTGCTATAAAACCCAAAATGGAGCCAGTTAGATCTGATATTAAGGAATGCAATATTGGCACAGAATCAAAACCCAAAATGATAAAACTTTCAAAAGCCTTACCTCAACAAGAAAAGGAAAAATATATTGCTCTTTTTAAGGAATTCTAAGATGTTTTTTCTTGGATTTATCAGGACCTTAAATCCTATGACACCAGCCTAGTTCAACACCAAATTCCTGTGAAAGAAGGTCAAAAACCCTTTAGAAAAAATTTAAGGAGAATCAACCCTGTTTTGATGCCCTTAATAGAAAAAGAAATGAAAATATTGTATGATGCATAGATCATTGCACCAATCAGGTATTCTGATTGGGTTTCTAACCTAGTTCCAACAAGAAAGAAAACAGGAGAGATTAGATTATGTGTCGACTTTTGGAATCTAAACAAAGTATCCTTAAAAGATAATTACCCTCTACCAAAAATGGATCACATCTTACAAAGGGTAGTTGGTTCTTCTAGGATTTCATTGTTAGATGGTTTTTTAGGATACAACCAGATCTTAGTCCAACCAGAGGATCAACCCAAAACAACTTTCACTACTCCTTGGGGCACTGTTATGTATGTAAAAATGCCTTTTGGTTTAATGAATGGAGGGTAAACCTTTCAAAGAGCTATGGATAGAGCCTTTGCGAAGGAAATTAAAGAATTCTTAGTAATTTACTTAGATGACATAACTGTATTTTCTAAAACTAATTATGAACACTTGGATCATCTCAAACAAGTTTTTATAAAATGCAGAAAGTTTGGCATCTCATTAAATCCTAAGAAAACCTTATTTGGATTAGAAGAAGGAAAGTTACTAGGACACATAATATCAAAAGAAATAATCAGAATAGATCCTGCTAGGATAGAAGCAATTCTCAACATCATTCAACCAAGAAACATAAAAGAGTTACAAGCCTTTCTAGGTAAGATTAACTTCTTCAGAAGATTTATATCCAACTTAGCTGAGATAATTAGAGAATTAAATAACATGCTCAAAAAAGATTAAGTTCTTAAATGGACTATTGAAGCCAAAAATTCATTTGAATCCGTCAAACATGCCTTAACCAAAACTCCAGTCCTTATAAGTCCTGATTTCAAAAAAGATTTCATCATTTTCTCATTTGCTTCAGAACACACCATTACTGCAGTTTTACTGCAGAAAAATGACCAGGTTTATGAACATCCCATAGCTTTCTTTAGTAGAACACTTATAGATTCATATTTGAAGTATTTTATCATGGAGAAACAAGCATTAGCTTTGGTAAAACCTATCAAAGACTTCAGAGTTTACACTCTCTATTCTCACATCATTGCCTATGTCTCTAATGCTGTAGTAAAAGACATTATTACTCAGGATAGTCATGATGGAAGAAGAGGTAAGTGGATTGCCACTATCTTAGAATATGACATAGAGATAAAACCTACCAAGTTGATAAAAGGTCAAGGTTTTTCCAGACTAATGGCTGAATCAAACTGTAATACCCATGACATAAATTTCATTGCCCAAGTTGATGATCAGGAAGAGATGGCAACTCCAGAAATCAGTGCAGCCTTTTTAGACTCACCATGGTATGAAGTTATTATATTTGTATTACTAAACTTACAAGCTCCTCCTGGTTTATCAAGAACAAAAGCAAGATTTCTAAATCTTAAGGTAGTAAGATTTTGTATTTGGATAATGTACTTTTTTGGGGAGATCATAGTGGGATTTTATTAAATTGTTTGTTAAAAGAAGAAGTTGATAAAATATTAGAATAATTTCATGTAGGTGATTGTGGAGGACATCTTTACAGGAATACTACTACAGACAAGATTTTGGGAGCTGGTTTTTACTGGCCTACCTTGTTTTCTCATGTAAAAAGATATGTGACCTCCTATCTTAAGTGCCAAATATTTGAGGGTAAGAAAAAGCTGTTACCCCTACCCTTAAAACCCATCTCTACTGAAATGCCGTTTCAACAATGGGGTCTTGACTTCATTGGAGAAATTCACCCCCCATCATCAGCCCAACATAAGTGGATTTTGATAACCCCTGACTATTTTACTAAGTGGATTGAAGACATACCCTCTAGGCAAGCCACAGATACTGCCATTATCTATTTCCTAGAAAGTAACATTATTTCAAGATTTGGATGTCCCCAAAAGATAATTACTGACAATGCAGCAGCATTAAAATCCAAGAAAATGATTGAATTTTTCCACAAATACCATATTACCCTAGACCACTCTACTGCATAATACCCTCAAGGTAATGGTCTAGTTGAATCCTCAAACAAGATCCTTGTGAACATCATCAAAAAGTTACTTGAAGACAATAAAAAGGCTTGGAATAAGAATTTAGTCAATGCCTTATGGGCAGATAGACTTACTACTAAAAAATCCATTGGTACCTCCCCTTACCAACTTGTCTATGGAATGTATGTTGTTTTTCCATCCTCCCTAGGTGTACCAGTGATGAAGATTATCCAAGAGTTAAAAGTTGAAACAAATGACATTCAAAGAAGGATCGATCTATTCACTTGCAACAAACAAGGGAAGAAGTTTATATCAAGTCTCAAGTCATCCAGGATCAAATTAAGAAGATTTTTGATAAAAAGAGTAAAGAAGATTATTTCTACATTGGAGATAAAGTGTTAAATGGGATTCAAGAAGGGAAGACAAAGGCAAGCATGGAAAATTTTATTTTCTATGGAAAGGACCTTATGTCATTTATGGTTACAGAGGTAACAATGCATTCTACCTAAAAGAAATAAATGGATCAGAGATATCAGAAGGAGCAGTAAATGGCAGAATTTTGAAGCACTAATACTCTCTTGAGTTAACAAAAAGTTAGTTTTAAATTATTTCGATCATTGTACATATACATTGAAGATGTTTAAATTAGATTGGATGTTTTCCTAACAAAGTTGAAGCCCGGAGAGAATGCCCTAAGCTTTGAGAGGTAAATATCATAAGTATGAATAATTGCAGATATCATAAGACATTTACAGTGTCATCACAGTCAAATTCCAAAGGCTATTGATCTCAAAGTCCTTGAAATTTCACCAGGAAATGCCATCCCCAAGTAGAGACACTGTTAGGGTCCTATAATAATAGGATTCATAATTTTTCAATTGACTATGATAGTCTTGTAAATATGTACATACCTTGCTTTTTGCAAGTTGTTTTCCCATATATTGAAAAATGAAAAATAATAAAAAATAAAAGAGGG
The DNA here is from genome assembly GCA_034641835.2 of Pinus albicaulis. Taxonomy (NCBI): domain Eukaryota; kingdom Viridiplantae; phylum Streptophyta; class Pinopsida; order Pinales; family Pinaceae; genus Pinus; species Pinus albicaulis. The sequence goes on from CM076584.1 coordinate 1,568,870,438, forward strand.
TAAAAAGTCCTAAAAGAAAGATCAAAGGACTTAGAAAAAGACAGACCCCGAAAGAAAAAAGAGATGAAAATAATACCTGAAAATGAGCAAGTCAAAATGCCACTACTATTTACTTTATTGCAGAATAATGATTATGTGCAGATTGTCAATAAATGCCATAATCCATGATTGGTTAAACAATTTAATCTTAAATTTTCATGCTTTGAATTTCATGTTTTAGATAGAGAATAAAGATATGTCAAACAATATAAACTTGACAAATCATTAAATTAGATAGAGAATAAATGAGGAGCTCAACAGTTTAATCTGAGCCCTCAGATGAAATAAGGTTTGACTTAGATAGATTTATGCTTTGAAAGAAAATGATTTAGGGTTGCAAGCTTAAATTCACCCATGAAAATGAAGAACAAAATGTTAGAAATAAAGATGGGTAGGTAGAAATCAGTGGTGCAAGCATGTAATAAAGCATCATCGGGAAAAAATCACTAATTTTCCCTTCCCTACAAATATTTAGTATTCTAAACTATCAGTTAAAGAGGCTCAGAGCATTTCTCTGACTTCTGTTGGGACCGGACCCAAGGCTCAATGACTAATTGGTTAAAAAATATGGAATTCCCACACTAGACCCACATTCATCAACATTTACCCTTCATTCATAACCATAATCCCATTTTCCTAAGTAAAAACCCATTTTTACTTAGTAAAACTAAAACCCTAAGGAACTAATTTCATGTTCCTTTCAAAACACTCAAAACCCATGAAATAAATTTTATCCTAAGTGTGAAAAACAAAAGAAACAACAATGCTTTATTTTGTCTATCATTTTCCACTTTACTTAGATTTAAATCATGTATTTTCATATCCCCTACACTTCATCCTTTATTTTATATTAACTACTAGCTATATATATTAATTCCCTAAGTTACACCCACCTATATATTATTAAATCCCTTTTTATTTTAATAAATCCACAAAACCCTCTATTTTAAGTTTTAAACCAATGTTTAATACCCCATGTGCACAATATTAAAACCCCGCCCTATCCCATTGGTTTAACATATCTATATATAAATATCTTGCCCCCTATAGTTTTATAACAACCGTTAAAAGTTGAAAAACTATATAATATTAAACCTGCGCTAATATAAATGATTTAAACATTGGTTAATGTTTGAATTAACATATAAACCTTATCCCGCCGCATCATATTAAAACCTAAGGTTTTAAACTTCATTTAAAAACGATTATTTCTAAAGTTTAAACCGACCCCACCACATATAACAACACTGGTCCCACTCCCTAATCTCGACGTAGCTCTCACAAGAGATCTGGACCATTCGCAATCCGATTCCAAGATCTGACGAAGTAAATCTCATATCGCAAATAAACTTGCACATTATTTCCCATTTCAAATCTGCGCGAAATGGGCAGTATAGATATTTCCTCTCTCCTCCACATGCCCCCTTTTCATTGGATCGCATTCGATCGCTCCAAAACTACTTACCTCTCAAATGGTGTGCGATAACCACTCTTGTTTTGAATCTTTGAGCCCATAAACCACCTTCCCACCTGATGTGACTGCCATTAATTGCCTGTTCAGCCCCCTGACTATTAAACGAATATTTTTACATTGTTTTCGAGCCAAAAAGCCTGCAAAACTCAACCAACAACCATTGAAGATTGCTGAGGAGATCTGCATTTCTCCAAAGATTAGCAAGGAACTGTCCAACCTGTTCAAAGACCCCAGAAACCACTTCGAAACCCTGTACCTGCGAATAACAGGTTTTTCTTCTAAATTTAGACCTATTCCAAATTTGAAAGGACCTTTAAAAGACAAATTTCATTCATAGCCTGAAAAACAACCACTAAACTTTGTCAAAAAGCCCAAAAAACAGGCCAAACCCTGTCAACTTTTCTGCAAAAACCCTATTTCTTGTTGCACGTTGTTTTAAAGAGACATTGTGAGTTTTGTAGTTTCTATAAACTGTTTCAGCTCTAATTAAGCCAAAAATCCTCTCAAGGTATCCCAAAGTCTCTATGCCCAATATTTAAGTGATTTTTAGCCTAATTGCTCAGTGAAAAAGCCCAAGAAACCCCTGTTTATTGTGTCTAAACCAGTAAAAGCCTATAAATCCTATTGAAAATCCAGAATTGACAAGGAAAACCCAAGAGAAGCCCATATTTTGACCATCTTCATCCAAGAAACCTCTACTAAAATAAAAATACCTCTGAAAACTGTCTAAACTTGTAGAAGTAGCCAAAATGCCTAAAATGCAGAGCTCTAGCAATCCTGAAGGTTCCAAAGTTCCTAAATCAACTCTAGTTATGACTTCTAAGACTGTTATTGTTGTAAATCCTTTGCAACCCCCTGTCATAGACATTGAACACATTCCATTAGCTGATACTGATTATAAGATAGCAGACCCAATTGTGTAGTTTAATATGCTAGATATTCATAGCTAGAGCTATGATAAGTACTTAGATAATCAAGAAGAAGTCCATATTTGGGAATCCCATTTGCCCAAATATGTTGTTCCATTAACTCATCCATGCCAATAAGTGATTAGGTTATATCAACAATACTATGTGCCTGAGCAGAGAGCCATAGTAAATGCCAACAAAGAAATTCTTCTCACCATTACTACTGAATCCATCAACCAAATGCTACAACTACAGCCTGATCCTCAAGCAGTCCCTTTATCCATAGAGGCCCTTACCAAGTTGTATATTGGCCTTGATTTTCCCAAGATATTCATGATTTTCCATACATTTATGCCTTTTCATGTAGAAATTCCTCAAATAAATCCCCCATATTCCACTTCTAGATTCCCAGAATGTTCAAGACATGTGATTTCCATGCTTTCCTTAATCCTACGATATTTCACTCATGAACACACAGATGAATCCATCCTGGGTTTCTTATCCATTTTTTCCCTAGGACAACCCCCATCTATAATATTTGATTATGTTGGTTTCATTGTAGACAACATTCATCATCAATTGACCAATTTTCCAATTTAAGGAGTGTTTAGATACACAACCTTCCTCTTTCATATGTTTCTATATATTCAATCAGATAATTTTCCAGTTACTCTTCAAAAGCTTGACATAAAGGGAAATCCTCTCTCTGTCATTTTCTGGACTACTTTGCTTAGGGAAGAATGTGTAGATTTCACTTATGCAGAATTTTCAGAATTATTCATACATCCAGTGATCAAAATGTTAACAAAAGCATAATAGCCAAGGATAAATGAAGAAATGAATAATATATTGCAGTTGTTAGAGCAGAATAAAGTTGGTGATTGGTATTTATATGAAAAACATACTTAGATTAGAGTTTTTGGGTCAAATTTGTTACCTTACAAGTTACCCAAACATGTTTCAATGAGGATCTTTGCCTTGGAGTATATCAGGCAGATCCTAAACTCTGATTCTATAAATTTCATGGCAGCAAAAAAAAAAACTCAATTCAAATTAAAGAATCAGATAGGGCCATTCATTTGCAATCACAGGGATGCAAAGAAAGAAGCAGCAAAGTATCTATTGGAATTCAGATTTGAAGAAAGCTTTCCTTGGAATTATAATCCACAAGGGATCCTAATTAAAATGAGGGTTAAATGTAAGTTAACCCCCTTCATTCATGAAACAAAGCCAGAGATAGAAAAATATGCAAATCAGACTGAGTGGACATAGAATACCTTAAAAGATGCAGTGAAGAAAAGTGATACTAGTCACACTTTAGAGACTGCAGATCAGCCAAAAAAATCCACCAAAAGAGTAAGGGAAGAAGGTGCCTATGTTGCTAAAACTACAACTGAAACTAAATTCAAGTTAATATACAACAAAATGCCTAAGTTAAATTCAATGTGTAAAGAGAAGGTAAAAATTGATGTTGAAGAAACAAATCTTACAAATACCAACACAGATGTTGCCACTGTCATCATCAATGAGCCAGTTACTAAGAATCATAATGAAGAACAAGTTGACAATTAAGATGCACAGTTGATAGAAAGACAACAGAGCATGGAAGCTTCATCATCACAGGCAACTGAAGAGAAAGATCTCGACATCAAAGAAAAATACAAATAGATCAAACTAAAGAATGAAGAGATAAAAAGTAATATGTATTCTCAATATCTCAAGTAGACACCAAGTGTGCAAAACAGACTTCTATCTTCATTTGATTATTCAAATAGCAAGCTAATCATGTCATTATTGTAGCCCATAGTCAAATCCCCAAAGACAGTTGCAGATTATAAGAAGGTTGATTTGGAATTTCAAACAGAAAATATTCACGCCCTTGATCAGACTGAATTCCATAGACAGACTTCAGAAATGTTGTACTCTACTATTACAACTAAAGCCATGAGTGCTCAAAAACTCCAGAACACCATCTCTAACATGAAATATCGTATGAAAATGGACAAAGCATCTTTTTATGCTAAGGATCTCAGGATAAAATCCTTGGAAGAACTAATTTTGCAAGTGGGATATGACCCTGCTAATGTCAAAGCAACAGAGTTATTAGTCAAAAAGAAAAATGAAGATATTGTAGCTTTGAGGAAACAACTTGAACTTCCTCAAAGTGAACATCCTCAAACCAAGGAGATAATATAAGGACAGAAAGAAAAAGATGGCATGATGAATTTGATTTTTCAGTTAACATCCCAAATCAAGGAAATGGAGATTCAGATGGACAAGCTTGTCCAGGAGAAAGAAACGCCAAAAGCACCAGAAATTCCTACATTTATTCCCATAATCACTATAGCTGTGCCTTCAACTTTAGCTGAAAAGTTGGCACCCAAAGAATCACTGGCTACTGCAGTGCCAGTAACTTCATCCACAACCTCAGCTATAGAATCATCTACAACAGCAGTTCATCCTACAGATGAGTCCAACAAAATATTAAAGGCCATGGAAGAAATGTATCTTAACACAAATGAAATCAGCAGATTAAAACAGATGGTAGAAAAATATTGAGAATTCAAAAAAATTGGCTCAAATTAATGCAAAAAATCATGAGCAAAAGGCCATCAGATTAAATGAATAATTGAAGAAATTGTGGAAGGAATTGACCTTGAAGGAACAGATTTCCTATGTGAAAAATCATTTGTGGAACAAAATCATAGAAGCCATCAATGATGTATGGCCCTCCATCCAAGTGATTTTTGAACAAAGAGACTTACTAAAATCAGCATTAGAAGAGATCCAAAAGAATAAAGAGGAATTGGATAACAAACTAGAACAAGCTCTAGAACTGATAAAGTTCCTCAATAACAAGAACAGGCAAGAGTTGGAAGAACTTGAAATAACTGATAGAACTGAAACTATCCTTGAGATAAATAAGGTTATCACCAAAAATAACCTGATGAAGAAATTAGAGGAAAAGTGTGAGAACATGAACATTTCCATAACCAAGTTAATGGTCAAATTTGAGAACTTAAGGCAAAGAAGTTTGCCTAATATTTTGGTCATCAATGACAATTTGATGCCTCAGGAAGATTATAACAAAAATATCAAAGAATATGCCAAGGAAAAAGTTGAAAAAGCAAGTAGTGGACAAGGCATTCCAACAGGAAAAGTCCTACTTAGAAATTTTGAGGACTTATTTTATTTACAGCATGAAATTAAACATTTGTGTGTCACTAAACCAACTTTCTCTAGATACACAAAAGCAGATAAAAATTTCAGAAAATTGAAGAAAATACAAATTCCAACTGATGAAGTTTGGCAATCATTAACAGATTTACTGTAAAGGTAAAAAGATAGAAAGTAACTGTGAAAACAGTTTGCTGAAATTTGCAGTCAAACAGATTTTTACTGTACTAAAGATATTTTACAGAGTTTAAAGAGTATCAGAGGTTAAAGAGAATTAGTAAAAGAGAATCAGTAAAAGAGTATCAATTAAAGAAGATCAGATTTCTAAACAGACTTGAAATATCTAAAGCCAGCTAGAAAGACAACAAGTCAACCAGGTGCTTCTTATCCTCAATCAGTTTCTATTTTTTTGGATAGATAGGACATCTTGCAAATTTGTTAACCAATTGTCTCTATTATTGTTTTAAAGATATTTTATTTTCCTTAGATAATTCCTAGAAGCAATGTAGGATATTTTGTAAACAATTATGTATAAATACTTCATCTTTAGAAGTATTATTCTGAAATAAATTGCTGAAGATTTCTATAGTCATTTTTGTGGACTTGAAGGCTTTTTGTGTTTCAAATTTCAAGTAGCAAACTAGATCAGATCAACTAGCATCATATTTCAGGATTCATGTGATGAGCTATTTGGAGTGAAGTATTTTCTAAATTTTTCATTGTTATCTTTCTTTGTTACATGCAATCCATAATGTTTTCCAAATTTGAATGAATGAATAGGAGGATTACTTCAGGATTTGTTAAAAGCACCATGTCTTAACTATTTGTCATTTCTCTATTTTCATCTGATTTCCAGTGTAGGGAACCCTTAATTGCTCCATCTCTCGTTTTACCTCTACCTACTACTTCTCTTTTCCAGATCAAAGAACCCTTCATTGCTCTTTATCCCGATCATACAATCTCACAAAACAACTTCCCAAGATCTCCAAGGGTTATCTATCTTGCCCTGAAAACATTTGAATTTTTAACCTTGATCCCAACTTTGTATGCTTGATTTTTGACTCCTTAGCCCAATGGAAAAATAGATTTCCCACTATCCATCTCTTTCAGTGATTTTTCTCACCAAACCAATCAAAACCAAAACCAATTTCACAATCATAACTATCCTAATATCTTATAAACAAAACAAAGTTAAATCTTATAGAGAGAGCCCTCTCTAAACCATAGGATCTAAACCATAGGAAGGCTAGATCCTAGAGTTTAAAAGTTGGTATGTGGTTACCTCTAGTTTTCTCAACTAAAAACCAAAAATATCACAACTAGAGAATTACTGGAGTGATAACACACTGGCGACCATACTGGGGATCTAACCAGTCCTTAGTTTTTAAATAAACCTTAAAGGAAATCATTTTTTATCATCTTTTTGCCTTTAATATTGTTTAACTAGTTGTGAGTATAAAAATTTGTAATTCTGGCTTCTAGGAAAGTTTAATATACCAGGTCTAATCTGGACCCTAAACCTGCTATTATAGTAGACAACCCAAACAGAATAGGAAAAAAATAAAAAACAGAGAGAAGATTTAGATGCTAAAGTTTCATTAATAAGAGTCAATTCATTACCCCAAGAATTAGTAAGTTTGCAGGATATAGAGTTTGATTTAGAATTTGAACATTCATCCAGGACCAAATCTGAAAGTAATTTAAGTACAGCTGTTTTAGACCTTGTTTTTATTTATTTTTTGGAATCAAAACAGAAAATTATTGAAGCAAATTCTGAACTAAATAAATTTAATAATCAAAACAAACTTGAAGAAATTAATGCTACTATTCTTAAAGAAATTGATGAAGCCATAGAATTAGCTCAATTATTAGCTTATACATCTAAACCTTCTATTCCCCATTTAGAAACCACTGCATCATCTATAGCTTCTACTACCATTAAATCCATAGATCCATTTAGTCCTAGATTACCCTTACAACCTAGAAATTTATTTCCTCCATCCCCTTCATCCACTTCATTCACTAGCTTCACCACTGCTTTCTCAAGCACATCATTTTCATTTCCTAGTAGTTCCATATATATTCCAGCTTCACTTCCCAGTACCTCAACTTCAGCCTTTATTTCTTCCACTACTTTTTCTAGTTCAACACCTTATAATCCAGTTTCATCAGCCCCTACTTCTAGTCATCTCACAGTACCTCTACTTTACCTCCTAGCCAAGCTAGAATTCAAGCTATGGCTGCTAGGTATGCTCCCCTTGTTCTTACAGGGAAACTTCATGACATGCCCCAAGACTACCAAAGTAAAATACCACAGTTTGATGCTACTACACATTATAATGCACAATAGCACATAAGTAAAATGATTGATTTCTTTGAACTCCATGAGATAGATGAATCAGATGTACAAATGAGGTTGTTTGCACAAACATTAATAGGAGAAGTAAAGAAATGGTTTAAAGGTCTTACTGAAGGTAGTATAGCTGATTTAGCTATTTTCCATGGATTATTTTTAAATAAATGGGAAAAGAAGAAAAACCCTCTGCAAATTTTGTCTAAATTTGATGCAATGAAAAGAGCTCCAAATGAATCTGTACAAGACTACTGCACTAGATATAACAGTGTTTACAATTCAATTCTTGCAAATCTAAAGCCCACTCCTGACTCTGTCTTACTCAAGTTCCCAGATGGATTTGACACTGACATGGCATATCAGTTAAGAGAAAGAAATGCATAAACATTAGAAAGAATGCAAACAGATGCAGTAAGTGTAGAAGTAAATATTCTAGATAGAAAAGCAAGATTAAGAAATGAGAGGAGAGTGACCATGAAAGAAGAAGCCTCTAGTTCAGACATAAAAATAGATATGTTAGCTAAAACCTTAGAAAGTATGATGGATAGATTAGATAACATAGAAATAATACCTCAATGGGATAATCAACAACAAATCAAAAATCCCAATTTTAGAAAAAACACAAATTCATGAAAATCAAAAGACTCAGCCCCAGACCAAACAATAAGACCTCCCTTTCAGGAGAACTATGCTGAGAGTTCTCAAAACAATGATGATGATGAGGATACCATTAATTTAATGTGAATAGATGATAATAATACTATCTTTCTCACACAGGAAGATCAAGAGTTATTTGCACTTCAACAACTCTAATTAGATTCAGGGGAATCCTTTGATTACAAACAGGGTTATGAATTTGCCATCAACGAAGTACGCAGTCAGTATAACCTAAGAAGTAAGAAAAATAATGATTCTTCTACTAAGAAAAATTCTCAAACACCAAATAACAAAACAATAGAAGCTCCCAAAACAAAAGTTCTGCAAATTCTCCCTAGGGAAAATAAGAAAAACTTTGGTTCTTCCCAAAAGGTTTCCAGCCGAAAGATTTCACCAAGCCCTAAGATTGTGGACATAACTGATGAAATTTCCCAAGCTACAAAAGATTCACAAAAATCTGCTGCTCCTAAAGAATCTAATTCTGATAAAACAACAACCTTAGAAACTGAAATGCTCAATGATGATCCTAAAACAACAGATCCAAAAGTTTCCATTGCAAAAACAACTTTTGATAACTCCAAATTTGAACAAACATCTATTGCTTCACAAACCTCTCCTAAGAAAATAAAAAGCAGTAAAACTCAAGACACTTAAACTGCAACTGAAAATATAGTTGTAGAAAGACAAGATAAGCCAACACAAACTACAGTTACCAAAGAAGGATTGATTCAAATAAGTAAATCCCAACCTTCATTTAACATACAATCTGAAATTGCAAAACTAAAATGACCAATTCCACTGACAAAATTGGTAAAACATGACTTGTATAAATCAACCATAACTGAAACATTAAACATAAATGATGGAGAAGATTCCATAAATTTGAATGATGATCAGTCAGAGTTGATTTTTTTCCCAGATGTAAATGGAAAGCATTTAGATGGAGCAGTTCCTCCATTTTACAGTATTTTAACTATTCATGATCAAATCCTACACAATGCAATTCTAGATTCAGGAGCTTCACATAATTTAATGCCCAAAGCTATAATGGAAACCCTGAACTTAGACATCACAAGGCCCTATAAAGATTTATTTTCATTTGACTCAAGTAAAGTAAAATGCCTAGGTTTAATCAAAGATCTGTGTGTAACTTTAGTTCAATATCCTGGTAAGAGTATATTAATGGACATTGTAGTAGCTGATATCCCACCTAAATATAGAATGTTACTATCTCACTCATGGGGAGAAAAGTTACAAGGATCTCTACAATTGGACATGTCTTATGCTACTATATCAGTTTTTGGTCAACGTAAAAAGTTATATAGGGAAACATTAATGAAATATATGGTAAGTAGTGCTGAAAGGTCAATAAATTACCCAATTTATACTACACCTATTGATCTAGACTCTTTCATCCTATGTAATGCAGAAAATGATAATGAAATCAAGACATAACTAAGAGAAGAAAAGAAAACACCAAACAATGATAATATTTCTCATGAATATTTATGGCATTTAGACTTTAATGGTTCAGTAAATAAATTAGGAGCAGGAGCAGGAGTATGGATAAAAAATATAGAGAAAAATCATGCAGAAGGCCATGCTTTCAAACTGGATTTCAAATGCACAAACAATATGGCTGAGTATGAATCCCTCATTCTAAGACTCCAGATAATCAGAAATTTAGGAGGTAAAAGAATAGCAATAATGGGAGATTCAAAATTGATTGTTAAACAAATTAAAGGTGATTATTTTTTTTACAATCCTAGACTTGGCCGATATAGAGAGACTGTACTAGATTTGATTAGTGATTTACTGGAATGTAATTTCTCTGCAATACCAAGAAGGCAAAACTTACAAGCACATTCTTTAGCAACCTTTTCTAGTACTTGTAATTTACCTTTTTAGCCCAATCATATGTATACTGCAGAAGTAAACACAGGCCAATAATTCCAGACAACCTCAAATATTGGCAAATTTTCTCACAAGACCAACAAATTTATCAATTTTTGAATAATGAAGGTGAATTTCAGAACTGTAAGATAGACACTGATTTTACCATATATCAAGATTTAGATGCTAAAATTGATTTAAATAATGTAGATGTAAATAAAGTAAAGTTTGCTAAACCCACTAGATTTAGTCAATTAGATATAGATAAACTAGAGAGAGTAGAAATTGATGAAGAAATTGAAATATTAAATCTCAAAGACAATTTCTTACCTAAAGTTTTAACTCTTTTAGAAGATCTATTTAACTCCAATGATGTTGCTAGAAAACCCAAAATGGAGCCAATTAGATCTGATATTGAGGAATGCAATATTGGCACATAATCAAAACCCAAAATGATCAAACTTTCAAAAGCCTTACCTCAACAAAAAAAGGAAAAATATATTGCTCTTTTTAAGGAATTCCAAGATTTTTTTGCTTGGAGTTATCAGGACCTTAAATCCTATGACACCAGCTTAATTCAACACCAAATTCCCGTGAAAGAAGATCAAAAACCCTTTAGACAAAAGTTAAGGAGAATTAACCTTGTTTTGATGCCCTTTGTTAGTATGATTCTTTCGTCGTAAAAGATCACTTTAGATATGCATATCAAGTAGCCCTAACATCAAGTATGGCTGCAAAAATATCTTTAAGTTTGCTGCATAAATTTAGATCTAAGCATAAAAGATATTAAGCAGATAAGATATAAAATGGCTCCATGCATCCAATGAACAAGACAAGAACAATGTATAAAAAAAATCTTATATTATATTGAGGAATGGGGCACCTGAGAGGAAAACAAGAAAGGTGTTTTCCAGTTCTCCTCAGTGGGATGGGTTCTTGGAAGTCCTCAGTGTTTCAGATCTAAAATTCCTCTCTTTGGTTAATGTGGAAAACCCTAACAAACATGGAACGCAATGGGAGTTCAAAATGCAAACAAATGGAAATGGTGACCAAGAGTAGATCTAGTGTGATCTAATGCAATGGAGGTGACCAATGAATGGGGAAAACCCTCCTATTTATAACAAAATATTAGGGTGTTCTAGAACTCGGTGCATGAATAAAATATTATTAATCAAATTCTAGAATCACCCTTTAGGAATATTTTATTATATTTGTTGGAGGGAAAAGGGCTTTTGACTTGGGTCAATTCATTTATTTATAAATAACAAATAAATAAATGATTTATTTATTATTTTAAGGGAGATGAGGGGAATATAATTAAATAAATAATGGTTTATTTAATTATTTATATGTGATTTAGTCAAATTTAATTAAGAATATTATTTAAATAATGATTTAAATAACTTATTCTTAGGAAATAATTAAATAAATAATGATTTATTTAATTGATTACCTTGTTTTGGGTTAAATATGACCAAGAAACGTAAACAAATGTGGTGAAATCAATTTTACTTGGGGTAAAATTGGTCTTACATGGTGTACTTGGGGTTCATCTAACGATAATGGGTTAGATGACCAAAAAATGGTGTAACAGATTGCCCCCCAACGTACGAGTGTTAGGAGCAAATCGTATGACCGAAGTACGTTGTAAGAACTTAAGCATTAGACAGTAAGATAGAAATGAAAGAGAGGAATGTAAGGTAATCTAAAGGGGTGGAGGACTAGACCTAGAGGAGACGAGACTTACAGGTGCAACAAGTCTCAAGTGTATGATGTGGTACCAATGTGAAAGGCAACGGGGAAGGCATACCTATGCCCGCCGAGACAATAGTACAAAGGATAAGTGTTATAGCATCATTTTTTAACCTCAGGTGATTCATGATTGTCTTTATGGCTTTGGGCACCCATTCCTACAGACTTGAACAAATTCACTAAAAAACAGTGTTAAAATTCCCATACGCGGGTATGCCCAGACTTTTCCGCGTGTATACGCGAGTCCACATGTACTTTTCCGCGTATGCCATTAAAACCATTAAAAATATATATAAATTCCCTATTTTCGGACTGGGTTGATGGTTACTCCAGTAGTTCAACCACCCCAGTACGTGGCCAACTGTTTCCAACTGACTGAAACTACTTTGAGGGAGTATAAAAGCCCCTCATGGCATGGCCTAAGGGAGAGAGAAATTTTATAGACATTATACTCTGTTGGAATCCCAGTTCAAGTCTGATTCCCCGTGCCTCCTGCACTTTCCCAGATTTATACAGGAAACCCTTGTTTCCTGGAGATGTTCATCCATTTATATGCCATCTCAAACGCACAAGTCTTGAAAGTTTCTTAGCGAGGCAAGGGCGGGACGGATCCGGACAACGGTCTGCTCGAAGATCGTGGAAGGATTCAGGTGATCTCTCCACTCTTTACTTCTGTACATGATGTTCATAATAATGAAGAACCGTCTTGTTCCTGAAATTCTGTGTTAGTTTCTATTTGTATATGTGGAAAGATTGATTATTAAGCAGTTATTATCATCTATATCATATTTCACATGGATTACACTAACGTTTAGGAGAAATATATGTTGTACAACTAGGTTTCCGTGCATGTTCTTTCTTGTTTTCCAGGTTGAAGGAGGAAGAAAGGTTGCTGGGGGTTTGGACCCCGTGGGATCTACATCGAACGTAGGACTACGGGTGAGTTCTGCTATCGTTGTTATCTAGTTTTTTGCATTCAAGTATGGTTGTGTGAGTCCTTCTGAATGGCATGCCCTGCTCTGTGGAGGTTTTGACCCAAAAAACCTCTAGGGTGATTTTCCCCAAAACAGAACTGGCGACTCCACTGGGAATCACATTCTTGTGATTCCCCTGTTGGGTGGTTTCAGCTGTTTGATAGGTTTCCAACAGTTTTAACTTTTATTTCCAGTCCAGTTAACTCTTTCTCAGTCAAACTGAAGCCCTGGTTCCTTATCCAGGCTTGATTTTTTTTTGTTTTTTATTATTTACCTTTATATACGCGGGTTTGTCTGTACACAGATGTGTATACACGCATTTTTTGTTAAAGGGATTCGCGTATACGCGGGTTTCCTTTAGCACAGTTGCGTATACACGCTTGTTTCCAAACTATCAAGTAGCGTATACCTGGGTAGATTTTGAAATTTTGGATTTCTTGGCTTTTTAGTCCTGTCTGTCTGTGGGGACCTGTTCCTGCAGTGTCTTTGTGTCCTCTGGATTGTGTAGAAAGTGGTCTTTGGTCTTTTCTCTCTCTTTTTTGGTTGAAAACTAGCTTATCTGGAAAATCTTATTTCTTGTGCTGGCATTTCTGGTTCGAGTACCAAGATCTCTTCCTGGGGATTCTTGGTTGTTCTGCTTTATCAGAACAGAGAGCTCCTACTCATTTACTCTTTCCTACCTTTGTGTCTTGCTTTTCACTTCGATTTTTTCCCATTTCTTGGTTGGTTTTCTTGAGTTCAGTCGACTAGGTCTTGTTGCAATTTTTGAAGAGTCTTTCTTGGTTCTTTGAATTTTTTGTTTGCTGCAAGGGTGTACTATTCCTCTAGGCTGAGTGACTGAGTTTCGTGTCTTCTTGTGCTCATATAAATCTTGCTACTAGTTAGCCCTATAATATTTGGAGCATTTTTGAAGTTTTTGCTTGAAGATCAGTGTTGTTTGGCTTGGGATTTGATAGTTTTTCTTGGTCTTTTCGAACTCTTCTTTTATAAAACTCAAAAGCTCAAAAAAAAACATTTTGCTTTGTTGTTTGCTTTTGTTTTTGCATTTTTGTTTTCGTTTTGTTACATCTTTTGAAGCTTTGTTGAGATTTCTTGTCTTTAGATTTTGACTTGATTTTGGAAAGGAATTGTCATTGATTTCTTCCTCTTGTTTTCAAGCAATTTTGGTGTCTTTATATTAAGAGTTTCTGATTGTGGGAACTAGCTTTCTGGACAACCAAAAAGGGATAAAACTGAAGGATCTTTGGGAAATTTCTCTCTGCTTTAGGATATTTTGCATCTTAGAATTTGCATGCTTTTAGTGATTTGCATCAGGTGCACTTAAGCATTTAGTCATTTTTGTAGTTTTTGCGAGTGTGAGTTTGTTATCTGAAAAGAAAAATAAATTTTTTTAATCTCGTAGAACCTGTGTAGAATTTGCTTTTCATCGAAAGACAATAACTGCATTTGCATGTAGTTTGGTTTTTATTAATTTCTTTTCTGCGTCAAAACACCATGAGTTTCATTTTCGTATCCCTCTGACTTAACATAACAGCCGATTAAAATAAGCGATATAATTTAAAATCAACTAGCAAGTTTTCTAAGTGTCATACACCAACTAGCTAGGTTGTAGGGCCTTGGATTAGGTGAGTGGAGAGTTAACTCTCCAAGGCCGCTCAAAAAAAACATAGAAGTTGATTAATTGAGCGAAATCCAACTCCGTTAGGTGGATCGGGAAAGCTCTCCTCCAGAGAGTCAAGCGCGAGGGGAAGTGAAGGCTGAGAAGAGGGATACCCCCTCTCCGATTAGCTGAATCTGACCTCAAGACCGTTCCGCCCGGCTTCTGATACAGATTGGTACCCATAGTTGCCACTCCTAGGTTCCACACAGGTGACTGCGAGGGGGAATACCTGTGGTACCTGAGGCAGACGTCGCATCACTTTTAGCAGTACTTCTGGGGGGTGCCCTTGTGAAGCTTGGGTGCTTGAGCTGGCAAAGGCTGTCGTTAGGAGGTCGGCGTAACTGTTTCTGATACCTTCGCTAGTTGTTCTGGGCCCTAATCATCCCAGACTGCTTTCGGGAGGTCCTATATTTCGCTTTCCTGTATTTTGGTGTCCGGTCCTCATCACCCGGAGCGGAAATACTTGGAGGTTGTTTGCTTGATTGTATCTCAGGGATTTTTCTTATAGTGAGTGCTCTTTGCTCCTAGCTTGCCTAGATTTTCACTTTTTTGAGTCTAATTTAAAATCTATAAAAGTGGCTGATCAAGCGCCTCGTCGATCGAGGAGAATCCGGGGGTTATCTCCCGAGAGTCCAGAGCCTTCTTCAAGAAGGCGTAGGAGTGATTTAGCAGGTGGTTACCACCCTGTGGCGTCTGACGCAGTGGAGAGAGATCCTCCACAAGGGTCTGAAGGTTTCGTTGCTTATTCTGGTGTTGGTTCTGAGAGCAGCGCTCCGCTCACCTCGCGAGTATTATTTTCGCAGGAAGAAGAAGTACAGGTAGAGGAAGTGTCTGAACCCTCAGAATCACTTCCATCTCCTCTTCCTCCTGATTATCTGTTCGTTGTTGAATACATCGGACCCGAGTCAGAGAGACCGGAAGATCCTCCTTATTATACATACCTTTCGATGGCCACGACTGGGAACGCGGCTTCTGCTATGAGTGCTGCAGGCATTCAACACTATTGCTATATCTTTGATTGCTTCTAGTGCTGCTGTGTTTGGCTCTGGTTTCACCCAAGCACATGCTTCTCAATCTGGTCCCTTCTGTTTTGGAATGCCCACTAGTGGGATTCCTTCTTTTTCCTTTTCCACTGCTGCAGCTGGATCTACACCCGTGTCTTCCATGGCTAGTGGATCAGCTTCTTTTCAAGGGTTCCCCTTCGGAACTGGACATATTCCTAGTTCAAATCCTTCTTTAGGGTCCTTTCCGTTTACTTCTCAGACCCAAAGTTTCAACCCTTGGTCTGGAGGTCAGAGTTCGACTACTTTTACAGGTTGGAACCCTGTATTCACTACAACGGGGGTAGGGAATCAATTTTATGCTGGTCACCAAGGGAATGCTTCTTTCCCTTCGTCGAGTGCTTATCAGACTTTTTTCCCTCTGTCTAATGCCTGGAATCCCTATCAGGGGCTTTCCTCTTCATTTAATACTTCAGGTGGGGGAACTGGTCCAGTCTTTGGTAACTCTGCGTGGGGAGGAGGTTCTTCTCCTTTTTCTACGAGTTCTTTCTGGAAACCTGGTGCCTCATCAAATCCAGGGTATTCTTTTCATAATGTTGGGAATTCATCCTATCAAGGATGGAATCCTCAGGCTCCGCCTCATTTACCTTTTCTGGCAACGTTAAACTTGCCAGATCTGTCGAAATTGACGAATGATCCGATTCGGTACAGTCCGGGGTGGCCTCCGGTCCCGACCAAACTACCTTCAGACATTCCAAAGTTTGAAGGCAAGAATGGAGAGGATCCGGCTGACCACATCACCACTTTCCATTTATGGTGTTCTTCTAACTCCCTGATCGATGATTCGATTAGGTTGAGATTGTTTCAACGCACCCTAACTGGAAACACTGCCAAATGGTATATTGAGCTAACTGGGGGAAGTTTTGCTACATTTGGAGAACTCGCTGTTACATTTCTAAACCATTTCCAGTTGCCTGTCCGATATGACGCTAGGACTGAACTCCTAGCTAATTTTAAGCAGGACAATGCAACCCACATTTCTGACCATATTCAGGAATGGAGGAGAAGGAAGAGGCTTATTAAAGCTCTTATTCCAGGAGAATTCCTTTTGGAATGGTTTCTGAAATCTCTACAGTCAGACATTTCTAAAGATGTATCCCTCTCTGGGGTATTTTCTGAGGAGCAGGCCATTTTTAGGGCCCAGTAGCTGGAACTGATCTATTCTCAGTCTGGGGTCCTCCATAAATATTTGCCCAATTCTCCCCGCTCCAAATTAGATTTATCCAAAACTAAGCCTGGTCCTCATGGTGATGGGCTTATCGGGTCGATCAATAGTGGTGCAGCCAGCGTGCTTACTCAACTGCAGTAGTTGTGTTTGCAATCTGCTCCTTCTGGTCAGGCTGTGCCTGCTGAGTCATCGCCTTCCCAATCTTTGTCGGTAAATGCTGTCCAGGCTTCTGATCCCAAAGGAAATCAACAATCCGAAGGGAAGAGGAAGGGACGAAATAATAAGAAAAAAGGCAAGAATGGGAAGGGTAATGCGAATAAAACCAACGAGCATGTTGGTGAGGGTCCAAAGGAAAAAAATAGAGTGAAGTTTCCATGCAAGTTATGTACTGGAGACCATATTACACACCTTTGCCCTAAAATTTAGGATGCGCAGCGCTTGTTAGCTCAGCAGGGTTCTTCTACTTCCTAGGCTGTGTTGACAAACCCTTTTCCCCAAGGGCAACAACTTGTTGTTGGCGCGAATCAAAATCCTGGGGCTTCCTCTGGGGGCACCCAGGAAGGGGAAATTCCATCGAACATATTCATGATGAGTGCTCACGTGGATGTTGCTACGAGATCCCGTGATTATGGCAGAGAAGAGTCTTCGAAAGCTAAGGATGCTCCTGATGCTACTGAGCCACTTCATATTACGAGGCCTACTGTTGAGCCTATACCTCGGATGCCCAAAGCATCTACCAAGCGTTCGACGATTAATCCAAACGCTAGGGCTGCCCAGAACTACTCTATTGTGGAAGATCTGGCGTAGAGTCCTTGTGCCATGTCGACTTTAGAGGTGCTCCAGTCCTGTCCGGCTCAGCGCAGTGCTTTGCTCACTGCCATTGGGGCTATTGATCCGAAAAATTCTCTTCTGATTACATTTGATATGACTAATTTTAAGAAGAGACTCCCCCATCATATGGCTTTTCATATTAAATCATCGTACCGGAAGTGCAATATCTTTTGGACGGTTGTTGATGAGGGTGCTTCCACATGTGTGATGTCTCTCACATGTTGGAAGACGATTGGATCTCCCAAAGCTGTTCCATCTACCACTCTTCTGACTGTGTTTGATGGTCATTCTCACAGACCGCATGGTATTGTCCCAGCTTTGCCTATCTGTGTTGGGGGAAAAACTGTCAATATAGAGGTTGAGGTAGTGGATGCAAGCTTGGACTAAAACCTTCTGTTGGGGAGAAACTGGATTTATGAGATGGATGCCATTGCATCCTCATTATTTCAGATTATTTGTTTCCCTCACGAAGGGAGGATTGTTACAGTGGACCAACTGGACTGTCCTCCTGTAGACCTGAATGCGTCTGCTGACTCATCTATTCCTAAGTTGGATAATACTAAGGTGCCTGTTAAGAATTTAGGGGTTGGAATGTATTCTTCCTTGATGGGTACTTTCGATATTCCTCCTCCTACGGTGCATATAAATGCAATTTCATCCTCCAAGGCTCCTCTTCGAAGAGATTTCTTCAGAACTCATTATTTTTCAGACCCTTGGACCGTACCTTCCCCTACTGCCACATTAGCGGAAGGTCAAGTGGGTGGAATGGAATTTCCGATGTCTGCAGCTGAGATTGCTTATCAATCTATTGTTGACTCTGCAGAATCCATCACAGCTCCTCTTTCACCGGAAGAGTTGGATGGAGATGTGGCTCCGGCTTGGACACTTAGTTCTTCTTCTGCCCAGGATTGCCTTGATACCACTCTTCCATCTGAAGAGGCCATCCTGGAAGCTATGACTGGTATAGATAGACCGTGGGATGACTTGCATCATCAGTCTTACTTTTTACCTGATTTGAGCGAAGTTGAAACAAGTTTTCCAAGTCCTCAGTCTCCTGGTCCTGTTCACCCAGTCCTGAACCCTTTAGCACCAACACAGGTTTATGCTGAAGGGAACATGGCTGTGATTTATCCTACTATCCCGGTGAACATTTCCAGGGATCCCAATATTATTGAGAATGTCTTCATCGGAGCTGAATGTTCCCGTGAAGAGATTCAAATTTACACCGAGCTCTTTAAAGAGTATAGGGATGTATTCGCTTGGTCTTATGAGGAAATGCCTGGTATAGATCCATCTATTGTCCAACATGAGATCAAGACTTACGAAAACGCTAAGCCTGTGAGGCAAAAACTTCGTCCGGTCAATCCTAGGAAGGCAGCAGCTATCAAAGCTGAGGTGGAGAAGCTGCTTAAGGTGGGATTCATTTTCCCTGTTCCTTTGACTGAATGGGTTTCAAACCCTGTTCCCGTAGATAAAAAACAAGGAACGATTCGAGTTTGCATTGATTTCAGAGACCTCAATAAAGTATGTCCTAAAGATAATTACCCCACACCATTTATTGATCAGATTATTGACGAGTGTGCCGGTAATGAGATTTTCTCCTTCATGGACGGTTTCTCCGGATATAATCAGATTACTATCCGTCCTGAAGATCAGCATAAGACTTCCTTTATTTGTCCCTGGGGTACTTTTTCATACAAGAAGATGCCTTTTGGTCTTAAAAATGCTGGGGCTACGTTTCAGCGGGCCATGTCATATGCCTTCCACGACATCAAAAAGATTATCGAGGCGTATTTGGATGATTTAGCTACTCATTCTCGAAAGAGGATGGATCATCCTGCTCACCTCCGGCAAATATTTTAATGATGTCGTTTCTATAAGATTAGGTTGAATCCGAACAAGTGCATTTTCGCGGTTACATCTGGTTGGTTATTGGGATTCATTGTGTCTAGGGAAGGGATTAGGGTAGATCCCTTCAAGGTTGAGGCAATACTTCGGTTGCCTCCCCCGTCCTCTATTCGTCAACTTCAAAGTCTACAAGGAAAGTCTAAATTTCTTTAGAGATTTATCGTAAATTATGCTGAAGTTACCAAGGGATTTATGAGATTGTTGAAGAAGGGAGTTCCATTTCTTTGGAATGACTTCGCTCAACGCTCATTCGATGCTTTGAAAAAAGCATTGACCTTTGCTCCTTTATTGAGTCCACCTGATTATAGCAGGGATTTCCTTTTGTATCTTGCAGCAGTAGAATCTACTATTGGTATGGTTCTGGTTCAGGAAGATGATGCTCTCGCAGAGCATGTTGTTTACTATCTTAGTCGAGGATTGGTAGGACCTGAACTCCGGTACACTCTGATAGAAAAGTTAGCCTTAACAACAGTTCATGCTGTGCAGCGACTTCAGCATTACATTATTCTACGAAAAACTTATGTTTTGGCAGCAGCCAATCCATTTCAGTTTTTCCTCAGTAGGCGAGTGATTGGGGGAAAATACAATAGATGGATTGTGATTTTGCAGGAATTTGATCTTGATTTTATGTCTGCCAAATCCAAGAAATCATTGGTTTTCGTGGAATTGATCTCCAAGTTGCCCTATGGGGAAGAAATGATCTATGATGAATCCTTCCCGGATGAACATTTGTTTCTTATCTCTTCACAGGATCCTTGGTATGGAGATATCATTGTGTATCTTCAGACTGCGAAGTTTCCCTCTACTTTTTCGAAAGATGAGCATCGTAAGTTGTGTCACTTGGCTAAGAATTACTTGATTATTGGTGATGCTTTATACCGTCGAGGGGTTTATTCAATCCTGAGACGCTGCTTAACTCTCGAAGAAGCTGAGGCTGTGCTGAATGATTCCCACAGTGGAGCTTGTGGTGGTCATTTATCTGGGCTTGCTACAGCCCAAAAGATGTTGCGTGCTGGGTAAATTTGGCCTTCGATTTTCAAAGATTGTATGGAGTCGGTCAAAAAGTGTCATCCGTGTCAAGTCTATACTCGAAAAATGCGTGCTCATCCAGCTCCGCTTTTTCCAGTCATTACTGTCGGTCCCTTTACAAAGTGGGGTATTGATTATACTACTTGTAACCCACCTTCGGCTAAAGGTCACAAGTACATTAACGTAGCAGTAGACTACTTTACGAAGTGGGTCGAGGCTATGCCTACTTTTGGGAATGATGGTGAGACTGCAGCTCTTTTTCTTTTCAACCAGGTTATTACTCGTTTTGGTATTCCTAGAGAGATTGTCACTAATCATGGCAGTCATTTTTAGAATAGCATGATGGCTGAGTTGGCTCTCAAATTGGGTTTCCGGCAGGAGCATTCATCTCCGTATTATCCTCAAGCCAATGGGCAAGTGGAAGCCGTGAATAAATCCTTGAAGACAATTCTTCAAAGGACAATTTATAAAGCTAGATCCAACTGGCATATTATGCTATATCCTGCACTTTGGGCATACAGGACGTCAGTGAAAACTGCAACTGGCTTTACTCTGTTTCAGCTAGTGCACAGGTTGGAATCCGTATTTCCCATTGAATGCGAGATTCCTTCTCTTAAATTAGATGTTGAACTTCTTCCTGGAAAACCACGGAACACAATAGTAAAGCCAGTGCTGGCCTAAACATGAGCCAGAAAACAAGAAGGATGAATCCCACATACATGATATGCCTGGAATAATCGTCAGGACTTATACAATAGTTTTGTAGTACATGAGATATAAATACACCCAAATGCCCCCTACACACGGGGAAGGGATCGCGAAATCGGACCGACACGTGCAAATCGAAGAGGTGTTGCAAGCGACTGAGGTCGATATCATCAAAGGAGAGGAGCTACATCAAGGGCTGGAATGAAGAAGTCATCCGGGTATGTGGGGGGCTACCTGCAGGGCCACCCCCTCATGAGGGCTGAGACATCTCACACACACCCGGGTATCACCAATAGCTTCTGCTACATCACTGAACCATCAAGTGTGTAGATCGTGATCGGGTTGAAAAGAGCTTGAACCAAGGTACACTGCCCCCCTAGACCTGACTTCTGGATTAAATGGGCTGATGTCGACAAAAGTAGGTCTGCCATAGGTGAGGTAGTAAGGGAATCTCAATTAAGGCACAGGAGAAAATAGTGGAGCGACGCACAGACATAACTAAGGATGATGATGAAATGATGGATGGTGCCAATGGGGACCATAAAAATCATGAGTACAAACTGGTAACTCATGACGAAAATTATCACGAACGGAGATGAGTGTGTGGGCAAAGTGGTGCCCCCCACTGAACTGTGGTGTAAGTGAGAAAATCCGATTTTAAGGGGATGTGAGGGAAGACTTCGTGGACACTGGGTGTCCTAATGAAGTAGCTAAATGTGAAAACAAATATATGCTGGCTATCTACAAGAAAATAAAACATGCATTTCGAGCGGGAAATGCTAGGGGTAATATTTCTTGAGATAGAGTGCATTTCGAGGATTAGGAAGGGGGTGGCCTTCAAAGTCCTCTAAAATATAGGCCCCCTTCCCAAGGTATTTACTGATAATGTAAGGACCGAGCCATAGTGAGTCGAACTTCCCATGACCAAGGGTATCATGGGCCTGGTCATAGACTAGAACAAGGTCACCTTCGTGAAATTGGCGAGGGTGTACTTTTCTGTCATACTGAGCTTTGGTGCGCTTTTTGGCCACTTCAAGAGTTTGCAATGCAACACGACGGTCTTCAGAGGTGCGCTCGAGCAGGATAAGTCGTTGTTCTAGAGGTTGGGTATCAGGGAGGAGGTAGCCAAGATAGGGACGGAAGAAGCTCTAGTAGGGGGAGCGAGGAAAGGAATCTGATCAGCAGGAAAATGGCCAGGAGGGACGAGGCCGAGGGGATTGAAATCGGGCGGAATTGATCCAGTAGGGAGGGGAGATTCTGAAGGAAAAATACTGGCTAGCGGGGGCGAAGGGCTAGGAGCCGGAGGAGTTGGGGAAAGTTGAGGTTTCTAACTAGCCAAAGTGGGCTGTGTAAGGTCAACCCAAGATGATTGCATCATGCAAACACTTGCCAGGCTAGGGCCAGAGAGGGTAGGTGGGTCAAGAAAGGTGCCGAGCAAGGAGGAGTCTTTAAAGAGACCGGGAGAGACGCTGGGCCAAGACGTAGTGGTGGTGGAAATAGAGGGCTCAGGGGAAATCTGAGATTTGGGGTTACCATATGATAACTGGTCGATGGTGACGATTTTGCCGTTGTGTGGGAAGAACATCTTGTGTTAAACTGCGGATGGGACGACAGACATGGCATAGGTGTAACTACGCCCCAAGAGGATGTTGTAGTCGAGAGGGGCGTCGATCAATTCAATGTCGACACACACAGTTTTGCCTGCAAGAGTAATAGAACAATGGCGGAAGAGGCCGACGGGCTGGGAAGCATGGCCATCCCACGCATGAAGGGTGATTGTGGAAGGGGCCAACGTAGGAGATTCGAGTTGTTGCCAAACCAAAGTGTACATGACACAGGTAGATGCCCCCTCATCAATGACGCATCGAGCAATAGTGGCATTTTGGATTAATTTTAGAGTCTTTGTCGGGCGGTGTTAACCAGGCTCTTCTTCACTTAAGGTCAATGTGTGGCATGCATTAATTTTAATTGATTAAACCCAGACGTTTTGAGAGTAAAATAAAAAGTGTGCTGCGTAATGGAAAAGAAATATCCAGTAAATAAGACTGAAAGAATATAAAATTAGCAACTAAAAAGGCAGCAATCGAACCCAAGAAGGTGGGTCTCTCAAAACTAGTCGAGAAGGGGCAGAGCACGCTAACAAGAGATCAATAGATCTAAGGTCCGGAGGGACTGGGATCTAATGGAGAAATTTGCTGGAAAGTGGTGCAGAAAGCAGCAAAGATGCAGGGGCAAGGTTGCTGCTAGAAAATAGGAGATCAGCTAAAAAGAGGGGGGTCAAAGAGGTGGCCCTAGAGATGAACCCAAACAAAGCGAAAGGCAGTGTATAAAAAGGGAAGAAAAGCTGACCTGTGAGGATCTGAACAGGAGGTATCAGATCTGAAATAAGGCTGAAACCTCTGGAAATTCAGATGTCTGAAAACAACAACAAACTCTCCCACAAAAAGTGGAGGGAACTAAAGCCCTAAGGGGCAATAGTCCCACTTAGGTGAGTGAAATAGATCAGCAACAGGTCTGAACAGGTGGAGACAGAGGCTGGAAAACCCTGACAGAAGCTTCAGTGAAACCCAGAAAAAGTGCTGGCAGATTGCAGAAAAAATTGCAGGTCGCAGGTTTGGGCCTGTTTTCAGGCCAGGTCACAGATTTAGGGCAGAAAAGTGCGACCTCAAGGCCAGGTCGCACTTTTTGGGCCGATAAGTGCGACCTGCAGATCCGAGTCTGGCGGCGGCAGATTTCAGAAAGTTTTGTCGTCTCAGCAGCGGCTGATGTCGATCACCTGCACAAAAAAGCCAGAAACACACGGAAGTTAGAAATTTGAATGTTTGATGGTTTTAGAGGGGAAAACTAGCATAAAAATGGGAAAAAATAGGAAAAATAAAAAATGGAAGAGAAACCCTAGGGTCTAAAACAACTGGATATGCAGGAAGATAAAAACGACAGTGGTCGCAAAATAAAACCCATGTGGAGTCACCAATTGTTAGTATGATTCTTTCGTCGTAAAAGATCACTTTAGCTATGCATATCAAGTAGCCCTAACATCAAGTATGGCTGCAAAAATATCTTTAAGTTTGCTGCATAAAATTATATCTAAGCATAAAAGATATTAAGCAGATAAGATATAAAATGGCTCCATGCATCCAATGAACAAGACAAGAACAATGTATAAAAATAATCTTATATTATATTGAAGAATGGGGCACCTGAGAGGAAAACAAGAAAGGTGTTTTCCAGTTCTCCTCAGTGGGATGGGTTCTTGGAAGTCCTCAGTGGGATGGGTTCTTGGAAGTCCTCAGTGTTTCAGATCTAAAATTCCTCTCTTTGGTTAATGTGGAAAACCATAACAAACATGGAACTCAATGGGAGTTCAAAATGCAAACAAATGGAAATGGTGACCAAGAGTAGATCTAGTGTGATCTAATGCAATGGAGGTGACCAATGAATGGGGAAAACCCTCCTATTTATAACAAAATATTGGGGTGTTCTAGAAATCGGTGCATGAATAAAATATTATTAATCAAATTCTAGAATCACCCTTTAGGAGTATTTTATTATATTTGTTGGAGGGAAAAGGGCTTTTGACTTGGGTCAATTCCTTTATTTATAAATAACAAATAAATAAATGATTTATTTATTATTTTAAGAGAGATGAGGGGAATATAAATAAATAATGGTTTATTTAATTATTTATATGTGATTTAGTCAAATTTAACTAAGAATATTATCTAAATAATGATTTAAATAACTTATTCTTAGGAAGTAATTAAATAAATAATGATTTATTTAATTGATTACCTTGTTTTGGGTTAAATATGACCAAGAAACGTAAACAAATGTGGTGAAAGCAATTTTACTTGGGGTAAAATTGGTCTTACATGGTGTACTTGGGTTCATCTAACGATAATGGGTTAGATGACCAAAAAATGGTGTAACACCCTTAATAAAAAAGAAGTGAAAATAATGTATGATGCACAGATCATTGCACTAACCAGGTATTCTGATTTGGTTTTTAACCTAGTTCCAACAAGAAAGAAAACATGAGAGATTAGATTATGTATCGAATTTAGGAATCTAAACAAAGTATCTTTAAAAGATAATTACCCTCTACCAAAAATGGATCACATCTTACAAAGGGTAGTTGGTTCTTCTAGGATTTCATTGTTAGATGGCTTTTCAGGATACAACCAAATCTTAGTCCAACCAGAGGATCAACCCAAAACAACTTTCACTACTCCTTGGGGCACTTTTATGTATGTAAAAATGCCTTTTGGTTTAATGAATGCAGGGGCAACCTTTCAAAGAGCTATGGATATAGCCTTTGCAAAGAAAATTAAAGAATTCTTACTAATTTACTTAGATGACATAACTGTATTTCTAAAACAGATTATGAACACTTGGATCATCTCAGACAAGTTTCTATAAAATGAAGAAATTTTGGCATCTCATTAAATCCTAAGAAAACATTTTTTGGATTAGAAGAAGACAAGTTACAAGGACACATAATATCAAAAGAAGGAATCAAAATTGATCCTGCTAGGATAGAAGCAATTCTCAACATCAGTCCACCAAGAAATGTAAAAGAGTTGCAAGCCTTTCTAGGTAAGATTAACTTCTTCAGAAGATTTATATCCAACTTAGCTGAGATAATTAGAGAATTAAATAACATGCTCAAAAAAGATTCAGTTCTTAAATGGACTATTGAAGCCAAACAGTCAGTTGAATCCATCAAACAAGCCTTAACCAAAACTCCAGTCCTTATAAGTCCCGATTTCAAAAAATATTTCATCATTTTCTCATTTTCTTCAGAACACACCATTGCTGCAGTTTTACTGCAGAAAAATGACCAGGGTTATGAACAGCCCATAGCTTTCTTTAGCAAAACACTTAGATATGCATCTTTGAAGTATAATATCATGGAGAAACAAGCATTTTCTTTGGTAAAATCTATCAAAGACTTCATAGTTTATATTCTCTATTCTCACATCATTGCCTATGTCCCTAATGTTGTAGTAAAAGACATTCTTACTCAGGATGGTCCTGATGGAAGAAGAGGTAAGTGGATTGCCACTATCTTAGAATATGACATAGAGATAAAACCCACCAGGTTGATAAAAGGTAAAGGTTTAGCCAGACCAATTTGTGTCCTCCTTAGTCTGCCACATCACCAAGTCAACCCTCGAACTTTGAGTACTCCTAACTCCTTCATATGGACTCGGAATTGAGTGTCTTCTGCATCGTTGGAATAAGAAAGAAGAGATCTTCAACCTGACACTGAGTTTTCCACATTCCAGACACTTTTATTTTTTAGCCTTTGTACTTAAGCCACTTGTTATTGAACCTGTTCGATCCACCTGGATCATTCCTCCCCACTGAAGAGCTTTTGGACCCCAAAATAATTAACACACTCAAAGCCATACTTTCAATCTCCTGCACAAAAAATTGGTACATCATTTTCAATCATGCACGCCACACATGACTCAACAACCCCTCCTTGCCAGGAGTTTATAACACACACTCATTGGCCAATGATTACATAAAAACAATCAATACCTCAACTCCTCATAAGGAAAGGCCAAAAAATCACTGTTATGTTTCGAAGTGATGGGAACACACCATCACATTTACATTTACTTGCAACGTATGATTTACAATGGTGACCATAGCAAGCTACTACCTCTAAAAAAACCACATTAATAAAGTAGACCACCGTGATTGTGGTGGATTCATTTGTTGAACATGTTCACTTTGCGTATCCTCTATTGATGCTTCTGGAGCATGCATCATTGGACACATGGCTTGTTGGTGTCCCACTTCGTTGCAAAAACTACAATGATTATTTTTCCTCCAAACTTTCTGGGTTGCCTTGGGGCGCTTTACCCTGGTGTTCCTCCGATAAGTGTTCATGGAGCCCTCCCTATCGTTGGACTGTGAGGAAGGGATTTCCTTGTCTGTCGTTGGCTGGTCACTAGTTGTATTAGAGCTTTCTCCCATTTCCTTTTTGGTGTATCTGAGTCCTGCACAAAGTGGCGATTCCTCGACTTCGATGGAATTTATGATGCCTTAGCCATGGATGCCGAGGCTTTTTCCCTGATACCCATCTTCTTCAGCAGTTTGGATCTGATCCCTATAGTGTGTTTTTCAAAAGAAGTGAATTCATCATCATGAAAAGTACATGAAATTGAAGGGTTTCTTTTACCTCAGATTGGTTATGTCGCAATTTTTCCAAGGCCTCATCCTTAGCTTGTAACTAGCGTGGTAACCTTTGTTTTTCTTCCCTTGCTTCCTGTAGGAGCCTTCTTAGCTCAAAATTTTCTTTTTTGATGCCTTGGTTAATCTCTTCAAGTTCTTGGAACTTTGCCACAATAAGTGTCCTTTTCATCTTTGGTACAATATCTTTTGATATTTTTGTTTCATCGCCTGAATCGGAACCCAAGTCTATGGGTCATTCTGTTGTGATCCCAAAGGCTGCAAGCTTCATTTAATCACCAGAATCGGACCCCGGGTCAATTGTTCTACCTCGTGCAAATACTGCAGCTGTGATCTTTTCATCTTCCTCGGATTTAGAATATTAGTTTTGTTGTATGGTGGTGGTGGTCTTCTACTTCCCCTTTTTGTCATTTCTCTCAGGTCTCAACTCAGGGTGCAGCTTCCAGAAATTTTCTTTTTCATGTCCCTCTTTTTCACAATGTGTGAAAGAGGGCTTTTCTCCCCTTCTTTTTGTTGTGGCAGTCCTTTTTGGGTGGTCACTTTGTTCATGCGCCCCACTGCTTTCTATGTGCATGGCCTTCACACTGGCCTTGTCGATGGTAGGAGGCTCAAACAACAATAATAAATGTCTTATGTAACCATGTAATGACCCAATGTATTTAGTTACAACTTCAGTTGAATCTAATGAAATGCCCAAAATTAGTTCTTTTTTTCTAAATTCTTCGGTAAAGCTTTGCACGTTTTGTCCTTTACCTTGCCTTAGGTGCTTCCACTCCATTAAGGATTTTTTTTTTATAATCCAAGCGATAGAATTGATCTTTAAGTGCAACAATAAAATTTTACCATGAGGAAAGAAGGTTAGCCAAATTATTATTGCCTTGAAGTTTTCTCTCCCACCAGATGAGAGATGTGCCATTCAGTCAAAGAGAAGCCAACTGGATCTTTGCCTCGTCCTCCACAATCCGTTGAATCCTACAGTAGACTTCAAGCTTCCTAATCCAGTTGTTAATTTTCTCTACATTACATTGACCATTATACATGGGTAGATAAAATTTGACATCTAACTTAAAGAAAGGTTTATTAGCTGCATTTCCTAAATTCTTATGATGATGGTGAGAAGAGGAGGAGGAACTTTCACTCGTTGGAGGAGAAGGAGGTGGATCTCCTCCATTATCTCCATGTCCTGAGCCTTTTCCTTCTGAATCATTCTCCCCTGCTTTCTCTAGTTTCTCAAGTCTAGAGAACAATTTCTCGACCTTGTCTGCCATGGTGTAGAAGGTCTTGCAGAAGTTGAGCTCTTCCACATTTCGAACATCGTCATCCATGTTTCTTCTCTGATGTGTGTGTCTCGCTTCGGGATCAAAATACTGTAGTGTCCCTTCGCCTCTTCGTAGCCTGTTTCTATTTATCATACAAGCATGTAATTCACATCTACAGACACCTACTCTAATACCAATTGATCCAAAAATATTTCACTTGAGATGTGTTAAAGAATTACATGTGAAAATTGCAACTTTAAACAAGAAAATTTAAAGGCATAAACATAAGAAGAGAGAAGTAAATAACATCATGCAAGAAGACACAGAATTGATATCGGGGTTCGTCTAGGAGGGACTACGTCTTTGAGCCCTGCTCAAATAGTGGGGAGGCCCTCTTTCATTAAGTGGAAAAAAATTAAAGTACAAGTATAAAACGAAAAATTACACCCTTATACCTCCATAGCTGAAAGTGCCTGAAAATTGCAGACGCCTGATGAAGAAATGGACAGCTTTGTTGGATTCGTGGCGTCGAGAGGTGTAGAATCCATACAAAATTTACCTGAATCTGACAAAGTGAAAATATGGACCCTCTAGAAAATGGCTCAGATCATGGTTCTGCCCCCCTCCTGCATAGTGCTCATGGTTCCACTGTCTCGATTTTTGTGCCCGCTCTTGGCTGCATGCAAAGTTTATATAAGGAAGATGTGGCGGACTTCCCAAAGAAATCCATTAGCTAGATTGGTTAGTATCCTTGGTTTGAGGGACGGGGTCAGGTGGTCAAATCCCGTCCCCTCTAAATTAAGGTGGAAAACATTGTTTTGTTTATCTGCACATTTCATTTTTTGAATGTTGCCGCATTTAAATCTAACAGGTGTACGTTTGGGGGGGGGGGGGCAGGTCTGCATTGGGTGGCCCGCCCCCATATCTGCCGACCTCCATTTACGTGTAGCAAAGAGGGTGGAGGGTTGGGCAGTGGGTTAACAACCCCCACCCACCTATATTCAATACGTGGTTTGTCTGTAATATTCTGAGCGCAGTGGAATGCGGTGAGTGGTTGGGCGGTGGGGTCACAATCACTACCCACCACTATATTTATCATATATATTTTTTTTATGATATGCGAAGGGGTCGATAGGGTTTGGCCACCTGTCAAATTATATTTTTTTTTTGTTTTAATAACAAAATGGCCCTTTTTAAAAATTCATTAATTTGACCGAATGAGTCAAATTAATGACCCCACAATTTCGCCTGGAATCCGGTCGGAGCTGGCCGAAATCCGGTGGCCAGAAAATTTCCAATTTGTGTCCTCCTTAATCTGCCACATCACCAAGTCAACCCTCAAACTTTGACTGCTCCTAACTCCTTCATACGAACTCGGAATTGAGTGTCGTCTACATCGTTGGAATTAGAAAGATGAGATCTTCAACCTGAGACTGAGTTTTCCACATTCCAAATACTTTGATTTTTGAGCCTTTGTACTTAAGCCACTTGTTCTTGGACCTGTTCAATCCACCTAGATAAATAGGTGTAGAAATTATATGCACTAAGCATTCATATGTCCAAGATCCACCTGATCTCACACTATTTAACTTTATGCAAGATATTGAATCTATTCCACTTGTTAATATTTTGCGGAAAAAATTAATTGCACACACATGTGAAGCATAAACAAAAATAATCAATCGCATATAACACAATTTTTCTTTAACCGGGAAAGCCTGAAGCTAAAAACCCCAACTATATATTATGTAACATGGAGATCATATGAAAATCTCATACAAAGCATACAAATCTTATCACAAGCTCTCAGTACAGTACAATCGTCATACACTAATCAGGATCAATCTTGCAAATCCATGCACCGATCTTTACCTCCTGCTAGCCTGCCTCCACTACGCAATCCAAGCTGATTACAAAGACCAATTCAATGTAATCCCACTCTCATTGACTACGTTATTATCATTGGCAACTCCAATGTATATGTAGATGCAATTCATGTATCACTAGTAGTCACAACAAATAGTCTATCTTGCCCTTTCACCTATCTCTCCACTGGTATCCATTGAAACTGCCATGCATTATAGTTAACTGTTGTATTGTTTAGTTGATTAATGAGTTATTATTTATGAATTAATTCACTCCACTCTCACTAGTGTATCATTCAGTTAGATTAGATACACTAGATCAACTGAGTCTAACTGAGTTAAACTGAATACAACTCCATAACTACTTCTTCCAACTGTGTCATAACTTTGCCACTTGAGTTCTAACTGAGTCCTCCATGCATTAGCTCCAGTAAACCCTTATGAATTGCATAATTCCTTCTATTAGCTGATGTGCCACATCTGTGCATTGAACTGAAGTGCTCCAAGAGAATAAGTTGATGTTTAGAGTCTGATTATTATTAAGAGCTAATAATAATCGACATGTATCTATTTTTAGTTCAACGCTCTATAAATAGACTTCACCCAATATTCTAAAATTATAATTTCATCTATTTTTCACATTTGACCAACCATCTACAAATAGCATCATGCAACTTATAGAATATGTTCACCATGTCTAAAAATAGACATACACCTAAAAATAGCCTGTGTGGGCCCCACCTAGTTTAGGTGATTATTTTCCAACTAGGATCAAGGATGATGTTTCAGGATGCCCCTTCACTGTTTCTTGTTGCAAACTTCAACACTCCCTCTCAACAAGAAAGGACTATCTTTGCATGCGACATGCAACTCCATGCATTCGCCCTGCAACTCTTGCTGCAACACTTCCGAAACTGAAAGGCTCCAAACAACTCAATCAGAGTAATGCTTCTATCATCAAAGTCTTCGACTTCTGCTTAGCTACTGCACATGTCTTCAGGAACCACTACACTGTTGAACTTTGCACCCTTGCACTTTGCACTTTTTTTCAACTCTGAACCACGCTCCAATATCTGACACTGTCACTTTGATCTACCTGCATCAATCCAACTGATCATGCTACTTCTGCTCTGTGGGCTCCTTGTAGCCAGGTTCAATTCATGAGATCCACACCATCTCAATAAATCCTGCCCTGAAATCTCCTCTTGGGATTACTCATGCATGTCACCCCACCTCTCACCTAGTGGTATAGGCGCATGCACTCCCTCTGCCCATCTGGCATGAAATTTCTCTGCATGAGTGGTTGCTCCCACTCCATGATCCTCATCTTGTGGCTGCTCCACATCCCAAGGTTCACTGTTACCTGCATGCAAATCCTGATCCCTCTCAAGCTTCAATTGCATGGCTTCCTCACACTTCCCAACAGTAGGAAGTTCCATAGAAATCCCATCTACATCAAATCTATAAATATTTTTCTGCATTTTTATTTTTCTGAGCTTGTCTTTAAGCGCCAACTTCCTCTGGTCGCTTCTACTTTGGAAAAAATCTGTCAAAGCCTTCCACATAGCATATGGAGTGGCTTTCCCATGAAGGCTTGAGACAATATGGTCTCTCACACCTTCCAACAGAATCCTCCTCGTCCTTGCTAATTTCTTTTGCCATGCGTCAAGTACTGCAACATCCCCCGAAGTGGGCTTAGGAACATCTCTCTCTATGAATTCCTTCAAGCCATTATATTCAAGCATCGCGTCCATCTTGTCCTTCCAGGCTATGTAGTTAGAGTTTCCCTCAAGTTCATACTCCAACCGCAACCCATTGAAAGACATTTCAATGTATACTCAACTGTCACACCAAGAAACACCTGCAGCAAATTCGAATTGTCCACCAGCACAAACTCACTTCACAATTGCAATCTTCAATCAACAATGCTCTGGTACCATGTAGAAATTATATGCACTAAGCATGCATATGTCCAAGATCCACCTGATCTCACACTATTTAACTTTATCAAGATATTGAATCTATTCCACTTGTTAATCTTTTGCGGAAAAAATTAATTGCACACACATGTGAAGCATAAAAAAAAATAATCAATCGCACATAACACAGTTTTTTTTAACCGGGAAAGCCTGAAGCTAAAAACCCCAACTATATATTATGTAACATGGAGATCATATGAAAATCTCATAAAAATCATACAAAGCTTATCACAAGCTCTCAGTATAGTACAATCGTCATACTCTAATCAGGACCAATCTTGCAAATCCATGCACCGATATTTGCCTCCTACTAGCCTGCCTCCACTACACAATCCAAGCTGATTACAAAGACCAATTCAATGTATTCCCACTCTCATTGACTGCGTTATTATCATTGGAAACTCCAATGTATATGTAGATGCAATTCATGCATCACTAGTAGCCACAACAGATAGTCTATCTTGCCCTTTCACCTATCTCTCCACTGGTCTCCACTGAAACTGCCATGCACTGTAGTTAACTGCTGTATTGTTCAGTTGATTAATGAGTTATTATTTGTGAATTAATTAACTAATTAATTCACTCCACTCTCACTAGTGTATCATTCAATTAGATTAGATACAACTAGCTCAACTGAGTCTAACTAAGTTAAACTGAATACAACTCCATAACTACTTCTTCCAACTGTGTCATAACTCTGCCACTTGAGTTCTAACTGAGTCCTCCATGTATTAGCTCCAGTAAACCCTTAGGAATTGTGTAATTCCTTCTGTCAGCTGATGGGCCACATCTGTGCACTGAATTGAAGTGCTCCAAGAGAATAAGTTGATGTTTAGAGTCTGATTATTATTAAGAGCTAATAATAATCGACATGCATCTATTTTTAGATCAGCACTCTATAAATAGACTTCGCCCAATATTCTAAAAATAGAATTTCATCTATTTTTCACATTTGACCAACCATCTACAAATAGCATCCTGCAACTTATAGAATATGCTCATCATGTCTAAAAATAGACATACACCTAAAAATAGCCTGTGTGAGCCCCACCTAGTTTAGGTGATTATTTTCCAACTAGGATCAAGGATGATGTTTCATGATGCCTCCTTCACTGTTTCTTGTTGAAAAATTCAACAATAGTAATAATGGAAACTCAAATATAATATAACCAGTAAAATCATAACAAGTATACATGAATCACAGTAGGATAATAGCTCTTATTAATATATGAAAATACCAACCATGTTAGGGACTTCCACGTACCACCCGACCATAGATAATGTTGAACTAAATCTCTCTTTCAACCAATCACCCCTGCATCATATTCCAAGCATGAATGTGGGATATCATGGTAAACCGCGACAAACCAAACTAGGGATTTCAGAGACCAAACCACCTCAACCCTCAACCAGTGATTCCACCTCACATTTAGACATCACTAACACCAACTATATTAGTATCTACCCAAGTTGTCGAACTAGTAACTCAACCCATAGCCTTCTAGCGCTCCATAGCGTTTGTCCAACCTAACTTTAGGGGCTAGTAACTCAACCCACCAAGGGCTCTAGATCATTTGTCTCAACCTAGGCTATAGGACTAGTAGCTCAACCCAAGTTTTTCCAAGGCTTCCGGAGTGTTTGTTCCAACCCACAGCCATAAGGAACATGAGCACCAATAAAAAAAACAATCAAGTGGAAAAACCCACAACACCATGGCTATCCAGGAAATGGCAAGGAAAGTATAAAACCATTGTCAATCCAAGCAATCCTCCATGCCAGTGACAACACATAACCAGATAGTCACATGTATACATCGTGCATGCATAAATCAGTGAGGAAAACAGACATCAAACATGTTACTTGCAAAGAAATCTAGTTGTAATTGTTGATCCAATTGTTTAATTGCGCTTTCCTGATTTCCTTTGCCTTCTTTCTCCAAATCCAAGTGAATACTAGAGTTCTCCAAATCTAAGTGAATATTAGTGTCCAAGAGTATGAGAGAATGAGAGAATATACGAGAGCTCCAAAACTAAACTGACAAAAAGTTGTGAACTGATCCTCAGAAGCCTTTTTATTATTTAGGCCTCTATTTTCTTCAGTTTCCTTCATTTTTCCTATAATTTCCTTTGCATGCAAATTTGTGACCTTTCACCTCCATTTTCTCCTGTTTTCCTTTATTTTCATAAATAAATGCCAATTATTGCAAGTTTGTCTTTTCCAATTTCCATATCCATAATTAATCACAAGTGATACCCACTAAAGTGTTTTGTCGAAAATTGATCTTGGAATACGTGTCCCATGAACTTGGTTTTATTTATTTGTATTTACAAAGGAAATCAACTAGGGGTTGTTACAGCCAAATTGATCCACATTGTACAAAATCCCAAATGAAGTGGTATTTGATGTCGATGTGCTTCAACCTATCATGAAACATTGGATTCTCAAAGAGCTTGATGCAACTTTGATTATCATAGTAGATATTGGTCGACTCCAACCTTTGACCAAATAGTTCCACTAACAGCTTCCAAATCCATATAGCCTCACATGTAGCCATGCTCGCTGCCATGTATTATGCCTCTACAAAACTCAGTGCCACATACTTCTACTTCTTGTTGTGACAAGAGACAACCCCTGATCCAATGTCGAAGAAACACCCTGGAGTGATTTTCTGATTCACTACACTACTTGCCTAGTCTCATTTGTATACCCCATCAGCCTGATACCATCACCTTGAGTAAACATCAAACCATACTCAACTGCACCTCATAGATATCGTAGAACATGTTTCATTGTTGTCGGCCAATGTACCCTCCTAGGTTCAACCATGCATTGACTAAGAGTGTTGACCATGAAACATATATCTAGTTTAGTCTTGACCAGATATATCAAAGAGCCAATAGCTATCTATATAATGTGGGGTCCATTGTTTCTTTCTCTGACACACATATCTTCCTTTAGTTGGTAATCATAGGCGTAGACCTGGATCTACAATCCAACATCCTAAATCTCTTTAGAATCTCCATAGCGTATCTCCCTTGACCAAGGAAGATCTTACCATCTGTATGCCATACCTTTAGTGCTAGGAAATAATTCATCAACCCCAAATCCTTCATCTCGAACTCTGTTTCAAAGTCCATCTTGTAGTTCTATATGAGCCCTAGTGACTCGTTCAAAAATATATCATCCACATATAACATGAGAATGAGAGGCTCACCTCCTACCATCAAATAGTATAGGTTTGATTGTACATCACTCTTAATGAATCCCATCTTATGCATGTAACTGTCGATCAGACCATACCATGCTCTGGTAGCTTGCCTAAGTCTGTATAGTGCCTTCTTTAACCTGAAAACATGAGTATCCCTCCCATGTGTCTCAAATCATTTTGGTTGTTCGATGTACACCTCCTCTTCTATTACTCCATTTAGAAACGTCATCTTGACATCCATCTGGTGGATTTTCCATCCCATCTATGTTACTAGAGAGATCACGACCCTGATAGAAGTGTATCTAGCCACTAGAGAAAAATTATCCCCATATTCTATGTGCTCCATCTTAGAAAAACCCTTAGAAACGAACCTAGCCTTGTAATTCTCCACACAACCATATGAAACATGTTTGATCTTGTAGACCCAACAGGAACAACCCACTTCCATGTCCATTATTCTAGGTAAAACCTCCCATACATCATTCAATATGATGGAGTTGTACTTCTCCACCACCGCATCCTACCACACCTGATGTTGTTCAACCTCCTCATAAATAGAAGGCTCATTGTCAATAAGATCGCTCACCAATGCCTTGTACCCTAAATACCTCTCTGGTGGACTCATGTCCCTCGTGCTTGATATAGGAGCTCTCAAAAACTCATTTGCATCTCTCAACATCTAAATCACCTCTTTGTTTCTTCTCCCACTAGTGGTGGTTGGAGCTTCATGCTCCTCTTCTTGTTAAGGTTTCTCCGCATGTTGTGAAATCTCCATTACACCTGTACCTACTCCTATACTAGTCCCTTGAGACTAAGATCCATGTTCAAGCCTTCGAGCTTCTTTTGGCTCACTTTGATCTATTGTTAGCAACTCGCGAGATCTGTTGAAGGCTTTCTCCCCCTAGAACTTCACATTCCATCTCATGATAATCTTCCTACTGCTAGGAATGTATATCTTGTATGCCTTAGAATTTTTTTTGTAGTCAATGAAAAAGCCCTTCTCTGCAGTCAAGTCCAACTTGGTGTGTTTTTCATTTTGCATGTGATAATAAGCTATGATGCTAAAATCCTGAAGTGCCCAACCTCTATATTTTTTCTTGTAAATGCCTCCTCGGGTGTAATCTTCCCCAACGCCTTGTGAGGAATCTTGTTCTGAATCTGTATTGTTGTACTACATGCCTCTACCCATAAAAATCTAGGCATATCCTAGTCATATATCATTTCCCTCGTTGCTTTGTCTATCGACCTATCCTTCCTCTCAAAGGCCCCATTTTGTTGTGGGTTATATGGAGTTGTCCACTCTCTCTTGATTCCCTCCTTCACATAGAACTTCTTGAAGGTTTTCTCCACATACGCACATCCATTATCCATACGAGGCACCCTTATCTTATATCCTATCATGTTCTCCACAAGAGCCTTAAACTCTTAGAAGTGATTGAATACTTCATCCTGAGCCTTCAAGAGGTATATTAAGGTATTCGTGGAGTATTCATCATTAAATGTTATGAAATACTCATAATATATTAGCTATTTTGTAGACAATGGGAGACATATATCAAAATGTATCAACTCAACCACCTTTGGCTATACTATCACTCCTTGGAAACATTTCTTTCACAAACTTCCCAAGCACACACCCCCTGAAAACATCATCGTGCTTCATGCTAACTTTTGGAACCTCCTGTTATGTTCTCCTTGAGAAATCTAAGTGATCCATGATGGATGTGTCCCATCCTCCTATGCCATAATTCTCCCATGTATTTGTTATTGATGTTTCTCACTAGTGCCTTTGGAGCGTCCAACTACAAATTGTATAACTTGTTGCTCCTTACCCTAATTTGTTTCACTTATTGTAATATTCCTAATTAGCGACAGCTAATTGGAATATTCAAATTTGTATTGTTTTTCCATATGTGGTTTGTAGATAAATAAAAAAGTGAGTAAAAGGGGGTCTAACTCACTTTAGTGGAATAAAACACCTTCCTAGTAGCACTACGTTGTAACTTAAGGGGGGAGCCAAGGGGGGCCACACACCACGTGGAGGAGAGAGAGACTACGTTGGTTTTGGAGGGAAACCAGCGTTATAAAAGGTGGGAGAGCCATCTCATTTGGAATTCTTGTTGTTGATGATATTTGAGCTATACTTTTGTCTTCTTGAGCACGCTGGCTGTTTAGCCTGTCTGCAGCACTGTTTAGTGCGTTGAGTGTCTCCGGTCGGAGATCTCACCCTTAGCCCCAAGGGACTTCGAGTGCCTGCTTGGGTAAGGTCATTTCTTCAGTCTTTAGTGGGAGGTTTGGTTGGTTGTTTTGCTGAGGAGCTGGGCTTCTCTTGTGACTGCGCAGTCCCTGGGAGAGAGGACGCAGTTCTACTTGGAGGTGTTCCGATGCGGGGTTTTCTGCAGGAGTTTCAGTTGATATCCAGAGGAGAGGATCATTCTTGCCAGTAGGAGGTTTCCTGAGGATTTTGTGGCACAGTTTCAGCTAGTATCATTTGGCATCTGCGCTGAGCCTTGCAGAGGCAGTGTAATTCCTTGAGGAGGGTTTCTTTGGTGATTTTCGAAGGCTGACCATTTTTGATATGGTTTCTGGGTTTTGTCCGGGGTGGTGAGTATAGGTGGTCTGCAGATTTTCAGCTCATTCCGGCAAGGGGATCAGCCCCGAGTTTCATTCCATTCCAGCAGCAACAATTTTACGACAGTTTTCTAGCAGCTGGGACGCAGTTTCTTATAGCAGCCATTTCCTGTCTTTCTGAGAGAGTTCTTCACTTGCCTTGAGCAATAATAGGTGCTATCATTCTGATCATCTATTGTATTTCATTATATTCTCAGATTAATAAAATGGCTTAGCATTCCCAACATTTTTATGAGTATTTGCTTTATGTTCTATTTCTGGCATTTTCTATATTATCGTATGCTTGTATTGATGTCTATTTCCCTTTCGGGATATTATAGTGGTATCAGAGCATAGTTCTGGCTCAGCCTGTGGTCTATGACATTGGGAAAGAGATCATACAGAGGTTTGCTGGAATTTTGGAGAGCAATAGCAGTTACAGTACCAAAAACGAAATTGGAAAAAGGGCCAAAATACAAAGGGTCAAATTTTGAAGTTTGGAATTAGAAGAAACACTTTTGAGGTTTTTCTGGGTTTGGGGCAAGGATCACCTTCCAAGTTCCTAGAATTTTCTGAGTAGTTTTCAGTGGGTAAATCAGAGGCAGAAGACAAGCCGCATTATAGTTTTGGAGCAGCAGTGCCATTTCATGAGGAGCCTGTAGACACATAGCAGGAGGAGCCAATGGCAGGTGATGATGGTGCAAAGAGATTTGAGGAGATGCTCCTCAAATCAGTACAGGATCTGTCAAGGCAGATTGAGGTGATGGGACAAAGATTCACTGCTGTGGAGGCTAGACAGCGTGAAACCCCAAGGGGTTTCCAAATTGGCGAAGGTTCACGCATATCCCACCATTTGCCAGAGCATGATGCCACTCAGCATATGGCATCACATACACCCACACGTTCTACCATGCCCACTTTTCTGGGTGCGGACACAGAGGCAGGAGCACAGCAGGAGTCAAAGCCTGGCCACATGGGTGATTATTTCGCTGATTATCAGGCATATGGGTAGGAGTTCAGGGATGCCCTTCCATTCAGAGATTTTGTTCAGCTCCAGCGGGATAGCAGACCTCGCAAATTTCACAGAGGGAATAGGAAGTCACATGACGGGGGCTTGTGGCGCATAGTGGGTAGATTCCATTTACCGACATTTGATGGGTCATCCAAGCGTTCGGAAAAAGCTTGGGTGGAGAAGTTGGATACCTCTTTCCAGCTTGACCGAGTATCGGAGGGGGAAACCATCAAAATGGTTACCTCGCACTTAGAGGATGAGGACACACAGGATTGCAGGGAGTTCGAGGATACACCTAGTGTGACACAGGACTCACCATCATTAGAGACCTCCTTGACCGTGTCGGTTGATATTGTAGTGGAGAAGGTAGAGCCTACCCCAGTAGAGCCATCCATTGAGGTGATGACTAGAGCCATGTCCGAGTCTTCGGGTGGTAGCAACACACGACAGATGGGTGAGGTATCAGGAGATGTATCCACTTTCGATGAAGCACTAGGAGATACAGAGGTATTGGATGACGGTCGCAGACAGCGGTATCATCGGCTTCAGACAGACCTTCGAGTCTTAAAAGGGAAGGCCACATCAGTACGGGAGGCCATTTTTTTGCAGGACAAGGAGCTGGAGGGCATGAGAGTGGCTTGTGCCAAGTCGGCGGCCAAGTTGGCCCGCATTGGGGAACGACTGGATTCCCTGATGGTACAATCAGAGGGCACGTTGGAGCGTCAGATCATTCCCCTTCAGGCATGCATGGATGGGACTAGCAGTGTTGTTGGGTCATCTCTTCCCATTGGAGAGAGAGAGGCAGAGCCACCTAGTCAGATCTCATATGTTGACTTGGATAGCGGTATGAGACGATCACAGTTGCACAGGGTACAGCATCCACATGTTAAGGTTGGATGGCGAGAGATTTTGAGTTGGTACTCGGTGGAGCGGGCTATGGAAATAGTGATGGATCCAAGTGTAGCTCAGCAGGAGTTTCTATGCATGGGGAATACAGGAACCCCAGATTAGCATTGGGATCCAGGTGGGATCACCTATCGTTTCCCAGGCAGGTCGGCTGACTATGTCTTGGAGAGTACAGTTGGCCTAGCAGTAGAGCATGTGCAGTTTCGATCAGCTCCAGTGGCCAACCAGTTTATGGGTAGACTCCCTAGGTTGTCTTGGCATGAAATTCATACACGGGATCACGGGGTGGTCAGCACACCCTGGCAGGAGCTTATCGGAGGAGGTGGCATTGGCAGGCCACCAGATGGCACCTTGTATGGGGCCAAGGATTCTTCACCTTTGTGTGGGGCACAGAGGACGCAGCGGAGCCGAGCAGTGGTGGTAACACTATTGACACACAGGGAGATTCACTTCTCGGACCCCTTGAGGAGGATTTGGAGTGATGTTCCATTCGTCGGCAGGTATAGTGATGCGACGGTGGAGACGATGATACCGATTGGTGGTAGTCCGATAGGTAGGGGCATAGCTCTAGGTCATCACATCTAGGGATGTGTGGGAGCCTCTAGCATTGAGCAGTGGACTGCCGGTGGACATGGAGTTGCATGGTGTACTATCGTAGTGTGTGGGATTGCATTGTGGAGTAGGAGTGTCCTACATCACATTGAGAGCTCGCGAAGAGTGACCGATGCCTGGACACAGTCAGGGCACGAGACGGTACTGGGTGGTACGACAGTAGCATGGGGTATCCAGCAGTATACAGGGGTATACCTCAGTGTGCAGTGGCATGGTGAGGAGTACATGGATGATCGGTGGTATGCGAGGGCATACGGTGCTGCATAGCAGGATCTTAGCGCATTGCCGCTAGGGAGACTCATGGACAGGGACACCGAGCTCACCTTTGGGAGTAGTTCACCCAGGATCGATGGGGAGATGGATGAGTGATACTTGGCGGTATCTGTGGAGACTCATACACCTGCCTCTCTTCTACATCACTCACTGGCACATCCGATTTTGTTGTTGTCCTTTGGCACTTTGGGCATGAGCAGCGGGGTACGCGAGGCTCACCCAAGATATTTGGATGACACTCAACACACTAGGGGAAAGACTTCTCAGCAGTGGCACTGGGTTGGAGCACTAGTTGACAGCCACAGGTTAGGGGATGAGATGATCCTCTGCAGTGGTGGCACATCAGTCATTGTTGGGCCTACGCTTGGGGAGCAGGTCATGAGGGAGACATGCATCATTTTTCCCTCAGGGCATGTTGAAATCATGCATGAGCAGAGGATACTGGGTTAAGAAGAGGTAGCATCCCGGCATACATCTGGACTCCAGACATTGTATCTACACTTCATCGAGAGGGTGGATGGCATATTCAGTGCAGATGAGGTGGCAGAGGTAAAATAGGAGGGCATTCCTTCTGTATGCCAGGGTGAGGAATCTTCTTCATATGAGTCCACAGGATCAGTTGAGGTCGCTTCTGGGGAGCGAGAGCAATCACGCAGAGATGGAGACAGTAGACCAGAGCTGCATTCCAGTATACAAGGTGAGTAGTTAGGGAACTCTATGGGAGATGCCCTAGGCGATGAGACACTTGTGACGATCTAGTCAGAGCTATATGTGATGGAGCCTGAGTCAGTAGAGGAGGATGCTATGCACATCATGCATGATAGTCCTTTGAGGGAGAGCCAGATGGAGGTTCACATCGAGTCGGTGATGGATATGCGGCTAACCGCGAGTCAGCCATTGAGGAGGAGCAGTCAGATGCATTGAAACTGAGTACAGTGACGACAGTTGCAGATCCATATCCTCTAGAGATGTTGGAGGTTGATGGGATTTTTATGTAGGGGTATATTAGACAGCAGGAGCTGTTGGATATGGTGGAGCATTCATCTTTTGGCTGACACATTGATGAGATATAGATAGATGTACATACAGTCGGTCGAGTTGCAGTACTTTCAGTGAGTAGTACTCTCCAGGAGTACATCGATGGAGCTTGCAGCATATCTTGCCCACTTTGGCCCATTATAGAGAGAGGGGTTTCCTTCTATAGGCAGTTCTCATTGGCAGACAGGGCAGAGCAGTGGGAGTTGATTACGGGTTGGCAGTAACACTTCAGGCGTGTTCCATATGCCGTTGTTATTGCTACATCGGATTCTTCTTCCAAGATGGATTGGCGGGAGATCATGATTTGGTACCCTCTAGATGGTACGGTATTCTTCGTAGGGAGCACAGTCGAGCAGGGGCCCTTGGACATAACAAAGGTTATAGATTCCAGCTGGCAGGGCGGCACAGGACATCGTTTCTTCAGCACTCCATCCCGATTTCAGGAGAGCAGGATCAACATGGGATTGAGTCACAACTTGGATTGGAGAGAGGTGATGAGTTGGTATGCAGTTGGAGGGGTAGCATATGCAGCTACAGGTACAGCGCAGCACGAGCCCGGGAGCATTGATGCTTGTTGGTGATCTTCACCTCTTAGAGCATTGGTCATAGTTAGAGGCAGTGCACAGTCTGAGCCGTGGGACTTGTGCAATTATTGGCCATGGTGGCGATGGGATCTGGGAGGATTATTGGTTGGCTGGTACTGTGAGAGGTCACTTTGGGATCCTGGCATTGAGATATCCCTTCGTATCAGGGTGATGCAGAGGTCAGAGAGGTTTCAGTGGGACCCAGGCACATTTTGCAGTATTGGTAGGGAGGATCAGCTAGAGAGGAGGCTTGTTCAAGCGTTGCTTGAGGACAAGCAATTTTTTCCGGATGAGGATGCCACTTGGGAGAGCGAGCAGATTTTGCAGCATCCATCACTTCAGTTGCTTGAGGGCAAGCAACATTTTTTCGGGGGGGACTGTAATATTCCTAATTAGCGACAGCTAATTGGAATATTCGACTTTGTATTGTTTTTCCATATGTGGTTTGTAGATAAATAAAAAAGTGAGTAAAAGGTGGTCTAACTCACTTTAGTGGAATAAAACACCTTCCTAGTAGCACAACGTTGTAACTTAAGGGGGGAGCCAAGGGGGGCCACACACCACGTGGAGGAGAGAGAGACTACGTTGGTTTTGGAGGGAAACCAACGTTATAAAAGGTGGGAGAGCCATCTCATTTGGCATTCTTGTTGTTGATGATATTTGAGCTAGACTTTTGTCTTCTTGAGCATGCTGGCTGTTTAGCCTGTCTGCAGCATTGTTTAGTGCGTTGAGTGTCTCCGGTCGGAGATCTCACCCTTAGCCCCAGGGGACTTCGAGTGCCTGCTCGGGTAAGGTCATTTCTTCAGTCTTTAGCGGGAGGTTTGGTTGGTTGTTTAGCTGAGGAGTTGGGCTTCTCTTGTGACTGCGCAGTCCCTGGGAGAGAGGACGCAGTTCTACTTGGAGGTGTTCCAGTGCGGGGTTTTCTGTAGGAGTTTCAGTTGATATCCAGAGGAGAGGATCATTCTTGCCAGTAGGAGGTTTCCTGATAAATTTTGTGGCATAGTTTCAGCTAGTATCATTTGGCATCTGCATTGAGCCTTGCAGAGGCAGCGTAATTCCTTGAGGAGGGTTTCTTTGGTGATTTTCGGAGGCTGACCATTTTTTATATGGTTTCTGGGTTTTGTTCGAGGTGGTGAGTATAGGTGGTCTGCATATTTTCAGCTCATTCCGGCAAGGGGATCAGCCCCGAGTTTCAGTCCATTCCAGCAGCAGCAATTTTACGGCAGTTTTCTAGCAGCTGGGACGCAGTTTCTTATAGCAGCCATTTCCTGTCTTTCTGAGAGAGTTCTTCACTTGACTTGAGCAAGAATAGGTGCTATCATTATGATCATCTATTTTATTTCACTAT
Source organism: Pinus albicaulis (assembly GCA_034641835.2). Taxonomy (NCBI): domain Eukaryota; kingdom Viridiplantae; phylum Streptophyta; class Pinopsida; order Pinales; family Pinaceae; genus Pinus; species Pinus albicaulis. The sequence goes on from CM076584.1 coordinate 1,568,914,928, forward strand.
ATTCTCAGATTAATAAAATGGCTTAGCATTCCTGACATTTTTATGAGTATTTGCTTTATGTTCTATTTCTGGCATTTTCTATATTGTCGTATGCTTGTATTTCTGTCTATTTCCCTTTCAGGATATTA